>ML677334.1:4939992-5016963 GCA_007922305.1 Dermatemys mawii | reverse complement strand
ATGACATTTACTATTAATAGGTCGACTTTGTGACTAGGGTGACCAGACAGCAAGTGTGAAAAATCGGGACAAGAGGGATGGGGGGTTATAGGAGGCTCTATAAGAAAAGGACCCTAAAACTGGGACTAGCCCTATAAAATCGGGACATCTGGTCACCCTACTTGTGACCCTACATTTCAATTGGCGCCTATTTGTAAGTTAATTTCTTCTTATCTTTCAGAGTATTTAAAGTGAGCACTAGGTAGGGTGAGGAAAAATGTCTGTGTGGTAGATTATTGCACCATTCGCCTGTTTTATGTGAGTTTTTATATTTCCTTAATAGAGACTACCAACACTGACAAAATACCAGAAAAGATGGCCTCTTTTGTTCCAATTTCTGTTCTTACAATGTCTGTTGATTTTTACTATCAGACCTAGCAGCTGTAGCTGAGTCAGTGGAATGTGGGAGGTGTATTTGAGATTTAATGACAGTCATGAGACTAACAGTCTGAAAAAGGACTTTGGGAAGCCACGAAAGCGGGATGGAAGAACAAATGAATTTAGAAAGCATCTCATAGGAAATGAGCTAGAAGAAAGAAAGAAATCTTAAGTTGGAAGAGAAAATTAGTTGTTAAAAATGCAGCATAAAGTGTAGAACATTGGTACTGAAGAAAATTGTGATGAACTAATGGAAGGTTAGGATAAATTAAAATCTTTATAACTGAAAAGATGGACTGCACCACACCTTTAAGCATGTGGGAGGTTGTCCAGCTGCCTGAAGGAAAGGGAACAGTACTCTGTGGGTGGTGATGAAGTCGGAAGCTGCTGTAAAAGCAGGGAATAGTGAGATAGCTCAGTGTCAGATATAATCACCAGAGAGGAGAAGGGGCAGAGGGAGCGTAGCTCCATCCTTCTGCATCACAACCAGGCTATGTCTAGAGGTGTAGTGCACTGCCCTAATTTGTATATATGTCCAGGGAGAAGAAGTTGGAAATGTGAGTATAATTTTGTGTTGCATTGTTTTACTTATACAGTGTCTGTTTGCTTGTATTTTTCAGGGACTATATATTGTTTATAAATGTTTAGCTTTATTAGTTAGGGGGTTTAATGACCTTTTCTAAACATTAATAAATCATATTACAATGAGAAGTCTTCTGTGCTATATGAGCTATCAGTGGAATATTACAGTGATAAATATTAGTTTATTATTGCCATAGGGTGTAGAAGCGTGTTACAACCTATTTTAGTATACTCAGGGCCTTACACCTTTTGTAATCACTTATATCTGTGTACAGTGGGTATAATCAATAGCAAATCAGAAAGTAGTATTTTACAATCCACTTGGCACAGTTGTAAATGACGATATGTGGAATGAGGCAGTGGAGAATCGTGTCTTTAATATGCTTGTAACTATTATGAAGCATACCAACCCTGATTCCTGAAAAGCTGGCTCCTGGCAATAGCGTTCCATACAAGAGGATTTATCCCTTTTCAATATTACAAAATGTTTTGCCAAGATTTTGGTAAAGTCTGGAAAATTGCAATAAGATGAACTGACCAGACTTATTACACCGTATATTGAAAATTTTGTATAGTTATATGTGACTCCACAAAGCTGCTCATTCTAGGGCGCAGAACTTGGTGTCAGCGGAGCTGAGTTCTCTTCCCAGCTCTGCTACTAACCTTCTCTGTCACTGCAATCTCTATACCTCCATTTCACCTCCCATCCTTTGTGTATCTTGTCTATTTAGACTGTACAGCATCTAGCACAATGTGGGGCCCGGATCTTGGTTTGGATTCCTAGGTGCTATTGTAATACAAATAATACTAATTAAAAAAAACCTTAATCCTGTAGATATTGGAGATGGTGTCAGGAGGATTGTTCTTTTTATTTGTTTTGGGGTTTTTTTTGACATGGTCATGATCTAGTTTGCACCTAGTTCTGAGCAGCTGATGGAGATTGGGTAATTTAGCAACGGACTCCATCCTTAATTTTACATATAATTAACGGCCGTTCGTCCTTTGGCTGAAACTATTTGGTATACAGAGACCTCAGCCTGCTCAGTATCATGGAAAACATACCATTAAAACATTTAAACCTTTCTAAAGATACAGAAAAGAAAGGAAAACAATTAAAGCATTTGAAATATAAAGTATTAATGACTTTGCTCCTTCCCCTTCTCTCATTTTTGGCAAGCCCAGACAACGTTACCCCCACTTCAGGTGCAGTCTGGCCATTATCACAACTGGTCTAATCACCCAGCCATTTCCCAGTCAGGAAACCCACCCCTAGACAAGGAGTACCTAGGATCCTAGCAGGACCCACTGATGTTTTTTTCCTACTGCTAAGCTGTGATGGTATTTACAATAGACCTTTTAGTATGACGCCGGGCCCTGTATATTTGTTTGACAGTCAAAACTGTAAGCAGAAAACAAAGACTATTTATGTTCAGAACAGGTTTTTCAATGAGTGTCTTACCTGAGTTGGAGAAATAACATCAACTGTGAAGCATTTATATCATTTTCAAATGCAAACTAGAAGATTGATCCAAAGTCCACTGAAGTTAGCAGAAAGGCTCCCCACTTGCTTTAGGTCTGACCCTTGCTGATGTTCTTATTTGACAGAATGGATCATCAGTGGTTACATATTCATTTCTTTTTTAAAAAAATGTTTTTTTAACAATTTCCCTTAATTTATAAATCCAGTCTTTCTGACTGAGATTGAATGATGTTTATTTAAGGAGAAACCTTAGATAAAATAGCTCTGTAGGGTTAATAGAGAAGACTATCCTAGCTATAATATTTTGAAACCATGCTTTAGAGTAAGTATTATATCCCAGCTATAAGTTATGTCTACACTCGGGGTGTGAGTCCCCTACTCTTGTATACATGTGGTTGCTCAATGAGAGCTATCGTGAGTATAGCTAGCACTGGAGCTGTGATAGCGCTGACAGCAGAGGTACAGCTGAACCATGCCAAATATGTACCCACTGCTTTCAGGCAGGTTTTCACTTGGCACAGCTGAGCTGTACCACCAATTCCACGTTGTTGTGGCTATGCTACTATTTATACTCATGCCAGCTTTCATCACACTACCGCGACTACGTGTACATGAGCAGGGGAATCATATCCCTAGCTCGTAGCCTTACAATTCCACAGGAGGGTTAAAGTACCTTCCATGACAGTTGTCAACTTGTATTAAATGCTGTAGGATTTCAAAACAATTACTCTCTATTGCTTTTTTACAGTGCTTAATTTGTAATGAGAGGTGCTGGGGCTCAAGCAATTTCTTTTCTTTCATAACTAGGGCACTACAAATTCATGGGCCATGAAAAAATGTCACGGACCACGAAATCAGACCTCCCCCATGAAATCTATCTACTGGAGGGACAGGAGAGGGGCAGAACTGAGGGCACCCAAGCCAGCGGCTTTTCACATGCACTGGGCTTCAGCTGCTAGTCCACTGGGCTGAGGGGCAGATCAGACATGCCTCTGGGTGCCTCCTCTGGCTGCAGGAAACTCTGCAGCTGAGCTGCCTTCAGAGCCACCCTCACTTCTGTGCTGCCTTCAGAGTAGGGCAGACATCTCCAAGCCATGGGTCTCTGTTTGCTGTAATGTCTAAACACAAGATATTAGGGTGAGACTTCTGGATTGTTACATCTTGGCTGTTTCTGAAAATTAAATTTGTGATTTCATAAGGCCCCATGTACATTACAACTATAATTGAGCCGGGAGACCTAGTCCTAACATATTTTTTCTATGTCTTCTTGTAACAGTTACATATTTCAGTGTGGATTGGGCCTCAACCTTGTCCCCATAATTGGGTTTTAGACACCAAGCAAGGAAAGCCTTGGGCTGTACTGTGTTTCTATTTATGAGGGGCTGGATTCTGATACCCAGGAAGTTGGTGGGAATACGCACAGATTAACTTTAGTTTAGTCTTTAAGGTGCCACAGGACTCTTTGTCACTTCTGCAATTCCAGACTAACTCGGCTACCCCTCTGATTCTTGGTGCACAGATTAAATTGATACTGCTCACAAATGAGGGTATCAGAATGTGGCACAAAGTGATAAGCGGAGTTGTCCTCACACATGTGGAAAATTATGCTCCCAAAAAGGCTCTTTCAGAGCTTTATTTTTATTGAACAGTTCTGCTAACAATGTAAAAGAGAGGAAGGCTTGAGTTACTAGAAACTTGTGATTAAAAATAAAATATAGTCATGTACATTATTTATAGTATATGGAGAAATCAAAATAAAAAAGATCACTTCAGTTTACTGAGGGATTATATCCATTCATATAATAGCAAAAGAAATGTTAACTTCTACAGCAACCTTGGGTATTACACCATAGGAACTGTCATGGCAGATAATTACTTGGCAGCTGTTGAAAAGTCACATGACCTCCAGAGTATGTCTCTGTGGACCACAGTTTTAAAAGTACTGAGGTGTTACGGTGCTCAGCGTTGCAACCTCTTACTGATTTGGGAGCCTAAATCTCATTTTCAAAAGAGATATCGCATTTAGGAGCTCGATCCCCTAGAATACTAATAGGATTTAGACCCTTGAAGGCCTAAATCCCTTTTGAAAATGAGGTTTAGGTTCCTAAATCAGTGAGATGCTGCAATGCTGAGCACCATAACGCCTCAGTACCTTTCAAAAATTTGGGCGTATACATTTAGTTCTCAGCGTGTCTCCACAAGGTGAACTCTTAATGCAGTCAGAAGAGAGTGCCCAACAGTTAGGGTATGGTTACACTTACAAAATTATAGCGCTATTGCTTATAGCGCTCGCCTTATACAGCAATAATAATAGCGCTATTGTATGTCCACACTGAGCTGCTCCAGCGCTATAGCATGGCCACATTTGCGGCACTTAATACAGCATTAAGAGCAGCGCATTAGGGCAGGTATCCCACAGTACACCTCTTCCTGATCTGGCGCAATGGCTTGTGGTAGGGGGGGCGTCACTTGCGGGGCATTCTATATCCTGTTTGAACTACCCATGATGCTTTTTGGCATATCCCAGCAATCCCTGTGTTTCCTTCCACCTCCGGCGCCATCTTTCAAGGGTTTCAGCAAGGCATGCTCCGTCTTCCATTGTCGAGTGCTACAATGAATCCAGAACTGCTGAGGGACATGCTGACGACTGTCGCCAGCACATCTCTGTGTGCAGTGGAGTTATTCCTTGACATGCAGGATGACAGTGATGATTCTGAAGACGAGATCGAAGCGGTGAATGCATTCGACACAATGCTTCTTGTCTCATTAACGGACATGCTCACGGCTGTTGAACGCCGCTTCTGGGCACGGGAAACGAGCACAGAGTGGTGGGATCGCATCGTCATGCAAGTCTGGGACGACGAGCAGTGGCTGCAAAACTTTCGAATGAGAAAAGCCACTTTCATGGGACTGTGTGCTGAACTCGCCCCTGCCCTGTGGCGCAAGGACACCAGACTGAGAGCTGCCCTCCCGGTGGAGAAGCGGGTGGCTATCGCGATCTGGAAGCTGGCTACCCCAGACAGCTACCGATCGGTGGCCAACCAGTTTGGGGTTGGAAAGTCGACCGTTGGAGTTGTGCTGATGCAAGTGTGCAGGGCCATTAATCGCATCCTGCTACGAAAAATCGTGACTCTGGATAACGTGCATGACATCGTGGCTGGCTTTGAAGAAATGGGTTTCCCTAACTGTGGTGGGGCGATAGATGGGACCCATATACCCATTCTGGCGCCCGCCCACCTAGCTGAGGAGTACGTTAACCGAAAGGGGTACTTCTCCATGGTTCTCCAGGCGCTTGTGGATCACCGTGGGCGTTTTACTGACATTAACGCTGGCTGGTCTGGAAAGGTGCATGACGCACGCATCTTCCGCAACACCGGCCTGTTCATGAAGCTGCAAGCCGGGACTTTTTTCCCAGACCAGAGGATCCCCGTGGGGGAAGTGGAAATGCCCATAGTGATTCTTGGTGACCCTGCTTACCCTTTAATGCCCTGGCTCATGAAACCGTACACAGGGAGCCTGGACAGCAGTCAGGAAAGGTTCAACTACAGGCTTAGCCGTTGTCGAATGACTGTGGAGTGTGCTTTTGGGCGTCTCAAGGCGCGCTGGCGCTGTCTTTATGGGAGGCTAGATTTGGCCGAGGGTAGTATCTCCGCAGTTATTTCCGCATGCTGTGCCCTACATAATCTTTGTGAGCGGAAGGGCGAAGGCTTCACTCAGGCATGGTCCTCTGAGGCTCAACGCCTGGAGGCCACATATGCCCAGCCAGAGAGCAGGGTTCATGGAGGGGACCAGCGCGAGGCTGTTAGGATCAGGGAAGCCTTGAGGGAGCATTTTGAGGCTGAAAGCCAGTTCTAAAGTGAGGTGCAGATGGAGGGAGGGAGGGAGGGAGCATTCTTTTAACAGGAACAGGCATTTGCTTTTCTGTAGCCTGTAATAATGTATGTACACTTAATAAAAAAACCCCATTTATTAAGAAGACAATTCATTTATTGAACAGGTACTTCGGTTGCTGAAAGAAAATATTGTGATGCATGTGAGGGGGAAGGCAGGGGAGGTGCAATGGGGGTGTCGTGGGGTCAGTCAGAGATCGGAGTATGTCCGGGTCTCTGAGTCTCCAGTGCCCTCACAGTGGCCATGTCCCTCGAACCCCATTTGCGGTGGCCAGTAAGGCATGTTATTAGGGGTAGACTGCAGTGGATAATGGTCTGGGGTCTGGGGGTTGTTCGGAGAAGACAGAGGGGTTGGAGGCAGCTGTGGATGGTGATACCCATTTGGCTGATGATAGTGGCCTGGAGGGTACAGAGGCAAAGAAGGGGAAGGGAGTTGGGGCAAACGATAATTGGGGTGGTGGGTGCGGAGCTTCTCCTCCTGAAGGGTGACAAGCCGCTGCATAGTCTGCAATTGAAGCTGCAGTAATGAGAGCAGCTTGTCGGTGCTTTTCCGGCGGTGAATCGCGTTCTCCTTCCGCGCCTTCTCCCTCAACTTGCTCTCATTCTCCCTCCACCTCTGTGCAACTCGATTCTCCGTTACAGCCTGTTGCATTACTTGCTGTACAAGATCCTCTTTGCTCCTTCGTGGCCGCTTCCTCAGTCACCTGAGCCTCTCAGCTGTTGATAAGAGCGATGGCGAAGGGGTGAAGGACGACCCTTCTAAAATAAAAAGATACATTTCACAGTGGTTCCCTTGTAAAGAGCAGACATGCCTATCATTCCCCCGCATTCCCCGTTTGCCTGTCCCGGAGACAGCACAGATACAGCAACGGAGCCCCTGCCATGGTGAGTGGACTCCAGAGGCAAGGGAAATGATTTTTTCCTTGCCCTGAAAAGCTGTGGCGGGGGAGGGGGTGGGGAGTGCTGGTACGTTGCAGGAGCCACAGTGTGAGCAGCAGGCAGGGGGAAGGATTTCTTCCCTGCCCTGAAAAGCTGTGGCGGGGGTGGGGGTGTGTGTGGAGTGCCGGGAAGTGGCAGGAGCCCTACTCTGAACACTGTTCCAACATTCTCCGTAGGTGTTTGTCCTGGAAGATATCTCGTTGCTTCGAGTCACTGAGGAGCAAAGGGAAGGGATTTTATTAAGATGCGGCTTCCGCCCAGGGCCATATGCAGCGTGCCTATGTGCAGCAATGCTCCCCCCACCCATTGTAGCACAGTGGCAGGGACTAGTGACCGGGACGGGGACCACGCTGGCTCTCCCGGGAAACCTGCGCAGGCGCATTGCAAGTGCTCTTATTGAGACCTTTGAAGAGATTACTGATGATGACTACCGCGAGGTGATAGACTACATCAATGCACTATTCCACATGTAGGCACGCATGCAAGCATCCCCTTCCACCCCAAGCTGCCAGCCTTCCCCATAGAAAAGCAGCTTTACCTCTGCAATCCACTGCTGAGCTGGCCCCTGCAACCGCCGGACGCTGTGGCTGGCCGCCCTCCTCCTGGCTTTAGAGGAGAGCTCCTAGCTGCATGCCCCCCTGCCCTCCTCCTGGCTTGAACAGAGCACCAGGTGGAATGCCCCCCTCATCCCTTTCCACCCCAAGCTGCCAGCCTTCCCCATAGAAAAGCAGCTTTACCTCCGCAATCCGCTGCTGAGCTGGCCCCTGCAACCGCCAGACGCTGTGGCTGGCTGCCCTCCTGGGTTGAGAAGAGCTCCTGGCTGCATGCGTCCAGGGACTCCTCCGTGCCCTGGATCGCTGCTGCCTCGTCCTCATCCTCCTCCTCTTCTTCATCCTCCTGCTCTTCGTCCTCCTCCTCACCCCCCCCCCTTCACTGGTGGGCTGGGAAGTGTCCGTGGTGGTCGATGGAGTGACCGTGGGATCACCACCAAGTATCGCGTGCAGCTCCTTATAAAATCTGCAAGTCACCGGGGCTGCCCCTGAGCGGCCGTTTGCCTCGCGGGCTTTGCGATACACATTCCTAAGCTCCTTTACCTTAACACGGCACTGCAGAGTGTCCCGCTCATGGCCTCTTTCTGCCAAGGCCCGTGATATCTGCCCATAGGTGTCAAAATTCCTGCGGCTAGACCACAGCTGAGACTGAACAGCCTCTTCCCCCCAGCAGCTGATGAGGTCCAGCACCTCACTATTGCTCCATGCTGGGGATCGCCTATTGCGAGGAGGCATGGCACGTGGAGTCATGATGATCAATCAGAATGATCACCTGCAACGATTCCCTGAGACCACGCCACGCAATCAATCAGATCAATGAGAATGATCACCTGCAAGGATTCCCTGAGAGCATGCCACGCTTGGCTGGAGCAAACAGGAAGGGGATTTTCAAATTTCCCTGGAACTTTAAAGGGCGGGTCTGACGTGTGGTCACCTGAGGACAGGACAAAAGAGTTTGCAAGTGATGACCAGAGTGGCTCGAACGGGAATTATGGGACAGGCTGGAGGCCAATTAATACACAGTGGGTGTCCACATTCTTCCTGTAGCGCTACAGCAGGTGCGCTACAGCCCTTATTCCCCATGAGGAGGTTGATTTATAATAGCGCTATAACTTCGCGGTTATAGCGCTATTAGTGCCTTGCCAGTGTGGATGGAGAGTAGGTTATAGCACTCGTAGGGGCTTTATAGTGCTATAAAGTGCCAGTGTAACCATGGCCTTAGTTGTACAGTCAGTGCTATTAGAATATCAGAACCCTTTTCCTTCAAAGGATACTAATACATTCTGTTGATTTCAATGGAAGTTATACTCATACTCCAAGAAAAAAACAAGGCCCATGTGATTACTACACCACAGTATTTACCATTACAGCATTTTTTCTAGTACTCCCATACTTACAATGGAAATTCTGCAGTAATTTACCAACTGCAAAGAGATTTTACGATGCCAGACTTTAATGGCACCCATGATACTCCTCTTTCAACAAGGAATAATTGAAATTGTAGCATTATTTCTGTTTAGCTGAAAAAAGTTCCCCTTATAATATTAAAATGCTAAGAAGCAATAAGTTTAAACATAAAAAATACATTGTTCAAGAAATTACAGGTGGATTGACCTTATTTTAGAAGGCAATAATCTATGTGTGGTTGAGGAAAGCAGGGCACTGTCAAATTTACTCTGCAGTACTACTATCGGTGATGTCCTTTGTTTAGAAAATATGTTATCTAGAAGAAATGTAGCCTCTCCATCATTCTTCTGTTGACATTGCTAATTCCTAGCTCAGAATGCAGTTTTTTTAATGCCAGTGTAGTACTACATGACGGAGCTGATCTGTAGAACAAGGCAGCATTCTACAGTGCCTAGGACTGAAATTTTTAGTTGTTTGTGCAAAGGGCAGCAGCCACAATGGGACAAGTAGGAGATTGATAGCATTATTCGATTTCATATTTATCTAACTCAGACTTTAAAAAAGAGATCTTTCTGGGGAGGAGAGATGCAGAATAAGAAAGGCTGATGAGAAATGTATTTCTCTTTAATAGAAAGGACAAAAGTAATGGGACAGAGAGCCTTTCACCTTTGATATAGGTCACCAGTTCAAATCCAGAGCAGGTGGATAGTTATCAGAGTTTACTAGCTGATGATTGTTCCACATCCTAATGTGAAATGAGCTTGGTGCTTTGTGATCTGAGTTTGATTATCTCAGAAAGGTGTTCACATTGCTAAAAACATTGCCAACAATGTTTGCAGATTCTGCAAAGGACCAGAGACTGAATGGGCCCTGTAACGAAGGACACTTGATTTTATTTAACTAAAACAGAACAAGACCTTCCAAGAATGGATATCAGCAGAAGACAGAACTCTATGAAGGGAGACAAAAAATGTCATCTCTGGTTATCTAACTAAAAACGTAGTCAGTACAGCTATCCTTTTATTAGAGAATAACGTGAAAGAAGCTCTGAATTTTGTGTGATACAGAGCATTCAGTCAATTATAATCTAATTCTACCAAAAAACATACATTTTAACAGTCTCTGCAATACAGAAGACATGATTCAAAAGGCAGAGTCCAGTCCTCAGCTAGTGTAACTCAGCATAGCTCTGAGTTTGGTTTTATATCAGAGGCTGATCTGGCCTGTGGTGTTCATTTTATGAAGCATAGGGGACCATTATGCAGTTTGCGCTGGCCTGTTATAAAGTTCAAAACTGTTTTAATGTTTTACACTGTTTACTCTGAAAAAAAATAAAAATATTTTTATGTGTTGTGTTTAATTTGCAGAAATATGAATACAACTATACTTACAGTGGTGGTAAATGCAGGAAGCAGATCTTTCCAGTATCAGTTAAATGTTTAAAATCTGTTACCTTTTTTGTTCACATTCAGTATTTTTCACTATCTCCTCGATTCCATTTTTCTCCAACAAGTAGGAGTTTCTAAAGATTTTCATTATAGGTTTTGAGTGAATTTAGTGATGGTCCAAAGTGTGGCATTAAAAGCATAGGAAATGGAAGTTCTTTATGTATTGGTAAAAGAGGCACATTATATAATGCACCCTCATAGAATCCAATTTACTTTTGGTAACAGTTCTGTTTCCTTATTTGTTCTTGCTACGCTGTCAAACAACAGAATATAAGACACCGAGGGCTTAATGTCACTCTCAGATAGACATGCATACACATATTGCATATATTGCAAGTGCACGTGCTGAGTTTACAAGTTACATATACAGCCTCTGGTTATGAGAGCAGGGTCAAACTATTCTGCTATCACTTGCATGATATAAGGAATCAAGTTACTTTAAAGGTAAGTGTTTATGCTTTTTCAGCTTCTTCATGCTCACCATGAGGCACATCTACCTTTGACATTGACAGCAGATAAATGAAAAGTAGAAGTGGCAAAGGAATCTGAAAAGGACTATACTGAGAAATGAATTCATACCTGGTAATAGGACAAATAGGAAAACTTGCAGAGTATACAGTATGTCAGATCTAATAATCAACTAGTTTATTAAACTAGAGAAAATGGCCAGCAACTGCAGAATAATTTCCTCAAAGTTTTACACAATTTGCTACTACATTTTAACACAAACATGGGACAACAAAATTCCTTTCTCACAAATCTAAGTTAAATGACACATATGATATGATACTGCAACATTTTTAACTGCATGCCAGATTAGCACTGATTTATGGACTCCTGCAAATTACAAATATAAAAGAACTAGATTGAAATCCTGGCCATTAGAGTTATGCCATTGACTCCTATATAACTAGGAATTCACCCAAATAGGTCAATATTGTTCATCCTCTTCCCAGTGCAATATACTTTCTAAGTCTTTGTCTGGTCTTATTTGAAAGGCTTCAAGTAACTGTTGCCACTGACCATCGATATTTACCATATTTGCCTTTACTGGAGTATTAATGATGTCCAATATTTAGAACATGTAAAATCATTAGTATTTTTTAATTTTAAGAAGGGCTGTCAATTAATTGCAGTTAGCTCATGCGATTAACTGAAAAAAATTAATCACTATTTTAAAAATTAATCACGATTAATCACAGTTTTAATTGTATTGTTAAACAATTGAATAACAGTTAAAATGTATTATAAATATTTGTGGATGTTTTTCTACATTTTCAAATATATTGATTTCAATTACAACACAGAATACAAAGTGTATAGTGCTCACTTTATTATTATTTTTGATTAAAATATTTGCAATGTAAAAAAAGATAAGAGCTAGTGGTTTTCAATTGCACTATAGTATTCATATGAGGTGAATCTCTTTATTGTTAAAGTGCAATTTACAAATCTAGATTTTTTTTATATAACTACTCCCAAAAACAAAACAATGTAAAGCTTTAGAGGCTACAAGTCCACTCAGTCCTACCTCTTGTTCAGCCAATCACTTATACAAGCAAATTTCTTTATATTTACAAGAGATAATGCTGCCCTTTACAAGTTTCTTTTTTACGTCACCTGAAAGTGAGAACAGACATTCACATGGCACTTTTATAGCCAGCATTGCAAGCTATTTACATGCCAGATATGCTAAACATTCATATTCCCTTTCATGCTTTGGCCACCATTCCAGAGGACATGCTTCCGTGCTGATGAGGCTCATAAAAACATGCGTTAATTAAATTTGTGACTGAACTCTTTGGGAGGGAATTGTATGTTTCCTGCTCTGTGTTTTACCCATATTCTGCCATTTATTTCATGTTATAGCAGTCTCAGATGATGACCCAGAACATGTTCATTTTAAGAACACTTTTACTGCAGATTTGACAAAACACAAAGAAGGTACCAATGTGAGATTTCTAAAGATAGCTACAGCACTTGACCCAAGGTTTAAGAATCTAGAGTGCCTTCCAAAATCTGAGAGCAACGAGATGTGGAAAATGCTGTCAGAAGTCTTAAAGGAGCATGTATGAGGGTCAGTAGGTCCTCCGAGCCACTGCGGGGGCGGTGAGGAGCTACTGCCTCGCTGCAAGGCCTTGGCCGCACCTCCCAGTCACGAGGGAATTAGGGTCAGGAGGTGGGCTGTCAAAGGTCAATACCGCGCCCTTCAGGCAGGGGAGCACCAGCAAAGAGTCAGTAGCACCCCTCCAGCAGGGAAGCGCCCACAAAGAGTCAGTAACGTGCCCCTCAGGCAGGGGAGAGCCAGCAAGAATCTATAGCACACCCCTAGGGCAGCGGAGCACTGGCTAGGATTTGGGGTGCACCTCACAGGTAAGAGGGCACCAGCCAGAGTCAGGGTTGTCTGCCACAGGCAGCTGCGGTGCCCCCTCAGTGTCCGCCTCCATCAGCCAAGGGTAACAGCTGGGCTCCGGCGGTTCCTCGGGGTACTCAGCCGCTAGCCGCTGAGGTTCCCCCACAGCGTCCGTCTCCGTTGGCCCCGGGTCACTGCAGGGCTCCGGGAGTCCCTTAGGATATTCAGCAGCAGGCAGGTCTGGAAACCACAGTCCTTCTCCTAGATCAGGGTTCCCTGGGCCCAGGGCCTCCCTTGGCTCGGCAGCAGGGTGGGAAGGGAGCAGCCAGCGGTTTGCGTCTGTCTCCCTCCCTGGTGCTGCTCTGACTGAACTAGGGACCCTGTCCTTTATACTTCCTGTCCCACCCTTCCCATTCCTGGGGGCGGGGCCAGCTTTGTCTGGGCCCACCCACTCCGGCTGCGAGAGTGTTTCTTTCCCCTCTGGTTCAGAGGGAGGCCACCCAGGCTCCCTACAGAGCAGCACTCTGATGTGAAAACTACAGAACCCGAATCACCAAAAAAGAAAATCAACCTTCAGTTGGTGGTACCTGACGCAGATGATGAAAATGAATGTGCATCAGTCCACACTGTTTTGTATCATTATCGAGCAGAATCCACCATCAATGGACATGGAGGCATGTCCTCCTGAATGGTGACATTGTAAATAAGAAGCGGGCACCATTACCTCCCATAAATGTCAACAAACTTGTTTGTCTTAGCAATTGGCTGAACAAGTAGCAGCACTGAGTGGACTTGGAGACCCTAAAGCAGTAATGTCCAATAGAAATTCAATACTAGCCACACTTGTGGTTTTGAATTTTTCTTATTCGCCACATTATAAAAAAGGATTAAAAAAACATACTACACATACGCACTAGCGCTTGTCACTGTTACACACAGCACGCACACATCCACTGTCATCTATGCTGTTGTCTCTATCACACTATATCTGTCATAAGTGTGAAGTAGCCTAGAATTAGTGTTTACCTGTAAGGGGTTAAGCTAACGGTAACCTGAGAGGTGGACAACTGACCAATGAGAAATTCCTCAGGAGACAAAGGATTTTAAGTTTCAGTTTCTCTCTGGGTCTCCCTCTGTTCACCTCGGCTATGGGATGAACACAGCTATGTCTTTCACTATAACTATAAGATTCTATCAAGTACTGTAGTTAGTAAGTTGACCTTTTTTTTTATCACTTGGAGGGTTCTCAGTGGTGAGTGTTGGCTGGGTGCTTCTTGATATTGTAAGCTTCAGCAGAGATATCAACTGTGGGAGAAAATTGCCTCGGGGGAGAGGTTTGGTTTCTGAATCCTTTTGTTGATTATGGTAGATGCTGTTCTATTGATGGTTATAAGAGATTTATTGCTTTCTTTTTTTCTTTTATTAAAATCTTTCTTTTAAGAAGCTGACTGCTTGTTTTCCATTGTGTAAGATCCTGGTTTTGGATCGGGCACATCTCGCAGGAGCAGGCGAGGTTTTTTTTTTTTTTTCTCTCAAGCTTCCCAGGGAAGGAAGAAGTTTGGGAGGTTAGTGAGAAAGGAAAGAAGGGTCCCAAACTACCCTAGACCTAGTTTGGTGGTGACAGTCTACCAGGTCCAGATACAGAAGAAGTTGTGTTCTGGGGAAAAACATTTTAACTCAAGCTGGTAAAATAAGCTTGTGGGGGTTATTTCTTTTTTTCATGCGGGTCCCCACATCTGTACCCTAGAGTTCAGAGTGGGGAGGCAATCCTGACAATATCCTAGCCACGTTAACAAGCTGTATATCAAAGCATGCAACCTGTCTTCCAGTACTGCTGTCTTCAATACACTAACGCATTGCTCATGCATTAGCCACAATGCAATAGCCTATTCACCACATGTGGCTAGTGGCGAACATATTGGACAAAGTTTTACATTGTTAGGTTTTCAGTGCATTTTTGTAACAAAAAAAAATCTACATTTGTAAATTGTACTTTCATGATAATGAGATCACACTACATTACTTGTTTGAGGTGAATTGAAAAAATACTATTTCTTTTGTTTATCTTTTTACAGTACAAATATTTGTAATAAAAATAATAATATAAAGTGAGTACTGTATGCTTAGTTTTCTGTGTTATAATTGAAATCAATATAATTAAAAAACATCCAAAATACATATAATAAATTTCAGTTGATACTCTATTATTAACAGTACGATTAAAGCTGAGATTAACCTTCATTTTTTTATCTCATGATTAATCACAATTAATATTTTAATCATTTGACAGCCTTAATTTTAACATGTATTACTACTTATAAGTTATATATGACATAATTTACACAGTACTTTATAAATGCAAAATGAGAAAAGTTTGGAACCTTGAATGACGTACAGTCTAAGAACCCAATTCTGCAATCTCTTCTCATGTGTTCTATCAGGTCAAGTGTGATCTTCTCTTGAGGGGACCTGCAAATCAGATCCATTCAGCATCAACGGAACTGCTCAAGTGAGTAGTATTTGCTCACTTGGATAAAGGTTGCATGATCAGGCATTAACTTTGACAAGATGAACAAATGCCAGATACGGACAATAGTTAAGGTGAAAGATGGTATAGACATTCCTGATAATAAGTAGTAAGAGCCTAATTTTGCAAATCCGATAATAAGTAGTAAGAATCCTAAAAGTAGTAGTAGTAGTAGTAGTAGTAGTAAGAATCCTACTAGTAGTAAGAACCTAATAGTAGTAGTAGTAGTAAGAACCTAATTCTGCAAATCCAATAATAAGTAGTAAGAATCCTAATTCTGCAAATCCGTGGGCCTTTTGCCATTGACTCCAATGAGTACAAGATCTAGTTCTCAGTATATAATTACTGTTAATGAGCATAATGCAGGAAGGATTGCTGGAAGAACTGGGTTTTACAGTGGAATCGAAGGCCTTGTCTTCACTACGACTTACCGTCGACTTTAGCAACGTTAAGTCAACATAAACGTGCACCCGTCCTCACACAGCCGCCATTTCCATCGAATTAAAGGGCCCTTAAAATCGATTTCTGTACTCCTCCCTGATGAGAGGCGTAGAGCTGAAATTGACTTCTCTGGGTCAACTGAGGCTTAGTGAGGACGCATGTAGACTTTGTTGGCTTCCAGGAGCTGTCCCACAGTGCTCCATTGTGACCGCTCTGGACAGCACTCACAATGCTCCACTGCGACCACTCTGGACAGCACTCTCAACTTGCTGCTCTGGCCAGGTAGACAGGAAAAGCCCCGGGAACATTTGCAGACAGGAAAAGCCCCGGGAACATTTGCAGGAAAAGACCCGGGAACATTTGCAGACAGGAAAAGCCCCAGGAACATTTGCAGGAAAAGCCCCGGGAACATTTGCAGACAGGAACTTTTGGAACTTTGCAGACATTTGGAGGAAAAACCCCAGGAACTTTCAGAACTTTGCAGACAGGAAAAGCCTCGGGAACATTTGCAGTTGCTTTCACGGTGGGAGGGGCAGAGTGGGGGGTTAGGGAACGGAGAAAGCTACCCACAGTGCACCGCTCCAAATGGTGCCTGCTGGGGACTCCGGGAACTGTGGGATAGCTACCTACAGTGCACCACTCCCTATGTTGACGTTTTCCACAGTACTGTGGACCAACGCTGCCAACTTGCAGTGTTCTGTGGGGACGCACAAAATCGACCTTATACAGTCTGCTTTGAAAAATCGACTGCAAGGTAATTGACCTAAGTTTGTAGTGAAGACATACCCTATAAGAAGGCTGAGGTATTTTATGAAAACCTAAAGTACTACATATACTGCACCTGAGCAACTATTGTGGACTAATAAATATATATCCTTAGTGGTGATCTCTATAATTTCCTCTTTACTTCTAGCTACTATATGACCTCTAGTTTATATTTCCCTTCCACATTGCTTATAGCTATCAAATATTTGAAGACTGTGACCATGTATTGAGCAGAGCTGGGCAGGAAACAGTTTTCTCATCCCACAAATATTGTTGAGAGTTTGAAATTTTTTCCAATTTAAAATATAGAAAAACAGGTGAAATCTCACAAATATTTGTAAACCAAAAAATAATATTTCCATTTCAGGTCAGTCAAAATGTTTTGTTTTGATTTTGACTTTTTCCTTTTTTAACCTTGTTAGTCTAATTAATGAAATATTTTAACAAAAAGTTGTTTCAAATCAGAAAACTGCAAATTTTCATTTTAAAAATATTGAAACAAAAGATATTGGCAATTTTTAAACTCATCTTGACTTTTTTTTTTCAGTTAGGAAATTCTTCAAACCCAACCCTTCTTCAGGAATACTTTTGGTTTTGAGAAATTGCCATTTTTCAATAAAAAAGGAATTAGTCAAAAGTTCTGAAACAGCTCTGGTTCTAAAGTGCCCCATGATGAATGCATCCATGTGCAGACTCTTGAGAGATCAGCTCCCATCTTTCTTGTTCCTTTCTACATGAAGTGTTCTTTCCCCACACACAGCAAATAAACTCATCGAACTGGTTTTCTGACAGATCAAATACACTGCAGCTACTATCCTGTCCACTATTGCCCTACTTCTTCTTTTTCAGCATTACTACTTCTATTGAAGTATCTTCCTTTCAAATAATTTTCTCCAGATGTATTTCCCCAAATACAATCTCATTTTATTTCCTAAGCATAATTCTAACCTCTCTAGGTCCTTTTGTTTGATGTCTCTTAAATCAATGGTGTATGTAATGTCTCCCAGTGTAATATAATCTGATTTTATTAGCCTCTTCCTGATCATTAATGGTGGAATATAAGACCAGAACTAACACAATCCTTGCTCCCCAGTAGATAACTCTCCCCAGCTCAGTACCTTTTTCTTTATGGTTACAGTTAGTTTGCAATATCAGCTAGTTTGCATTTCTTGTGAAAGTGTTTCTAATAAGAAAATCTGAATTAAATATGTGAGAGAGATTTCATGAGACACTGTATCAAACACTTCAGTAAAACCCAAATATTCTATTGCATTACCTTTGTTCAGTTATTTTGTAATTCTGTTTAAAAAAGCATTTGCTTGACTTAATTTGTTGTGTGATGCTTATATTTTTTGTTTCCATTGTCTTCTAGAAGTTTACAGGTTTTTTTACTTCGAGTTCCTGATCCTGAAAACATTTACTCACCAGAGCTTAACTTTACTACCAACTAATATATCGGATATGGACTGCTAGGGTCATCCTTCTCTTTATTGAAGAGTGGTACCACATTTATTTTCTCCACATTCCCCAGCCCTGAGTCCCCTGATATACGTTCTGTTCTCCATGCCTTCATTATTTTCATGCAAATGGTTAGATTTATGCTTATACTCTAAAATGTGATTTATACTCTAAAATGTGAAATCTTGCTTCCTCTCCTATAATATATTTACAGCACTATGACCTGTTCTCCGAATTCTACAAAATGATTCCAATTCTATGGTATTTATTTTGGATGTGTGTTAAGTAGCAACACTGGCATGTTCAGCATGTATTTATTTTAGTTTCATTTTTATCATGCTCTTAAAATATCAATATCTTTTCTTTCTATTCTGTCCTTCAGTTTTGTTAGATAGCAGCTAATATACCTAAATATACCTTCCAAAATAATTTTGGGTTTATACACTTTTTTGAACTCACAATTGCTGTTTTGTCTTCTTGATGCCCCTTGCTGTTACGGAGAATGTTGATCAATTGAGAAAGTTCCTTAATTTTTCAATATGTTCTCATTTATGAAAAGTAATTTGCAATATGTCTCTAAATACTGTACTTTCCTGAGAGCTGACATATCCTGCATAATGCTTTGGAACAGACTCTGAATTGGCTACATAAAATTGATTCCATGCTTCCTTAAACAGTTTGTTTAAACCACATTTGAATTTCACATATGGAGTATCGTCATTTTAAATCTATTGGGGAAAATAAAACTGTTAAACTGAAAAGTCTATCTTTACCACAAAAAAGGAGAAAGCTGACCTTGTATATAATGAGGGAAAGAAGTCTGCAAGGAGTGTACACCGTGTATTAACTCAACATGGTGACAGGTTTGAAATGAATGTACTTCATTGTCATTTCAATTCAATTGTCTGTTTCAGAGAAATGAAATCCTGGAAGTCATTGTTTCATTCTACCAAAGTCACTTGGCAAGTGAACCCCCATGTTTATTCACACAATACCACACAAAAAATAAAATGCAAAAAACCTAAAAATAAGTCCAAGGAAGAATACTTTCAGGCCGGATACTTATTTACACTAATAGTTTGCCTACACTGCAGCCACATAACTGCAGCATGTAGAGACATATCCCAGCCAAATTGAATTTGGCTAGCTTGCACACAGGAGCAGTGAAGCTGTGTCAGTGCACGTTTCAGCACAGGCTACACTTGCATGCAATTACCCATGTGTACAACCCACATTGACACCAGCACGGCTGCAGCTTCACTGCTCTGGCACCCAGGTTTGCTACATTAAAGCTATTTTAGATAAGTCTTCATGAGCTGCAATCACACGCCGTGCTTTGACAGTCGAAAGGAGCCTTTAAATAATGTACTCCCCCTTGAAGTACCCTTTACTCTGCTAGTGCTTGGTAAGTGGGCCTCAGCGTAAGTGAGAATCAGGACCGTCCTGTTTTCAAAATAATGACCGCCTCGCTTTTCAAAACAAAACAAAACAAAACTAAAGATACAGATTATGCTATTACTGAAGTCACTATGGAGGATTATTATTCATATTATTTTTTAATTTTCATTGCAGTAATATCCCGAACATGATTTGTGCTTCAGTGTGCAAAGTACTGTACAAACACCGAGTCACTACGGACTAGATTCATAAAAGAACTTTGGTGCCTAACTGCCGCTTTAGGCATCAAAAGCCCAGAATCAGATTCATAAACCCTCCATTTAGTTCCCATCGAAAACTAAAAGCAACTAAACTCACGCATTATCTAAACGTTTGTAATGAAAGTTCCTAGGGACCTGCTTTTCTGACTCTGGGGCATTGCAGCCCCACAGCAGGCATCCAGATGCCTGAACCCCAGCATAATCCATGAACCTGGGGAAGCCAGGCATTCTTCCACCTAACTCCCTTGTGGGGCTCAATCCACTAAATCTGCTCAGAGCTCACCTACCAGATCAGGCCACAAAATGATGGTGGCAGATTTGAACAGGGACTTGCCACCTCTCAGCAGTGTATGCAAACTACTGAACTACATGATATTTTGATGAGAGGCTTCCTCAGCCTCTCCTGTTGAAGCTCCTCTGAGGTGGATATATAATTTTAAAAGTCATTGAGCCAGAAGACAGAGAATGACTGTGGGAGGTGGGAGACCCAGGATTCAATCATGCTTTTCCAATGACTTTAAGAGGAGACTTGAACCAGGGGTCTTCCACATCCCAAGTGGGATGTACCCCTAACCTCTGAGCTGAAAGCTATGGGAGACAGCCTCCCCTTCTTCCTCCTCTCCTCTCCCCAGCTTCTTGCAAAAATGCCTATTCCGGGGGAGGGGGAAGGGGTTGCAGCTGAGAATCCCAAGCAGAGAGAGTCACTTCCCTGAAGTCAAAGCTTGGGAACCTATCTCTAAGAGGCAGGTGAGGCTCAGAACACACCCTTTGGCTTGGCATCCCCCACTGGCTAGTTTAAGCAGTGAGGTACCTAATATACTGGCTTTTGTAAATCCTATTCTGAGGCACTTCTCTCTCCCCATTCACTGTATAGGAAGCCTGGGCACCTAATTCAGGCTTTGTAAATCCCAGGGATATTATAAGGGCCTAAAAGTCAGTGTGGTGATGCCCGGCATTGCCACACCCAAGTTTCATCGTGAATCTGCCTCCTTGGTCGAAAAGAGCTTGCAGTATTTGACAGAAAAGACAAAAGACAGCCAAAGGGAGGTGGAACAGGATGCGGTACACAGGCAAAGTGGTTAGGGTGAAGATAAGCACAAATCATAATAGTCCCATTTTTTACATATATATTTCAATGAAACTTTCCTAATTTTTTGTGCATAATATCAATCTTTTCAATTTACTGTATATTTTTGTATAAATTTTTTTAGCCTTTTTTCTGTGTTTTTATAATAAGGCCATTTTTTTGAACTAGCTCTTCACTGCTGTTTATCCCCCTGACATCTTTCCACTCTTAAGCTTCCCCTTCCACTGCCATGAACCAGTGGCTATGAGAAAAGCAGTAAAATTGCAGCCAAACACAGAGAATCTTTGAAGTATACATCAAAACATTTTTTTTTTCATTTGAACATGTAAACTCAATAATTTTCATCTTAAATCCTTCAGTACAATCCAAATGGGCAGCAGATCATCTGGCCAACATTTTAAATTAAAAAATAGCAGACAAAAGTTAGGTCCCCAAAGAAATTTGTGTGGTTTTGTACAGTGCTAAGAGTGCTACAAAGTAAGTCGTTTAGGAAGAGGGATGATGCTACACTTACTGTATACTCTTTTTTGTGTGAGGCACTGAAAAACAGGAGAGAATAGAAGGAAGTTTTGTTACCTTATTTCTGTGTATATGATTTCCATCTTTTTCAGACTAAAACAGCCATGCTCATCGATCACATACCACAGAAAGTACCTATCAGCTCAGTGAAATTAAAAGACATTTTTATGATGTCACATTATTAATCTGTATGCAGTATTTATTGATTTAAAACATTGTAACAGAAGACTAAGAATCTGAGATATCAGATTTTTGTTTGCAATGGGGTCCTCATTGCCAGCAACTCTCCACTGTATATATACATCAATTTATTATTAAACTGGTAAGTGGTTATGAAGTATCCATGTGTTCAATAATAATCTGACATTTTCATTTTGAATATTTCACAGTGCATTGTACATTATCCATTATAAAGCATCTTTTTTGCAAGAGACAGACAAATTATTTCATTCCATTCTGAAGTAAAGATTTGGGATTATGATGATCTTCAGGACTGTCAGACTGTTGTTTGGAGTCTGCAATATTCTGCTCAGTATTAGCCAGAACATTGTGTGGGAACCAATATTGTAAAGGTCATTAAGGATAAACTCCAAACCATTGTCTTTTGGCCTATTGTTTCTGAGTCTGTCATCTGAAAGGGGTAATTATCACTAGATCCCTTGTGCTGCTATCTTTTTTCAACTTTTCTCTGGTGTTCTAGGTACAATACAGGCGTGTCGCGTCTTCTGCGAGAGTTCCGCAGTTACCACGTAAAGCAGAAACCGCGTATAGCCAGAACCCATTCACTTCAATGGGAGGTGAAATTGTGCCCCCTGCAGGAAGCTTTTTTAAAAAAATTCTCCTTTCTTTTTTTGTTTTTGCGGATCGCATAAAGCGGAAATCGCGTATGTTAAATACGCCTAAGACACGACATGCCTTTATAATAGACCCTTCAGACTCACGTGACCAAGCAGCAGGAGTAATGTGAGGGCAACCTTCCACTGTCTCTTCTAGTGCGTTTATTTTCCATCTGAGTAAAGAAGAAAGAGAGCCTCCAGAGGGCCCATTGCATTGTTGATGTGCATGACAACAGATCTGAGATAGGGACCTGTCAGATGTTGTTTCAAATTCTCTATAAAACACAGTGCTCATCAAATCTTATAGGAATGCCAACTTTGTGCTTTTTTTTTTTTAAATCATTCAGAGGATACTGCTTCTCTAAAGAGGCTAGAACATTTACTAAAACATTAATGGAAGAAGCAGAGCAGATCATTTTGAGTGAATCGTGAGACTGTAGGTAGGTTCAGAGAAGTGGAAAGGCATAGAGTAGAAAAAGTCTTCTGTTTTAAGCTCTCTCTGTAACAAGGGTTTGGCACACAGCAGTGCTATTAAGCAACAGGACTTTGTTTCTTGGCCTTAGTGACCTGATCTGTCTTAAGGTGACAGTGATGATGTGACCACTTGTCATATCGCAGAGGTCAGTAGCACCTATGACTACACTTATATCTTGCTTATTTGTTTTAAAATCACATGAACATAAGAATGGCCAAGGTGGGTCAGATCAATGATCCACCAAGCTAAGTACCCTTCCTTCTAACAGTTGCTGGTTCCAGATGCTTCAGAGGAAATGAACAGAACACAGCAATTATTGAGTGATTCATCCCCTGTCATCCAGTCTCAGCTTCTGGCAATCAGAGGTTTAGGGACATCCTGACCATGCAGTTGTGCCATTGGCTAATAGCCAATGATGGACCTATCCTTCATTAACTTACCTAATTCTTTTTTTAACCCAGTTGTACTTTTGTCTTTCACAACCCCAGGCAAAGACTTCCAGAGTCTCACTGTGCGTTGTGTGATGAAGTACTTCCTTATGTTTGTTTTAAACCTGCTGCCTGTCAATTTCATTGGGTGACCCCAGGTTTGTGTGTTATGTAAAGGGGTAAATAACACTTCCAGCTAAAGTTCTGAAGGATTTTTCCCTACGATTTTCAGCTGTCTTTATCCACCATGAATATATGTATACATTTGATTATATGACATATATTGTTAGTGACAAATTCATTGAATTAACTATAAGGAATAGTATTTTATGTATATAACGCTGCAGTGCTTAAGTGGCTCAACTAGAAATCAGTTTGTTTCTACAGGAAGTAGATGAGTAAAATCTGCAAAATCAGGGATTACCTCTAACTCCCAGTATCATGGATTATTTGGCTGACTCTTTCAGATCATTCTACCTTAAAGTGTTCCTAACTTGGAAGAACATGACAGCTGAATAGATCAGCCAAGAAGCTTGTTGGAAACAAGTGTCTTCTTGCTGAACTGGTTAAATGTTCAGTGGAAGTCACCAGGAAGCATCAAATACAAGCTCCAGGGGATCAGCAGCTAAATAAGGCACTGTTGAAGGGACTGTTTTGTGAATAAGATGCAGCTGTGTGATAAGAAAACCATCAAGACTCAGGGGCAGTAGTTAATATTAATTTGCAGATATTATTATGAACTACTGAAAGTACTGAAACAGTCTGATTCCAAGCCATAACGAATTGGGCACAAGTGAAAACAGGTCCCATTATTAAAACACGGTGGACTCTAGTCTGTAATCTCCTGAATTGAGTTACAATGTCACAAATTACATTGCTTCTCAGAAAAATGGTCACCTCCACCACTCGACTGAGAAATGTCATTTGAAATTAAACACATTTTTTTAAAAAGTCATAATTTATGCCTAGTGGGAAGTGCTTCTTAACATGTGAACTTTTATAAGATGGGACTTAGTGAATCAGGAGCATTTTCCTTTAATCTAAACATTGTCATTTAACCACTTTTCTGCATCCTGGTCAGATTATTTGTGATGTGGAAATGAGATCTGGCCCTGAATGGTCATGTACAGTATATCCTTATTCTGAGTTAAGCGCAAAATGTCATCATGGCAGCCAGCAGGAAAGAGGAGAAATCTCTGAAAGGAACTTCAGCTAATAAATGAAAAGATGCAATGTTTAGCAGACAGTCTGGACTAGAGCTAGGCAAATAATTTGCAACAAATAATTTATTCAATGAAAGTCACCTCTATGATATTATGGGATTGGGTTTTGTTGTTGTTATTTTTCAAATTATCTGCAATTTCTCAGATTCATTTATTATTTGAATTTATGCACTGAATAATTTATGTGAATAATTCTTGGAGTGAGATTCTGGCCCTACTGAAGTCATATAGGATTCCCTTCTTTTTCAAACTAATACAGTCATGCTCATCCATCAGATACCATAGAAAGTACCTATCAGCTCAGTGAAATTAAAAGGCATTTTTATGATGTAACATTATTATTCTGTATGTCGCATTTATTGATTTAAAACTTTGTAACAGAAGACTAAGAATCTGAGATATAAGATTTTTGTTTACAGTGGGGTCTTCATTGCCAACAATTCTCCAATAGGCCTGAAAATAGGATCCAAGTGAGAACTAAATGTAAGTACTTTGCACTGTCCTCCACTACATATATCACACTAATTATAATACATATTGAAAATAGTAAGCGAGGCCAGCTAGTCAATTAAAGAGACCTGCTATCAATCTTTCAGTATAAAGAGCCGTTAAATTCAGTCAAAATCTTTACAATTGAAAATGCTAATAAAAACATTCTAAATATTTAAACATACAGGAAGAAATGTCAAATACACACAAATACCATTTTGGCTAAGATTTTTATTTTTCACTCTTATCCACGCACAATTAGCTTTCCCCATTCCCATCTAGAAAAAGTAAAACTTCTTGCATCCATCTCTGCTAAGACATGCCAAAAGGTCAAAACAAGCTGTGCCCTGTATGTGCAAAACTGTGGGTCCCGTTTTTAACATACATTGTCTCTAACAGTGTGATTGAACAGTTAAGGTTTCTCGGCTGACTTCAGCTCCTGCACATTTGTTATTTCATGTACAATGAACACTGATCAGACAGAATATGGACACACACAAGGCAACAGATGGAACTGTGTAAATTTATTCCATCCTGCTCTCTCTTACGTATCTCGGTTCTCACCTTCAAAACACAAGTCTCTTCATTCTTTAAGAAGAGGAAAGACTGCCCATCATAGCAAATTAAATTCTGTTTATTAGGAGATGTGGTCACGTAGGGACCAGGATGAGATCATCAAATTGATTTTTATTTCTGACCTAAGCCACACTTTGAACTCAAGCCTCCTGAGGTGAAAGGTTAGTGCATAAACATGCTACACCTCGAGTCTCTTTTTTAATTTTCAGTTATTTTAGAGGGGACAGAATAGAGACTAAAAAGCTGAGGAAAGGTGTGTGCACAAGAGAGACTGAGATCAAGAAAAAAACTCCTATCTTGAAGCTATAATTTTGTAACCTCCAAGGTTAGAAAAGATGGGTAATACATATAATAGGAAAAATAAAACTTACTAAAGGAGAAAGTTGTGTGTGCTTGAACCCTCTTTTACCAATAACATTTCCCTTAGCTCACACTCAAATTGTCTAGTAAAAAATGTTTCTCTGTTCTATAAATGCAAATTCATTGAGTCCCAATTTTTTCTAATTCCCATATGTGGCGGGTCCAGTTCCGCAGTGCCTCTTTGCGGCAGGGATGGGGTGTGGCGGCGAATCTCATCTACTCTCTTCTTCCCCAATCGCGGGGCGATATGGCCTAAGAGCCAGAGTCTGTGTCGTCTCAGGGGCTGTGGCCCAATGGTCAGAGTCTACATGGCTCCCCACCTCGGGGCAGTGTGGCCTAATGGCCAGAGTTCATACCGCAGCTCCTCCTCTCGGGGTGGCGTGGCCCAATGGCCAGAGTCAATGCAGCGGCTCCCTGCTCTCGGGGCAGCGTGGCCCAATGGCCAGAGTCAATGTATTCCCTTATCAGGTGGGGTAGTGCGGCCTAGTGGTGGCAGGGGTAGAGGGACCCAGGCCTGCCCTCTCCACCGAGCCCTGACCCAGGTCTCACCTGGCGATGGGGCTTCCCCTGCCCCTAGCTCGGCGGGGATCCACCCGCAACATGCCGAGCATCCATACATCTTTAAGAGCCCCCTGGGTCACTTCCTACCCACTGTCTTGGCTTGCAGTCCCGAGGCCTCTCCAGTCAGTTCCCCTTCATGGCCATCCCCGAGCAGGGCTTCAGGTTGCATCCCGGCTTGGCTGGCCTCTGGAACCTGGAGTCTTGGCTGCTCATCTGCAGGAGTCAGCAGCATGCATCCTTCTCCTCCGGCAGTCAGCCCCAACTGAGCTACTCTGCAGGCTTTTATAGCAGATCTCCAGTTGGAGCATGCCCTGCAGAGCTTCCGGGTGTGGCTTCCTCTGCTAAGAGGGAAGGGTTAACCCCTGCGGTGCCAGTGCGGGGCCGCTTAGCCCCGTCATACCATAGTTGTATACTGTCCAACTCTACAATACTTATTTTAGACATATAGAGTACAGTTTTCCAAATGTATTGTTACTGGCTGCTTGTACTGTAAATTGCTAGAATAATTTCCTACACTAACGTGTTACAAATGTGCAATTCTGTATATTCCAGACCTTTGCCTCTGCAATGCTTTTATGGTGAGTGGGAGCTAGGCACCCTAGGTGCTTTTGAAAACCCCATTAAGTGCCTATTTCCATCTTTGCATCTAAATTCCTTTAAAAATCTGCCTCTAGTGATCAAAATAAATATTTATTACCTTTTATTACTGTTGAGTTTGCACAGTCAACACAACTAAGCTGGAGTGAACTTACAGTCTTTCCTTATAGTTCATCAAATAAAAGTTTTTTAAGCTAGTATGCACGAGCAGGAAATACTCCTTACCTTTGAGAGGTCAGCTTGACTCTCAGAGCTCGTGTTGAGTTTGCAATTAAAATCCATCTTTTTTTACCTATGAATTGATCACGCAGGATGCAGAAATCATTGTGAGACAACAACATGAGATCCCATATTGCAATATTTACATAATCAGTTTTTAGAAGAGAACTCAACTTTTGAATTTTTATTAGCATCATATACGACTCAGAGATCATGTTCATATAGTCTTTAAATGCTGTCTATAGTCATCTCTCTTCCTTTTTTCTAGTCATGGAACTCAGAGCTTCACAACCAGAATGATGGGCAGATAAATCTAGCTGAACCCATGACTGAGTCTATAGCGGAATTTTACTGCCACTATGTCTGTGTGTCTCTTTTTAGATTCTGCAGTTCAGCTTTAAGCAAAACTCAGATTCAGACTGATAAATTTCTGTCCCTTCCAATAACTCATCTGGAACCTAGGTGAATTTTAAGAAACTGTGAAAGATCAATTATCATGCAACGTATTCACTTTCAAAAAGTGTGGGACTGTCAGCATCACCAAGAGAAAAGGATGAAAATGACATTTTGGAAGACACCAAAATGTACCCAATATGGCCACCTTGACCATCTTGCCTTTCAGTCACAACTTACACCATCGAACATTCCTTCAGCTCTTTGCAGACAATCAATATATGACTACAATATATAGCTCCATAGGGTATTAAACAGTAGACTAGAAAATGCTTGAATGTCTAGTGGGAGAAAATTAAGCCAAAGCCTGATTTGTAAAAAATATGGCTGTCAAATGATTTTAAAAATCATCACAATTAATAGCAAGATTTAAAAAAGTCATGATTTATCGCAGTTTTGTTCGCACTGTTAAACAGTAATATTTAATTTAATTTTATTATGAATATTGTTGGATGTTTTTCTACATTTTCAAATATATTCATTTCAATTACAATACAGAATACAAAGTGTATAGTGCTCAATGTATTTTTATGACAAATATTTGCACCGTAGAAAAGATTTTAAAAAAACTAGTGCAATCTAAAAGTCAAAGCATGAAGGGGCACAAGACTTTTTTAGCATATCTGCAACATAAATACCTTACAACGCTGTTTACAACAGTGCTATGCAAATGCCTGTTCTCACTTTCAGGTAACATTGTAAATAAGAAGTGGGCAGCATTATCTTCCCTAAATGTAAACAAATTTGTTTGTCCTAGTGATTGGCTGAACAAGAAGTAAGACTCAGTGGACTTGTAAACTCTAAAGTGTTTCATTGTTTTGTTTTTGAGCACAGTTATCTAAAAAAATAATAATTCTATATAAGTTGCACTTTCATGATAAAGAGATTGCACTACAGTACTTATATGAGGTGAATTGAAAAATACTATTTATTTTATCTTTTTTTACTGTGCAAATATTGGTAATAAAAATAGTAATATAAAGTGAGCACTATACACTTTGTATTCTGTGTTGCAATTGAAATCAATATATTTGAAAAAAATAGAAAAAAAATTATAATAACTTTAAATTGATATTCTAATATTGTTTAACAGTGTGATTAAAATTGCAATTAATCACAACTATTTTTTAAAATCTAGTTGATTTTTTTTTGCATTAATAGCTTGAGTTAACTGCAATTAATTGACCTCTCCAGAAGAAAGAGTTGTGAACCTGACTTAAAACAGCATAACTTCAGGTCTTCAAAGAATAAACACGAACTTAAGTTAAGAACTGTCGCTACAGTTTCAAATGGCACTAGGTTAATGTTCTGCTACACTAAGTTTATCCATCAGTTCTTGATTAAACCTTTTATGGCTGGCTACAAATATGCATGAAGCATAAGCATTAATGTGTTGTTCAGGAAAGGAGGAAAGGTACTTCATTTGGTTTTAAAAAATAAAAATAACAAGGAAGTGTATTATGTCCTCTAATGTTTGGTCCACAAGAGATAAAAGCCTTCTATTGCTACCTGGAATTTCTCTTTTAGCTCAAGTGTTAGAAGTCTGTATTCTGGTATTGAAGGTCTTGGCATCTGACAACACGTGGGGAAATAACTCACATTAAGTCATTTTAGTTTCATTATTTTCTTCTTTCCCTCTCCTTTTTTTCAGGAAACATCCTTGAGTACTATATGAAGCCTTTCTGTAAGTATCCTCTCTGTTGTACAGAGTAAATAAATTAGCAGTTTTCATCCTATGTATGTAACTGTGGATGTTAACATCCACAGTTACATACATAGGATGAAAACTGCTAATGAATATAAACCCACATGCTCTTCAGCATAACTGATGAGGTTAGGAAGAAACTTCCCCTATGAAAAGGTTATTCCACATGCATCCACTGAAGGTTTCTCTAAAACTTACACTGAAATTCTAAAAATTGGCCTTGTCTACTATAGAGTAAATAAAGTCATTGACCAAAATTCTTATGCCTGCAAATGACCCTGTGCGTAACTTGAAGGACCTGAGTGGTCCCATTAAATTCCGTGGACCTAACCAAAAGCCCACTGAAATCAATAGGACTCCCATCAGGATCAAGCCCTACCAGAGTACTGTGAGGCCCTCCTGTAAATTAAAGATATGCTCAAGTGCTTGCTGAATCAGTACCTAGAGCAATAAGTATGAGGTTATAAGTGGATTCTATAGCCTTTAAGGAGATGGAATTGAGCAGTTGGCTTTGAATGTGAGAGTTCTGAGCTGTCAATCCCTATTTTAACATTAAGCTTATTTGTTACTGATTGTGACAGCACTTAGCAAGGTTTCAGGGAAATTGAAATGAATAAAAACAGTTTATGACTGGTTGTAGCTATGTTTTATTTATTTGGCATCAGCTAGGAAAACGCCAAAGAAAAATGATTGAATTTTAAAAGCTATTTGATTAGTTTTGATTACTTTGTTTTGGACACTGCATTTTTTCCAGTGTTTTGTGATTAATTGTCTACAAAACATAAAGAGACAAGCTGCTAAAATTGAACAGCTTTCTAGACACATAACATTTGTTCAGACCAGCGCAGAGGCTGATATAATAAACTGTTCAGACCAATCTTTCTTGGAACTTACATATTGGTTCTACTCTTCTAGCTGTGTCAGCTTTTTCACTGATACCAAGCTGCTAATTTCTGGTATGTGCCTATATTAGTATTTATGCTTACATAGAATAGCATAGTAAGTGTGAATAGTTTCTGTATGCTTAAATATAGCTCTCTTGCTGTAATGATTATCTAAATAGCTTAAGTAAGCAGTAAGTGAACTCTCTTGATCAATTCTCTCAAGGATAACTATATGTCATATTACACTGAATGTGGTATGAGCCTTTGTGTAACTTTACCTTAAGTGCCTTGCACAAAATCATGATATTATATTCTAGTATTGTTAGTCAACTGAAAGTAACTGCTAATCTAAAACATCTATTCTGTTAAAAATCTGATTTGAATTTAATATTCTCCTGTTCATATTACTGAGAAACGTATTACAAATAGTGTCCCATAGCATCTATTCATGTTAAGATTAAATGTGTCCATTATGTCTCATCAGAAAGATAATATACACTGTAGGTTCTGCAATGTGTTCTATTTTATCAATCAAAGTAACCGAGGCAGAAGAGAAAAGATCACATACAGCTGTTTTGTTCCTAAGTGAATGCCTAGTGTAATCTTTCCTTTGCTGGATTAGAAGAGATGGTATAAAATTCAAACTATAGATGAATTAGTGATGAGTCTTTTAAGGTTTGCCATTTCTTTTAAATGTTCATACCAGTCTTTGGGGACAAACAAGGCCTCCATATTTGCAAGATAAATAAGCTAGCTACAAATACAGCCCAAATAAACCAGTTTCTGAGGATCTGGAAGGCCTAGTTTACCTTCATCAGTTGAAATTTGAACATTATAAGTATTAAAGGAAAAGCCACATTTTAAAAGTTGTTCGCCACCCACTTCCTCCGGGCCCCCATCTCTGCCCCAGGCCCTGCCCCCTCTGGAGCCCTTTACCCAAGTTCCCACACCTCCCCAGCCTCTTCCTTCCCCTGCTCTGCTCCAGGCCTCGCCCGCATTTCACCCTTTTTCCCAAGCCCCTCCCCTGCCCAGCCTCTTCCTGACCAGTCCCCCCCGCCCCATTCCCTGAGCACCCCATCCACACTGAGAATTGCGGCATGCAGAAGGCTCGGAGCGGGGGATACGGGGGAGAGCTGGAGTCAGCGCCTGCATTGTTCTAAATTCTCTCCAGTTTAGGACAGTCCCAGAGCAATTGTTGGAATGACTGAGATTATACAGCGTCACCAACATTCATCATCCTTTTATGCCAACATTAAATAAATCTAAGGGGCTTCAGTGCGCCCTAAGGAGAATCAAATGTTGAGTTGAGTATAAAGCTAGGTCAACTGAGGATTGTATAATATTTATGGTGAATGTTATTCCACTGGGATGCAGTTAAAATGATTTCCAATGTGGATTCCACAATGGAAAAAGAAATCTATATTATTCTTCAACATTTTTTTCTACTTCAGGAGAGTGAACGTGGAACACTTGCATTTTTAGAAGGTTTCTAAATTAATCCCCTTTCAGACAGTGTTAGCAGGGTTGTCAGCATGAAACAAAGACCTAATAGGGTTATAGAAAACTTTAAAAATATTAGTTGCTTTAATCTATTATATCTATATGTGTAACTACAGAATGATGTGGGGGACCACAAAATGTGTGGAGATTCAGTTTGAAAGCACCTCCAAACTTACCTGAACCATTTGGGCTAGGAATAACTCAATTTCAAGTTTTTATGTGAGATTTTTAGTGTATCATTATGTTGGGGCACAAATGTTGTAAGAAGATTCTTTCCATTGGGACTGAAATGCTTCTATTTCTGGTTGAAACTATGAAGTGCAAAGACACACATTTTTTCAATGACATAAAATTATTATCCAGATATAGACAAACATAAAGTCCTATGAACCAGATTCATTTTTGCTAGTAGTCGCTACCAACAGCTGAAGAATAAGTAATCATACCCCTTTTCAACATCCTCACATACTTTTCTTGTCTTCTTTTTCGCTTAATTTTCCAGATTGTACATCAAAGGAAAAAATATTTCCCATGGAATATGTAGCTTATTCTGATAAATGGAATGGAATGCAATGTTCTCAAAACTCTCTTCACCGAGAAAGATTCTTTAGTATTTTCAAGGGTACTACTAGTCATTCTCTGTATGTTGCTCTATTACATCTGAGACAAATTGGCAATACTGTTCCATTTGGGGCTGATAGTAAAAATCCCATGTGGTGGACGAAAGAGTACAATACGCCATTTTATCTTTCTGTTGTTGGTAACAATTCTGGACTCAGATGCCCACTTGTGAGTGTGTGTTGGTGTGAGGAGGTGGGAAGAGTAGAGATGCAAATTGTAGAGCACTGACAAAATGTGCTTCTGGAGCCACCTGAGTACACAAGGGCAGTGCATAGGCTGCACAGTTTCTTGTGATTGTATGGCCTCCACACCTTAACAAATCAAATCTACTTGTGGGCTAGTAGGGAGCTGTCACAGATCCACCTGTTCCCTACCATCACAGGGGTGTGGAGTTGTGCACTGCCTTAATTTACTGAGTCAGCAGCACCTGCATTCCCCTGAACACAGGCACAGTAATTAGTCTTGAGGCTTGCAGAGTGAGGGGCGGGGAGGAGACACTGCTGGTGCTTTTTCCCACCATCACACCTGCACAAAGTTGTGGGACAATCTGTCTCTTTGTTTTCATTGTTGCAACTGTGGATATTCTCATGCCTGTTTCTTAATATTTGCTCAGTAATTTTGAGTTATAGTGGAAGATTATTTTGTTGAGATTGATATGGTTTTTATTTTATGATTATATATGAAACTGAGGAAGAAAGAGGAGTTGTAGAAAGACAGCATTTTGTAAATGAGAACTTGTGTCATCAATCTCTACTCCACGATACTAAGAATTCAAGTCTACTTTCAAATTGTAATTCCAAGAAAATTACTAGCACACTGTATATATTTTTCCTTAGCAAATATATAATAATAGTTTTGGAAATTGACTAGCCATATAATGTGACAATGCTACAGCAAAAGAGGACTCTTATGGGTATGAGAGCATTTAACCATTCAATGAAAGGTGTGAATACCCGAGGAGGATTTTAATTTGTGTCATGTTGCACTCCATATGTTTTGTGGAAATATGCTAATGAGTTTAAATACAATGTAACTGAAATACGCTTTATGCAAAAGGTCTCTTGTAAGAGATCGTTACAAAGCTTATGATCTACTGAGTGTGTTCATCCTATTTGTATAAATGTATCAGTCTTGTATCTGAAGCTGGAGATATGAAGTATTACTCTGAAGTCCTGTTGTATCTATGCAAAGTGTGGGCTATTAATGGTGGCCTGGAATCTTGATGGATCCCATTAACTAGACAATTGGTAGTAAATGGCTCTGTTTACTTGTAAGCCCTTCTGTATATGTGGGTGCCAGCCAGGAGTAGTCAGGTCAGAACATGTAGGGATAAAGTGAGAAAGGCTAAAAGTCAAGTAGAATTGGACCTTGCAAAGGGAATTAAAACCAATAGTAAAAGGTTCTATAGTCATATAAATAAGAAGAAAACAAAGACAGAAGAAGTAGGTCTGCTAAAAACTCAGGATGGAGTGGAAGTTAAGGATAATTTAGGCATGGCCCAATATCTAAACAAATATCTTGTCTTTGTCTTTAATGGGACTAATGAGGATCTTAGGGATAAAGGTAGCATGGCAAACAGAAATGAGACTGAGACAAAGAGTCCTGTGGCACCTTAAAGACTAACTAAAGTATTAGAGCATAAGCTTTCATGATATCAGAGAAACTGATATCTGATTTGTGTCCATTTATCCTTTTTCGTAGGGACTGTCCATTTTGACCGATGTACATAGCAGAGGGGCATTGCTGGCACATGATGGCATATACTACATTGGTAGAGGTACAGTCCCTATGAAAAAGGATAAATGGACACAAATCAGATATCAGGAATGGCAATATACAAAAACCTGTAGGAGAACACTTCAATCTCCCTGCACACACTATGAAAGACTTAAAGGTCAGCATTTTGCAGCAAAAAAACTTTAAAACCAGACTGCAAAGAGAAACTGCAGAGTTGCAATTCATTTGCAAATTTGACACAATCAGTTTGGAACTGAATAGAGATATTGAATGGCTAGCTAACTACAAGAGCAGTTTCTCTTCTCTCGCTGTTCACACCTCCAATTCAGCTGCTAGAGGAATACCTCACCCTCCCTGATTAGAGATAACAGCTGGCTCAGCCTCATTGGACCCACCCTGTTATCCTTAACCTGGCTCTTGCCTACCTATTTATACCTGCCCCTGGATTCTTCCACTGCATGCATCCGATGAAGTGGTATTAGCCCATGAAAGCTTATGCTCTAATACTTTAGTTAGTCTTTAAGGTGCCACAGGACTCTTTGTCACTTCTGCAATTCCAGACTAACACGGCTACCCCTCTGAGAAATGAGACTATGGAGGTAGATATTACCATATTCGAGGTAAAAACCAAACTCGAACAGCTTAATGGGACTAAATTGGGGGGCCCAGATAATCTTCATCCAAGAATATTAAAGGAACTGGCACATGAAATTACAAGCCCATTAGCAAGAATGTTTAATGAATCTGTAAACTCAGGGGTTGTACCATATGACTGGAGAATTGCTAATATAGTTGCTATTTTTAAGAAAGGGAAAAAAGGTGATCCGGGTAACTACAGGCCTGTTAGTTTGACACCTGTAGTATGAAAGGTCTTGGAAAAAATTTTGAAGGAGAAAGTAGTTAAAGACATTGAGGTCAATGGCAAATGGGACAAAATACAACATGGTTTTACTAAAGGTAGATCGTGACAAACGAACCTGATCTCCTTCTTTGAAAAAGTAACAGATTTTTTAGATAAAGGAAATGCAGTGGATCTAATTTACCTTGACTTTAGTAAGGCGTTTGATACGGTGCCACATCGGGAATTATTAGTTAAACTGGAAAAGATGGGGATCAATATGAAAATTGAAAGGTGGATAAGGAACTGGTTAAAGGGGAGACAACAGAGGGTCATACTGAAGGGCGAACTGTCAGGCTGGAGGGAGATTAGCAGTGGAGTTCCTCAGGGATCGGTTTTGGGACCAATATTATTTAATCTTTTTATTACTGACCTAGTCACAAAAAGTGGGAATGTATTAATAAAGTTTGCAGACAACACAAAGCTGGGGGGTATTGCCAATTCAAAGAAGGACCGGGATATCATACAGGAAGACCTGGATGACCTTGTAAACTGGTGTATCAGGAATAGGATGAAATTTAATAGTGAGAAGTGTAAGGTCATGCACTTAGGGATTAATAACAATAATTTTAGTTATAAACTGGGGATGTATCAATTGGAAGTAACAGAGGTAGAGGAGAATTTCTCTGAGGGTGGGATTTACCTATGTTCAGTTTCTTAATATATTAGGCTTAGACTTGCATGTTTTGTTTTATTTTGCTTGGTAACTTACTTTTTTTTGTCTGTTATTACTTGAAACCATTTAAATCCTACTTTTTAATAATTAATAAAATTACTTTTGTTTATTTATTAACCCATAGTAAGTGATTAATACGTGGGGGAGCAAAGAGTTGTGCATATCTATCAGGGTTATAGGGTGGCCAATTTATGAGTTTACCCTATATAAGCTTTACACAGAGTAAAACAGATTTATTTGGCGTTTGAATCCCATTGGGAAATGGGTGTCTGGGTTCCGGAGATAAGTGACTTGTTGAGCAGCTTTGGGGGTGTGGCCCAGCACACCTGTGTCTACGTTGCAGCAGACTAACATGGCTAGTATGACTGGCTCAACAAGGCAGGGATCTGGAGTCCCAGTGGAAATCAGGCTCAGAGGTAATTTTACCACAAATGACAGTTGCAAAGGAATCTCTGTCACTGAACCCATCACAATTTGCACCATAAACTTTTGTTTTCTAAGAGACCAGCACAAATGGATTCTAAATGAGATGGTAATTTAACGGCCCAAGAGATTCAGATGCTCTCCAAATAAGCATGATATCTACTGTATTCAGGCAATCTTTAACACTTGACCATGGGCATGCCTGCTCATGCACACAGAGCTCAGAAACCTCCTGCTGTCCTTTGTAATGTGGTTCTGTCCCAGGAGTCAGTTTAGATCTTATTTTGCAACATCTCTCTTATATAGTCAAATACCATTTCCTCAAATTTAAAGAATTTAAGATAGTATCAAAAAATGTGAATCACTGTGTCTCTACAAATTGTCTGCACAGTATGCGGGGAGTGATACTCCAATGTGCTATATTTTAGTATACATGTTGTAAAGATTATGTATTAGATACAAATGAGCCTGTATTTTGATTATACAGAGACTTTTATCTCTCAGTGGAAAATATCAGATTTATTTTGGGGAGTAAGATTGACCCTGAGTGCAGTTTTCAAGAGCAATAATGACAAAAATAGCATTTTTAAACTATAAGATTTAGCTTTCATAGTCATTGACATTAAGATTAATTACCTACTGTGAGAGACCACTCTGCTTCTCCACTCCTCTCTAGCTCCTTAAATGCCTGGGGTTAAAGCTATAACTGACCAGATTTTTCTGATATCTAGACAGATCCATAATATATATATGTAGTTATCTCAGTAACCTGTCTACAGGAGTCCAAAGACTTAAATAATTCTCAAGTATTTTTTCATGTTATGTGAGATCACTGGAGTGTGTAGTTTTGCCAGTGGTAGCTAGAAGCCATAAATTCTCATCATGACCCAAATTACCAGAACTGTATTATCTCTTGATAACATGAGTCTTTACAGTATATGCCATTCGGTAGGAAATGTGGGGCATATTCTCAATATTATTTTTTTTTTTTTGGTGATCCTGCACAACCTCATTTACTTCAAAGGGGATCTACATGGGGCAGAACATACATTATGCATTTTGTGGTCAAATTCACCCCTAGAATTAAGGGTGTGGAAAGGAGACTGGGAACAAAGCAATCTTCCTCACTACTTCCCTTCAGCCCTGTGCTGAATGCAGCTTTGCTGAACCAGAGAGACTGACCCAATGTTACGTTTAGCAGTCTTCTAAAATAATCGTATTATCAAAGTAACATAATGCAATTTAATGTTCAGAGTAGTCTTATTCTCTCAAATCTATTTTATGGATCAATGCAATATAAAGAGCTTAAATCTGCAATTCATGGAATTCTTAAATTTTGTTTTTGGTAAGAACATTGAAAATCTCCAACTGCTCTCTTCAAGTCAGGTTTTTGTGTTAGGGGAATTTCCAGGTGTACAAGAGCTGGTGTAGTGATGCATTCCTAGAGGAGGCACTTCACAGCTGTTCCCAAGAGAGAGAGGTGCTGTTTCTCTTCCCCCATCTGTCATGTAATGAGCACAGTTTGGCAGAAGCTGACCCTGACTCTCAAACTATAACTCCAATTTTCTTGCATGTCACCAAGCTGGGGTTTTCCACTGGAAGTATCATTAAAGTGACAGCTTATATCAATAGGGGCTTGGGAACATTGCGCTTTTTAAAAAAATTCTGTTTTGTCATTTTTTGCTTAACTTACATGTTCTGATTTTTAATGATCCAGTGTTCTTCAAAGACATGAGAAAAAAATCACAGTTTTCCTTTAATGTTATTTTAATTTTTTAAAAAAGGAATAAATTCCTTATAACCATTAATAAAACAGCATTTACCATAATTAACAAAAAAATTTAAAAACCAAACCTCTCCCCCAAGGCAACTTTCTTTCACTGTTAAAATTTTTGCTAAATTTTACAATTTTAAAAAGCACCCAGCCAACACTCACCACTAAAAACCCTTTAAGTAATAAAAAAAGGTAAACTTACTGACTACAGTACTTAATAAAATTTATAGTTACAGTAAAAAACATAGCTGTGTTTATCCCATAGCCAAGGTAAACAAAAAAAGACCCCCCAAAACCCCTAAAACTTAAAATTCTTTGTTTTTTGAGGAATTTTTTATTGGTTAGTTGTCCACCTCTCAGGTTACCTTTAGCTTAACCCCTTACAGGTAAACACTAATTTTAGGCTACTTTACACTTATAACATCACTTATATATCCAGCAAGTATATGTAGTTTAGTAGTGTCTAACATTTTTAAATTATATGGATTAAATAAATAGCATTGTTCAGTAAAACATTTTTAAAGTGTCATGCTTTTGTGCCTTGTGTATTTGAATCATTGATGTTCTGTCACTGATGGCATACTAAAGGATTTCTACATGACATTACAAGATATTAGAACTGAATCCTGTAACCATTAATGAGACAAAAGATTCACTGACTTGTACTGGAGTTTTCCTATGTAAGTAATATGGGATTTGGATTTTAGGGAAAGATCCTACAAACCCTTACTCACATGAGTGAATTTTACTTACATAAGTAGGCCTGAGAGAGAGAGAGAGAGAGAGAGAGAGAGAGAGAGAGAGAGGAAAAAAGACTTGTGGAAATTTCTTAATGTTGCCTGTCTCCACAGCTAGCTGCAATTTCCTGTGTCTCCAGCTGCACTTTTGATCTTCCTGTCCTATTACTTGGCATGAGACAGAAAATATTTGTACCTTTGCCTGCTTCATTATTTTACATTTACATGAAGGGCTAGTCAAAGAAATATGTATTATTGGTTTTTGTCATGTTTTGCGTTGGATCAAGAGACTGAAAAACTATTTTATATTCTATTGTAGTTTTCAAACAACAAATATTTTGTAATTCAATACAGCAACCCTGTAACATGCCATCCTCAAAAGATTAATAATTACTGACTCCCACAAGGACACCACCTCCCAGTTTAGAACATTCTTATAATTTTTGGCTGTAACAATGATTTAGCCATTTTGAAGCAGGGTTGCTATTGCAGGGTACTCGGTGTCCCGTAGGAACAAGGCACACACACAGCTGCTGAATAGAAGTAGTGAGTTTATTGAAGGCAAAAGTGGCATACCCGCAACGGGGGCTCCCTTCGTGGTTGTTGTTGCTTTGCCTTGCACCTGTGAAAAGGGGGAGAGCGGACACAGATCACAAAGAGAGCAGTCCCTGCTTCCCAGTGGAGGGAGGCATCAGTCTGGTTCCCACAGGTCACAGCACCCAGCGCTTCGTCTCCGCTGTTACTGGCTCATTTGCCAGGTGAATGCAAACTGATCCTAACTTTCGAAAACAATAGCAATCAAAACAAAAGCATTAGCAAAATCAGTGACTGCATGCCAGGGGAGGCCTGCGGGCCAAAAGCAAAGAGGTCATACTGCGTCTCCACCTGTCGCCCCCGCAGGACGTCAATACCCAAAATGTACTCACCGATGGGTGCCACTAGCACCGTCGCACAGGAGGGCGGCGCCTTACCCAGGGTGAGAGTGACAGTCACGGCGAACGCCTGCGGCTCCGAGCCACCCAAGCCCCATACCACAGGCAAGCGCCCCACCGCCTGTGTGGAGTGGAGGATGGTGATTTCGGCTCCCATGTCCAGCAAGGCCAGGACATGCTGGGTCCCTCCATGCGGCCACTGGATCGTGAGCGGGACGAAGGGGCGGCGGTCCCCCGCCTCCCGGGTCGGGCGCATGGCCGCGCACCGGACGGGGGACCCGTCTCCCCGTCACAAGGCACGTGGAAGACTCCAATTTACCAGGCACTCGGTTCCACCGGGCGCGCCGGCTTCTGCTCCTCTCTCCTCCCCCGGTTCCTGACGAAAAGTTTTCACAATCTCCTGTAGCTCACTCGTTTTGAAGGTACGGACAACCTCCTGAAGTGAACCACCCTCTACTCGCAAATCTCGTACTGGGCGCGCCTGTCGAGGGGGGGGGGTATGCGCTGCAGGGATAGCGACAACTTCCCTGCTTCCCCAGCCTTCAGCCAAAGGGGCATCGTTCCACGGGACCCTGCTTGCTGCGCCAAATGTTGCAGGGTACTCGTTGTCCCGTAGGAACGAGGCACACACAGCTGTTGAATAGAAGTAGTGAGTTTACTGAAGGCAAAAATGGCACACCTGCAATGGGGACTCCCTTCGTTGCTGCCACCGAGATGGGCTTCATCCCAAGCATTGCTCCGATGTGTCGGGCTTTCCTCGTCTCAGTGGCAGCAATGAAGGGAGCCCCCGTTGCGGGTGTGCCACTTTTGCCTTCAATAAACTCACTACTTCTATTCAGCAGCGGTGTGTGTGCCTCGTTCCTATGGGACACCAAGCACCCTGCAACAGTTGCTCTTCTCAGTGTGCAATGGTGTCTTTATTGAGCAGCTATAGATCACTCATTTGGATTCCACTTTAATACTGGGAAGAAATTTGTGTGAATAAAAAGTTATGTATTTTCCAACTCTGTTTTCAGTGACGATCGCTGTGGGTTCTTCAACTGACCTGGGAGGCACTACCTGAACACTTATTCAAATAAAAACTACAGATGAAATCTTGGCCCCCAATGAAGTCAGTGGGAACTTTGCCATCAATTTTAATGGAGTCAGAATTTCAAACTAGGGATCTTCTTTAGTCCTACTGTTACCTTTTTAGATGTTTTCCATGGCAATTCATGAAATTATTCTGTATTTTACAAAAATATTTGTGACAAGTGAAAATCTTGTGAAAATTCATTCACATGCATGTATGCTTCTAGCACAAGCCTTCATGGGTATGTCCACACGGCAACTGAACACCCACAGCTGGCCTGTGCCAGCTGACTCAATCTCATAGGCTAAGGGGCCTTTAAATGTGATGAAGATGTTCAGACTTGAGCTAAGGCAGGGTTTGGACCTCTCATGGTGTCCCAGACCTCATGCTCCAGCCTAAGACCTAGCATCTACACCACAATTCAACTGCCCCGTGAGCTCAAGTCAGCTGACAGGTGCCAGTCATGGGTTCTTAATTGCAGTGTAGACATATCCTTTGTGTCTACATGCCCATCTTCAAGTCTCTCACATTCTTCTCCTTCCATTTATTAAAAAAAAATAGTCCTTTCAGAGAGCAGAATCAATTCCATGAGACTGTCAGGGCTTGTTGATGTGGTGATATGGGCTATGTCTACACTACCACTTATGCTGGAAAAACTATGTCACTCAGGGGTGTGACTATTCCACCCCCCGAGTGACATAAATTATGCTGGTAAAGGCACTAGCATGCATAGTGCTATGTTGGCAGAAAAGCTTCATCCACCGACATTTCTCATTGGGGGTGGATTAATTATGTTGATGGGAGAGCTCTCTCATAAGAACATAAAAATGGCCATACTGGGTCAGAGCAAAGGTCCATCTAGCCCAGTATCCTATCTACCGACAGTGGCCAATGCCAGATGCCCCAGAGGGAATGAACAGAACAGGTAATCATCAAGTGATCCATCCCCCAGCTTCCATTTCCAGTTTCTGGCAAACAGAGGCTAGGGACAACATCCCTTCTCATCCTGTCTAATAGCCATTGACTGACCTATCCTCCATGAACTTATCTAGTTCTTTTTTTAACTCTGTTATAGTCTTGGCCTTCACAATATTCTCTGGCTAGGAATTCCATAGGTTGACTGTGCATTGTCTGAAAAAATACTTCCTTTTGTTTGTTTTAAACCTGATGCCCATTAATTTCATTTGATGACACTTAGTTCTTATGTTAGAAAAAGGAGTAAATAACACTTAAGAATATATGAGCATAAGAACATAAGAATGGCTGTACTGGGTCAGACCAAAGGTCCATCCAGCCCAGTATCCTGTCTACCAACAGTGGCCAATGCCAAGTGCCTCGGAGTGAATTAACCTAACAGGTAATGATCAAGTGATCTCTCTCCTGCCATCCATCACCCCCCTCTGACAAACAGAGACTAGGGACACCATTCCTTCTTTACTTTCTCCACACCAGTCAAGACTGTATAGACCTCTATCATATCCCTCCTTAGTCATCTCTTTTCCAAGCTGAAAAGTCCCAGTCTTATTAATCTCTCCTAATATGGCAGCCATTCTGTACCCCTAATCATTGTTGTTACCCTTTTCTGAACCTTTTCCAATGCAAATATATCTTTTCTGAGATGGGGCGACATCTATATGCAGTATTTAAGATGTGGCTCTACCATGGATTTATATAATGGCAATATGATATTTTCTATCCCTTTCTTAATGATTCCCAACATTCTGTTTGCTTTTTTGACTGCTGCTGCACATTGAGTGGATGTTTGCAGAGAACTATCCCCAATGCCTCCAAGACCTCTTTCTGGGGTAGTAACAACCAACATAGACCCCATCATTTTATATGTATAGCTGGAATTGTGTTTTCCAATGTGCATTTCTTCGCATTTATCAACACTGAATTTCATCTGCCATTTTGTTGTCCAGTCACCCAGTTTTGAGAGGCCATTTTGTAGCTTTTCACAGTCTGCCTGGGACTTAACTATCTTGAGCAATTTTGTATCATCTGCAAATTCTGCCACCTCACTGTTTACCCCTTTTTTTGAAAAGGACTGGGCCCAGTACAGACCTCTGGGTGACACCACTATTTACTTCTCTCCATTCAGAAAACTGATCATTTATTCCTACCCTTTGTTTCCTATCTTTTAACCAGTTACCAATCCATGAGAGGACCTTCCCTCTTATCCCATGAGAGCTTACTTTGCTTAAGAGCCTTTCATAAGGGACCTTATAAAAGGCTTTCTGAAAATCTAAGTAGACTATATCCACTGAATTCCCCTTGTCCACATGATGGTTGACCCCCTCAAAAAAATCTAGTTAATTGGTGAGGCATGATTTCCCTTTACAAAAAACATGTTGACTCTTCCCCAACAAATTATGTTTATCTATGTGTCTGACAATTTTGTTCTTTACTATAGTTTCAACCTGTTTGCCAGTACTGAATCCAGGCATACTGGCCTGTAATTGCCAGGATCACCTCTGGAGCCCTTTTTAAAAAGTGATGTCACATTAGCTATCCTCCAGTCATCTGGTACAGAAGCTGATTTAAATGATAGGTTACAGACTGCAGTTAGTAGTTCTGCAATTTCACATTTGAGTTCCTTCAGAATTCTTGAGTGAATAGAATCTGGCCCTGGTGACTTATTACTGGTTAGTTTATCAATTTGTTCCAAAACCTCCTCTAATGACACCTCAATCTAGGGTAATCCCTTAGATTTGTCACTTAAAAAGAATGGCTCAGGTTTGGGAATTTCCCTCACATCCTCAGCCATGAAGACTGATGTAAGGAATTCATTTAGTTTCTCTGAAATGGCCTTTTCATCCTTGAGAGCGCCTTTAGAATGTCAGTCATCCAGTGGCCCCACTGGTTGTTTAGCAGGCTTCCTCCTTCTCATGTACTTAAAAACAATTGCTATTACTTTTTGAGCCTTTGGCTAGGTATTCTTTATTGGCCTTCCTAATTATATTTTTACGTTTCATTTGTCAGAGTTTATGCTCCTTTCTATTTTCCTCATTAGGACTTAACTTCCACTTTTTAAAGGATGCCTTTTTGCCTCTCACTGCTTCTTTTACTTTATTGTAAAAGCATACATATAAAAACATATCAGCATAAAGCATCTATACAAGAGACTTTACAGCAACACAGCTGCATCAGTACAGGTGTAGTCTGCACTAGCAGGAATGTAAATTCTAACACGCAGTAATTGGCCCATGTGGACCCTGCTGGTGCACTCTAAAAATTCCCTGTGTTTTAATGTAGTCCCATTTCAAACAGCACAAAGTTCAACAGAATCCAAATCTGATGTACTTCCCCCACTTGAGGTTTATTTTCCTGTTGAGTAAATTGAATGACTGCAAAATGTTCTGAGATTAACTATCTGGTGCAAGATTCACGCATCTTTCCATATTCAAATGAAACTCATTTATTCACTGCATCCGAATCACACTTTTTCTGAGATAATTTTTTTTGGTTGTATCTTGCATCTGCGCAATGAGAGAATATGTACCCTACCACAGACTTCCCGTTTCTTCTATCGACTGCTATACCTTCATCGTGATTCCTGTCAAGTATTTTTAAAAAGGTTTTGTTTAAAGAGCTCTTTTAATTGGATTTCACAGTGGTCACAGCTCACTCTGTCAGGTACAGTAACTATGTCACTTTGAAGGCATTTCAGAAATTTCTGGTAAATAAACAGAAGCTCGGGCAACAAGCTAAAGAAGCTGATGTTATCTATAGATGTCAGAAAGGCAATGTGCCCAGCTGCTGCTCTGTCAGGACACCCATTTTAATATCTGAGCAGAGCTTGCCATGAGGTGAGAACAGAGTTCATCAAGCTGTAAGTGAATTCAGTCCGTTTCATTCTGGCATATCATGAGAGTTCCACAAGCTGAAGGCTGTTGTCCAAACCTGTCTTTTCAGCTCACAGGTTACAAATCCTGATATGTGGAAAAATGCAGCCAGACTTTTTTTTCTTTTCAAGACCACAACTCATTTCTTTTCCCTCTTTCAAACTGGCCCCTAATGAGACCAGAATATTTCAAAATTAGTCATATTCACTGCATGAAGCTCCAAAGCTTTTTGTGACTATTGCATATTTTATGGTTATGAAAACTCACATAACTCTTCTCTCTTTGAGTTAAATTAATCTAAGAACACAACTGTTTGATCTCATATTCTAAAACAAATTTAGTAGTGATACAGATTTGGTCAATCTCACACCAAGCAATAGACCTGTTCCTTCTTGGTATGGAGGCAAGAGATGTTCCTGGTCTTGTCAATTTCATTACATCAGGATTCTGCAGCGGTCAAGGACTTTGCACTATACATTTGGAGAAACACCTGTAGGCCAGCTTTTACTTTCCTGCTCCCCACTGCAACACACCGCCTCACTCCTCACTGGCAGCTGGGTTGGGGAATACCCAGCCTGCAGTCCGATGCTCAGATCAGGCTGAGCAAAAACAGTTCAGTAAGCCCGGGCTCTGAGGCAGGGCGAGGCAATATATAAACCATCTAGGCTCAGACCCTCAGGCAGGGGCTGAGCAAAAGCAGTTCAACAAGCCCAGGCCCAGGGCAGGGCGGGGCAGCAAACAAACACAAAGAGTCAGGGCTCAGACCCTTAGGCAGGGGCTGAGCAAAACCACACAGGTAGCACTGGTGTCTGGTAGAGCGGGAGACTGCCACCCACAAGTAGGGGCGGCAGCAGGGACGCAGGCCCACACACTCCACTACGTCTCAGCCTGGGGCCCTAGCAGTGGCAAAAGATCCGCTGCAGTCAGTGGGGATCCTGATCGCAACACACTGACATTGGTTCTGAATCTCCCCCCAGGCTGCTTCCAGACTCCCCCTCAACTGGTACCTGGTTTAGGGCTCTGTCCTCAGAGGGCTCCTCGGGGTCGCTGTCGAGGGGCAGATCCGGCAGCTCCTCTGGATACCTGGCAGGCAGTAAGCATGGCTCGTCCTCTGGGTAGCTGGCTTGGGGTAGGCTGGGCGGCTCCTCAGGGTAGCAGGCACAGGGCAAGCTTAGCCAGTCCTCCTCCAAGTAGCAGGCGAGGGGCAAGCTTGGCCAGTCCTCCTCTGGGTAGCGGGCGCAGGGTAGGCTCGGCCAGTTCGCGGGCTCAGGCTGGGTCACGGAGGCTTCCCGGTCTGGAGCTCCACCAGTAGCGTCTGGCTCCTCCAGTGGCTGCCTCCCCAGTGAGCTCTGGGCCCAGGCTTTTATACTTCTGGTTCTGTGCTGTGACCTCTGGGGGGTGGGCGCAGAACTCTCTAGCTCCGCCCCCTGTGGTGTCTGGGGAGGCTCGTCCGTCTACGGGGCGGTAGGGCACCACACCGTCTCACTACAATGCTCCATGAGAGTCAACTGGAATTAAGCACATGTTTTGTGCTTTGCTGAATCAGGACCTCAAATGCTTCACCTATTCTGGAAGGGAAAGGCCAAGAAAAATAGCATTGAGCAATGTTGCATATGAGGCTCTGTCTATTCTTTGGACAACTTAATTACATCCTATGGCCAGGCTTCTAGGTTTCAGAGGCACTCTGGTGCAGCAGACTGAAAATTCTGTGTGAACTTCAAGTAAATTTACACATTTGTGTTTTTATTTAATTAAAATTATTGCAGTTATTTTTTCTCTTCCCCTAGATCAAACTAGATTGATGGCCATGGCTAACCATAGCAGAATCAGTTGCTTCTTTCTTGAAAGAGAAAGCAAGGAAACATTCAAATTCTCCTCATTGTCTGAGACTGATGATTCCACTTTCACTGTATGTGAAAATGATGTCATGTGCTTCCTTTCTTCCATTTCTCCACCAGTCGAAGATTCTGCTACCACTGGCTTTTTAAAACAGCTTTGATATTTTTTCCCTGCTGAGGAAGCAACTCTTTTCAAATTGTTTTCAAATGGTCAGATATTTTCTAAATCCTGCACATAATAGGAAAGAAGTACTTTTCAAAAGCAAGCAAATTAAATAAATTGAAGATCTATATAAGGACATGAATTAATTTGTCTCTATTTTCTGCACTCTCTCACACACATTCTCTCTCTTAAAAACAATGCAATGAATTTACTTCATTGGTAAAAGTAATAAAAAAGTAATATGGGCCTATAATTAAGTCAACAAATTTGAGAAATTGAAATCTGCATTTTTCCAAATAGACACTTCATAGTTTCTTATCATGTTAACCTCATGATTAGCCTCACAACTAATTATTCTGCAAAAAGACAGACATCATCATGACACAAAATAATTAATTTGATCTCAGAATAAAACAGAAATATATGTGGCATGCTTAGATAGCCACTATCTCTCACAGAGTTACAGCTCCCTGAAAGAACAGGACAGTTTATATCAGAAAATTGTAAGTATTCAAAAAATACATGTAATATTTTTAATTTTTACATCCTTTTGGAATTTGCCATGTTGATAATGATGATATTTCTGTCTGAAATGAGATTTTTACACTGTCCAGTTATTTTTGCCAATGCCCATATATAAAGTTATTGGTTTGGATCCTGTATCTCCCAGGTGATCTCTCTGGGGCTTAAGAAGGAGATAGGCATAGAGACATCTAGACTGAGGCTGAAGCATGCCCTGGGGAAGAAAAATAGGCATCTTCAGAACTTTTACTACAAAAACTTCGATGCCAAGTGAGTTTAGATGCCTACAGGGTTTGGCAGCAGCCAAGTAGTGATTTTGAGAATCCCGGCTGTTACCAGATTTCCTGTTACTTTGCGGTATGCTCATTTATTAGGGTTATTCTTCTGGGGCGGGGGGTGTCTGTAATTCTATCAATATACTGCTTGTATCACTTGTGTTTTCATACAGAGCTGCACTTCTCCCCTCTCAAGTCCCCTCCCAATGGAGCTATCCTGCAGGACCTAAGTTCCTCAGGCCTGGGTTCCTCCAGCCCCAAAATCAGAAGAAAACACACACATACACACAGACACTAATAGAGCAAGTTTGAGTGGACAGGGTCAATCAACACTCTCAAGATGACTCCTTATATATCCCTGGATTCAGTGGACTCGGCCAAGTAGCACTTCCAGGCTGCCACCCTCGTATGTCACAGGCTCAGTATGTCCCTATCCCCACTTTCACATTACAATTGTTCTGGTCGTAACCCACTTGATGAGCAAACCCCACAGGATTTTTACATGCTACAGGGATCTTTAGCTTCATAAGAGGAGGGTTGCTGCAGAGTAAATGGGGAATCCAAAACCACAAAAGAGTAAAGTTCAGAGAGAGAGGGAGGGAAGCAACCAGCTTAACCGTAAAAGTTATTTATTGAATAATAGCGATAACCACCCGAGGAGAGCCTAAACAAACATAACAGTTACCTTATTAAAGATTATAAAGGTCAGCTATAGAAAACTATAGCTGATCAAACAAGTCAGGGTTTAAAAGTTATAACTGAGGTAAAAAAGAAAACAGAGGGAGAGAGCGCGAGCTGGGGTCTCACCACTCCATAAAGCTTGAACTGGTCGGGGTTCCCGGGTGATGGTGGAAGCTCAGGGTCCTGAGTGCTGGAGACAGGCAGAGCCCTCAGCATGATTAGTCAGGAGAAAATGAAGTCCCAGTAGAACTGATGCAGAGTTTGGATCCAAGCATCAGAACACTTACTGGAGCATGGGTAGGGGTTTTTGTAGGGAAACAACAATGGTTCAAGGGAGAACACTAAATTTGTTTATTGGTAAACTGATAACTCAAGGGTTTTCTTCAGGCTAGACAATAGGAGCTGATCATTCCTGGCTATGGGTGGTGGTCCTTCAAGGGAGCTCACAGTGCAATTAGTCAGCTTCAGTATTTTGGATATCACTCAAGGATTCACTGGTAGAATTGTTCTGATAACTACTGAGCTGGGTGAACACACCCAGCTCAGTAGTTATCAGAACAATTCTACCAGTGAATCCTTGAGTGATATCCAAAATACTGAAGCTGACTAATTGCACTGTGAGCTCCCTTGAAGGACCACCACCCATGTTCATTAACATCTGGATCAGAGATCCAGAGATCCCCCATGATGCAGTGCTTCCCTGATTTTCTGGTCCCAGAGTTCAGTGCGGTTCTTGACTTGGAATCTCTGTCCCATGTTTAATACAGATGAGGCTAGGGGAGTTGCCTTAATCCTGTCACCCGTGTCAGGAGGGGTTTAGGTGTGTCTCCCACTGCCTTTTCATTGCTTTTTGTAAGTCTTTTTTCTGATTGGTTTTGGTTCAAGCAGAGGCTGGATAGGGGGTGTCCTTCATGTGTCAGACAGACTGAATATTGTGCCCTGATTCCCCAAGAACACATTGCTGACTGGTATCAAAGTGATTGCCTCATGTGGATTTTAGGTGCCGAACCTCTTATTCCAAGCATCCATAGTTGTTTCTAGTACTACTAATAAAATAATAACAAATAACCAAAAATGTTTTGTTATTTATTATCACCGCCTGGGCTTGTACAGCTAATGCTGCCAAACCTGTGCTGTCCACTAGTTTGAAGTTTTACCACTGTGACGGAGTCAGACCAGAAGGATATAGGAGAGTGCTGGAAGGCAGGTATATTAGTCTCAGGATGTGCAGGTCCTTGTTCCCTGGATAGCCAAACAGAGGCTACTCCAGGCCAATCAAGACACCTGGGGCCAATTAAGAACCTTCTGGAAAGGAGTAGAAGCAGCTAGCCTAATTGGGACACCTGAAGCCAATCAGAGACTGGCTGAAACCAGATAAAAACCTCCCAGTTAGTCAGGTGGGGGTGGGTGTCAGGAGCTGTGGAAGGAAGTTATGCTGTTGATGAGACTGAGTGTTGGACAACATATCATACTGAAGGAAGGAGGCCCTGAGGTAAGGGTGAAGTGGAGTTTGAAGAAGCAGGGACTGCTGTGGGGAAGTAGCCCAGGGAATTGTTTTGTGCCTACAAGGTCAGCCATCTTAGCTGATACTATTAGGGTCCCTGGGCTGGAGTCCGGAGTAGAGGGCGGGCCCGGGCTCCCCCCTTTTCCATCTTCCATACTGGCCTGTGATGAAGGTAACTCACTAGGTGGTGACTCTTGCCAATTCTACTGAGAAAGGGAGGTCACTCTGGGGCCTAGATGAGTTTCTGAGGCTCCTAAATCTGCCAGGAAGCGCAGGACCCACAAGGACAGACTTGGAGCTTTGTCACACCACACACACATTTGTGCCACATAGTGTATAAAACAAGCCTCTTTCTGGAAAGAGATAGCTCTGTAGCAATAATTGGAGTTATGTAGAGAATCAGGATGTATTTCCCTGTAACACGATCCTGATCGGAGCAAAAAACATGTTCCCTCCCCTTTACTTTTTCATTTTCACATACAATCTTGATTTGCTGTTCCCACAACTGCTTCCAAAAACACAAACTAGTTCTGCACTCTTGGACACATTACCATTTTACACATGCACATGCCCTGTACCCATGACATTAAACCCAAATCGAGCCGACATTGCATAGGAGTTTAGGAGGAGAAAGTTGCACACAGAGTCTTGGGGCTTCCAGCTATGGGGTTGAATGACTCTGAAAAATCCCCCAGTATGTTTGGATCAGTCTCAGTTACAACTATTTACTTAGTTATTGAGTGCTTGCAATGTGCTCAGAGCTTTGCAGAACATGGAAGAGTCTTAGTCCCTGACCCATACAAGCCACAGACAGAAATTCATACTGGCAAGACACTGGGCGACCAGAAGATGAATTCATCACACAGAGGCGCAGATGTATTTTTTAAATGTATAAAAAATTAACATTTCTAGGATGGTGAATTAACATTCATTGTCTTTGCCTGTAAATTACAAATTGTACTGGAAGAGTTAGTAACATTAGATTTTGACATTTACAAAGTGCAGTAAAAATTATCACATTTTCAACATTCCTCATACCACATAAAGGAAATATTGCAAATACCATAAATTTGCAATAAATGATAAAGTAAATTATGACCTGTTTTAAAGATAGAAGACCAGGTACTCAGTTAGTATAGACAAGCATAATTGCATTGACTGCAGTGATACAGCTGAGGATCTCATCATCATCAGAGCAAGTCCCAATGGAGTAGAGACTTCTTGAAGATCAGATACCACCTGGACTGATCTCTAACTAGGTCCTTAAGGTGCTCCTACTGGATATTCCATTTCCGTCCATCACTGATGATTTTATCATGCCACCAAAGTTTTTGGTGTTCATGTGTTTGCTAGCTATGTCCATACCAAGAAAGCTACTGAAGCTGAGCCAGTGCAGATGGGACAATCAGGGTCAAATATCCTCATTTCTGATTTGGATTGATGTTTTTGATTCAGTGCTCTTCAAGTTTCCTCAATGCCTTCGTTTCACCTCTGTACGATAGAGTTGCTATAACTGTGTTCTGTAGATCCATAGCTTCGTAGAAGGTATGATGAAACAAAATCTGCACAGAATGTTGCTGAAGATCAACTGTGAAGGTCTAGCCCTCAGAATTTAGGACCCAATCATCCAAACACTTACACATTCAACTTTAAGGATGAGTCATTACATTGGATTCAACTGGGCTTCTTGTGTACTTAAAATCAAGCACATGTACAAATGTTTGCAGGATCAGGCCCATAAGGGTTCCCACTTGTGAATCTATTATCTTTTTGTTATTTGTACACTTCATGATTTTTTGATTAAAATTTTTTTTTTGGAAAAATCACAATTTTCATTGATTTTATACAGGAAAATAAAAGTAACATAGACTAGTTAGCAGTGTTTATATATCCAGTAGGAAGAAACACTCCCATACAAATCTGCAAGATCTAAGCCAACATAGAAACAGTTTATATGTCTATGTTTGTGACTTCTGCTCACAAAAAGTGGGGGAGAAAATAGTCTTCCAAGAATTAAATGATACTTGAGAACACCATAAAACAGATACTATTTATCAGGGTTTGAAAATCAGGAGAATCTGGAACTGAACTCTATGCAATTCTATTCTTCCCCTGCCCCTGTATTCCTGCTCTTCTCTCCAGGTTCTTATACTGGAGTCCATTACTGTGTTATCTGAGTGCCTCCAAAGAATAAAATATAACAATGATATTCCCTGTGGGCAAGAGCCAGTATTGGGTGTGTTAGTGTTTGTTGTTTAATCATTATTGAATATAGAAAGGGGGTGCTGATGGGCGCAACGTTACTAATTCAGGAAAGTTTGCATGAACAGGTGGGTTTTACCTTTAGCCCTGGATGTAATGAGGTTAGCAGTCATACTTATTTCATCTGGCAATGAGTTCTGTACTTGTTGTCTGGAATAATTTCAGTGGAACAAAGGTGTCCTTGGAGAGCGAAGTTGTGAAGACAGAGTTGGTCCCTCTGGGAGCCAGGGTTTGAAAATCAGGACAGCAACCTCATACACAAGTCAACCCTCTCCTTACTGAAACACAATTTCCCTTGAATTAGATTCTGTGGACTGGGTTTTTAGGCTGTGGTTGCTGAGGCAGTGTATTGGGTTGCAATGTAGAGAGATCCCCCAGGTGCATAGAGCTGGTGTAATTGCTGTTATGATACCTACTGGCTTTAGAAGGCATGGACTAAGTTACAGGGGCATAGTCGGGGTTACTCTGCTGTGCATGGGTCACTGGCTGTCAGTGTGTAAGCCCTGATGAAGAAATCACATATACAAAATATAAGAAATAATCTGATCAATGAACATAGAAAGAGTAACAATAACCTTTGGATGAGGTTACATTGGACTAATTAGAGACCTGATAATTACTTTCACTTGAATATTTTAATTCTGAAGGTGAATGACTGAGTCTTGTGTAGGTCACTAGTTCAAACAAACTAATTGATCATTTGGACATTACACAAAAAAAATCAAAATAACTGACTACAATACACATAAATTTTCTACTTAGTGGCACACTTAATGGAGTACCCCCCCCCTTCTGACACACATACACACACACAAGCTTGTGCTGAATTAAGAATGATAACTTATAAAATATTTCCCAAGTTCCATCTTGAATCTCCTAAATAAGAAAAAAACATTATTTTATTTTTATTGATAATGGAAATTCTCATTGTTATTTTTATCTTTGGATTTAACAGAGGGTCTGAGAAGTTTTGGAAACAGATACAGATAATAAACTTGGAATACTAGCAGTTCCCTAGTTGCCTAACTCAAGCTGAGAATTTGTGCTTTAGTAGTCAAGTCACTGCATGAATCTTCTTTTGATCTTTTTACACTGCTGAAATTGCTCCTTGACTTTTCTTGTTTCCATTGGCAGTGCAAAATCATGTTACCACATATGAGCCACCGAATTTGCAGGAAAGGAATGTATTGCCGTTAGACACTTATAACATTCATCCTGAAATTTAGAATTTTAATTTCCTGTGTATCATCCTGTAACCTTTAGATCCATAATTGAGTAGTTGTAGGAGAAGGAAAATAGGAGAAGGAAATAGCTAAAGTTGTGTGACCCTTGAACAGGTATTTGGTAGTTCAGCCATCCCAAATTCTGCAATGATGATAAAAAAGAATCTTAAGAGTATTCAGGAAGATATGGCCCCAAATTATGTTCAAACTTAACATTGGTATAAAACTTCAATAGACAATATGAGAGCAGAATTTGGCCCTTATGATGTGATGGGTCAGCATGCATCATTGTGGAAAATTGTATCTTCATGCTTGAGTATATGCTGAGGCAGTTAATGGGTTTTTACACTGAAAAATATCATGCAGTCATGAGCAGAGGTGAGAGCTAGCCTATTTGCCATTAAAAATGAATGTAACACGGTTTATCTCTTCCCTATATTTTGTTAACTTCCATTATAAAAACCATTGTCAGTGTCCTACTTTGCTTCAGTCATCTCACAAAAAAGAAGATGTGACCAGACGGTTAGGAAAGTTACCATAGACAATAGAGGAGAAGGGTTGCAACTCAGAATAAGTAAAGAATACGTTGGAGACCAACTGAACAATCTGAATGAATTTAAAGTCAATGGAACCTGATGCTATTCACCCCAGGGTATTGAAAGAATTAGCTGAAAAATCTCGGAGTGACTGGCAATAATATTTGGAAACTCATGGATGACAGGAGAGGTCCTGGAAGACTGAAGAAGGGCTAATATAATGCCCATCTCTAAAAAGGGGAAAAAACAGGAGCCAGGGAACTATAGATCAGTCAGCCTGACCTCGATACCTGAGATGCTACTAGAACAATGTATAAAACATATTCAATTTGCAAATATCTGGGGGATGAAGGGGTGATCATTAGCAGCCAGCAAGAAGTTACTAAGAACAAATCATGACAAACCAGCTCGATTTCCTTCTTTGACACAGAAATTGGTTCGGTGGATAGGGAGAATGCAATGGGCAAAATATACCTGGACTTCAGCAAAGCTTTTGACACAATCCCACATGACATTCTGATAAATAAGATGAAGAAAGGCAAGCTCAGAGGAACTAACATTAAGTGGTTACATAAATACTATATTAATTGTTGGCAAATCACAGGAAAGTTCTGTTGTTTTGAAAACAGGCAGCACTTGTAATACCAATAAAGTATTGTGCGCAGAGCCGAGACAGCTGTAATCTTCCATGAGAAAGAAACTCTCACTCTTAACAGATCCTCTTTGGCACTCAGAGTTCTACTTTGCTTTTGCATGTACAATTGAATCTCTCCCCCACCCTGATTCCCTTTCTTATTCCCAACACCTTGACCTCTCTCTTTGCCCCAATGCCCCAATTCACCCCAGTCCTCATACAGAGCTTGACAATGAAGAGAGGAGGAGAGCAATGAAATGCATCTTTGCTCTCATATATTTTTAAATAAACCAAAAGCAGAAAATATTGCTCTTTCAATCCCCACCTAAACTTTAGTTATAAGATGTAGCCTCGTATCCTTCAGCAGAAGAGAAACGAGAGCTGGCTCTCTCCAAGAAATGATGTACAGTGTGTGAATGTTGTGAAGTGCTGATGAACAGAAAAAAAAGTTCCTGAAAATTGCATCCTTGCCAGAACCACAGCAGCCATCTTGCTACTCAAGAGCAAGTTACTGAAGTTTGGAAAGAGTGTTATTGATGCCATGCCTTTATTGTCAGACGACAAGGAAAGTGAATGTTTTGGGATATACTGTCATTTGAAGCAGCTTTCCTCACCAATCAACTAACTTAAAGGAACAGGAAGACAGTCTGGAAACAAGAATGAGGACACCATACTTGAAGTATTTCAAGAATGAGGTCACAGTCATAATCCATGGGTGAGACTGTGGCTTCAGTGGAACATGGCACTTTACTTCTACTGTTACTAGGGAAAATCTCAAATTCTATTAGTTCTGGGTAAGAAAGCTGTAGACGCTTTCACCAAAAAGGGTGCAATGATTGCAAGAATGTGATCATAAGGTTCAGAGAAGATGACAAACGTGATCTTCATAATGCAACCAAATGACCAATTATAGTGTGACCAAACTGTACAAAAAACGATGCAATCTTTCGGGTATTCAGCCTATATTTCCTGTCATGGCAAGGCAATACACAGACATGAAGACTTTCTGGGGAATCCTCCAATAGCTTTTGATTTTAAGAGCTGAAGACAATCCAAACATCAATGCATGGGTTGCTAACAAAAATTATCTGTCACATGAGATTGTGAATGAAATGATCTCTCTCATGGGAAATGAGATTGTACAAAGCTACCTGAAATCCATCAATATCATCAGAATTTCTGACCTGAAGCCACTGACCTATCTGAAAAGGAACAAATGTTGATTTGTATTTGATGGGTCACCAAATACTTTTGACATTTATGAAGGCTGCAGAAGTTTTATGCAACTAGATAAAACTGACACACAACACCTGTGCACAGTTGTGAAAGACACACTGGTTCATTGCACGTTGCCCCTTTCCACCTGCCACGGACGAGTATATGATGGAATGGGTAATATGGCTGGGAAATTTCATGGAGTTGCTGCATGGGTTTGGGAAATAGAATGAGCAGCACTGTGTATGTACACTGTTTTGCACACTGTTTAAACAGGTGCCTGCAGGATTCAAGCTATGGTATGTCACAATAAGGTATGCTTTAAATATTTGATGGATACTGCATAACTGTGCACTATTCAACCAAATCTGTCAACTAGACTCTTTTGGAGTATTGCTATGAAATCAATTAGCCTTTTAATGCTAAGCATGGTAGCAAAGCCAAAGATGTTCTCAATCAGCTTGAACTGTTCAAGTTAATTTTTGGACTTTGTTTAGTGTATCGAATAATCAGTTACACTGAACAGACAACCTGAGTTCTGCAAAGAAAAGTCTGTTCTTTGCAATCTGTTGAGCTCACTGTAGCTCCAGTGATGACTTAAAGGGCCCGGGGCCCCCAGCTGCTGCCACCACAGCCGGAGCCTCGGACCCTTTAAATCCTTATTGAAAGGGCCTGGGAATTTAAAGGCCCCACCTCTTCCAGTTGAAACCCTGCCTCCTGCTCAGCACTCCAGAGTACCAGTAAGTCCTTCAAGTTACTTTCACCCCTGAGTAGAAGCCTCACGTATGAATTCAAAGAAAGATCCTGGATCTCTGAACTGTTTGGACTCTTACAGAGAAGTGCACCAAATGCAAAGTGGAGATCCCCAGAGACAATCTGGGAACCCTGAAAAGACTTGTGGGAAACTGGCAGTTTATTACATCACTGCCACCATTTAGAATTATAAACTGTGATTCACCCTTGTGTATATTACCTGCTTTAACCTCTCAATAACTCTCATTTCCTTTTCTTAGCTAATAACCTTTAGTTAATTTACTGTAGAATTGGCTACAGATAATTGATGTTGTCTTTGGTGTAAGATCTAGAATACTCACTGATCTGGGGTAAATGATTGGTTCCTTGGGGCTGGAAACAACCTTATGTGGTGTGATTTTTGGTTTGAGTGACCTTTTATCACAAAGTCCTATTTGTCGGGGTGGCAAGATAGACTGAAGAGTCTAAGAGGACTTTGTGACTCCATGGTAAGCCTGTTATAGTGATCCAGGTGTTCACATTTGTCACTGGGTTGGTGAAATCTAATTACAGAACACACCACCAGCTTGGCGTGTTGCCTGTTTTCTGACAGTCTGCCTGAGGTAAGCACTCATGGTTGTGAGCCACTTGAGACAGTATGACGACTATCAGACTGAGATAATCCTGCCTCACCTATTTGCTCAAGGCTTGCAACCAAAGCATGCTGGTGGTGCAGTTCAAAGCAGTCTCACCACACCCAAGCATCTGGCTCACCATATTTAGAAAAAGATGAGCAAAAATCTAACTATTTGCGGGGAGTAGACACAGTGCATTCAAAAGATAGAATGTTGGTATGTTCACTGTACCATGCCTTAATCCTGTAACACAAATACTAAAGAAGATCTCATATAAAATTGATTCCTGAGGGTTAAAGCAGATCGATAACTGCTGTGCTCTACAACATTACAGTGTGAAGAATCTGTAAATTACCAATATGAACTGGGATGCTGAAATTCATCACACTGTCCACCCTACAACTGAATTCATTTACTATAACATTATTGAAAAGCATAAATTATAAAGCTTCATTCCACTGGGCCCTTATATTAATCATCCTTCCAAAATATGAAATGTCCTTGGAAAAATTGTTTCTAATAGTAGGCATCTGACATTAGTTAGGGTGATATTATAACCAATGTAACTTAAAAAGTGGTTAATTGCATTAATTTCTAGCATTGCTGTGACTGAAAATGTTAGTCATTAAGAATAAATAGCAATTAGGTATTTGGGTTCAACCCCAGCTGTTCACATATTGAGTAGTTATAGTAAAGATGTGACAAAATCTTGTATCATGAGGAACAATTCATGCAGCCCTATGGTTTCTCTCTCACTCTCTCTTTCTCTATTTGTGTGTGTGCGTATATATATATATATATATACATACACACACACACAAATAGAGTGTGTATTTGTGTGTGTATATATATATATATACACACACACACACACAATTTAAAACTGCATCATATCTAGCTATATATATGCAGTTTTAAATATCAGGGGAAAGGCCTTTTTTTGTGTTGCAGAAAGGTGGAGAGTAGCTGGTAGTTATCCTCCTAAATATATTTTAAAGTTTGGCCAAATGGATGTTATTTTTATGCTGCAGCAAATTTAAAGAAGATGAGAACATTTATATAATGTAATATAACTTCCCAATAATTTTCCTTGATGTTATTGAAAGAAGATGTATGTTTCCATCAGCTCTATTCCAAGAACTGTTGTTTTAAAGGCTACTGCATTGATCTTATAATTCTGTATTTGTGATACTCCTGTGCAGTCACGGAGCAAATGAGAATAGCAAAAAAAAAAAAATATTGAGACTTTACTATAGAAAAAAGTTAAGGAAGATGGCTAGTGAGAAAGTTCTTTTTTAAACACTAGGGTTGAGATTTTCAGAGTAGTACGGGGTATTTAGACACATGGAAGATGGGTTGCATATGCAGTGTAATGGCCTTTTCTTGTGCAAAAGAGGACAAGAAAATATTTTGTGTCCTAAAATTATTTGGATACTCTAATTTCCCATGTTACTCCCCGTAAAATGCATCTGACTCTCTAGCTGTAAGGTTAAACCTTCCTATGTTAATTCATTCAAGTAGCATTGCTATTTGAAGTTTAGGTAATCTAATTGGCAGACTGATCGTTTGGTCACCCAATGAAACTATACCCATATGACTTATGTGACCCACTACATAGTATAAATTCTGGATTCCATATTTCATATACTGACGACCCATTTCTGAAAAACCATAGGCCAAATGTGTGCATAACACATTTATGCCAAAAAAGATGATCAAATTACTTAAAATCCCCATTGTTTCATGGACAATCTGCAAACATTAAAAAAGAGAAATCAATTAAACAAATTATTCATAGTTAACCAGCTGTAGTCAGCACATTAGGGTTAGCACATCTGTTCTTATGAAAGGTGCCATAAGATCTGTAACTATTAAAAGTAGACACGTCCATAGGGTTTTGTTGTTTTTATCCAAAAACTCAAGGTGACCCTTAATGCCATGCTGGAGCACTGGTTTTGTATTAAAATCAGAAGGAAGAGCACCAGCTACTGCATCAATATAATTTATTGACTGATGGAGTGGACACAGCCCAGGTCAGTCGAGACAGGGAAGAGGCTAATTCACCAGGGAAAAGAGCCAATTGAAGAACCTATCACATCCTGGAGAACCAGCCCAGCATCCCAGCTAGTGGGAGTATTTTCAGTGGACTAATCAAAGCACATACTTAATCTGAAAGAGGAAGCTACTTGAGATAGGTAAGAGGGAAGTAGCCTGTTTCTCTCCTTTTTGTCTGAGGAGTCCACAGAGTGAGGTGCCATTAAAGCCCGCCTAAAGAACCCACTCAAAAAGAGAGGGAGGGAAGGAAGGAAGCAGGTGTTTGCAGTTTTGATACAGGCCTACTGGGGGAGCTCATCACTCTGTGAGCCCGATAGAGTGACCAGACAGCAAATATGAAAAATCAGGACGTGGGGGGGGGGGGGTAATAGGAGCCTATAAAAGAAAAAGACCCCAAAATCAGGACTGTCCCTATAAAATCAGAACATCTGGTCACCCTGGAGCCCAAGAAAGGAGTGTATTTACTTAGGACTATGTTTCATTTGATGTTGATACAAAGTTCTGGGCAGAAACATGCAGAAAGGAGGGTAAACCGACCAGGCTGGTATAAATGGACCGTTTTGTTCGAATTTTGTTTTGGAAGAAAATGATTTTAAAAAACCCAACAACAACGATAACAACCAAAAAATCTATGTTGAAATGTCCCATGTTGACATTTTAGGAAAAAATAGTTTCAGTTTTCATTTTGTAACACCTTTATTGTTTTTATTTTGTTTTTTACTATGTATGATATTACATAGTATTCCAAACATTTTAAATGACCCAAAACAAATAAAAATGGAATTTTCCCTCAGAAAGAATTTTAAAATGTTCAATTTTCACTCAAATTTGTAACAAAGCTAGATTTAGGTAACAGATGTAGGTTTCAGTTTTTCCCAGTTAAAAATATGCTTCAAGGGTGAGGCATAAATAATTTCTTTGCATATCTTCTTTCCTAAACTATTGTGGTACTGAACATTCAAGAGTACATACAAAACACTGCAGAGCATAAGTATGCTATAAAAAATAAAAGTATTACAGAATTTCTGGAGGATATAATTTAAAGTAAGATTGGTCGGGCTACCTTTTCCTTGGAAAGAACTGAAAAGTAAGCTACTTGAAACAGTGTAATATGAATATAGGTATTATAGTTGAGGAGAGAGGCAGAATTCAGGGGCACTTTACAATATATTTATTATTGAAGTATGGCTTTTATGTCAGTGAAAGACTACTACATCTATTTTGGGACAATAACCTAGTAATATTAACCTCAGAAGATCTATTTAATAATACAACATCCTAATAATTTACCAAGCAATTGCAATGTTTCTCTGCAAGTTTTAAAAATAATTAGTGTTTATGTATAACACCGGTAGCATTAGAATTCACAATATCTGCTGCACAGAACGAACATGGGAATATGTATTCCTCTTTGATTTCAAAAACTACATGAAAGGGTCTAATATCTTGTTGCTATCATGCATAACTCTTATAAGAGTGTAAATATTTAGTAGAATTTATGTTATGCCATATCCATCAGCTTAACCTCATGAATAATGCATTTGCTCAAGTATTGGAACTAAGAGCAGTTTAATAAACACTGTTAAAAATGCAGCGGTAATCAAACTTAGATGATTTACACCACCTTTCGGACAGGAATTTGCTGTCTCTCTTTTGTCTCTTGCATTACTCTATATGTCCCTCAACAGGGATCAGTAAGTTCTCTGCAATGGATTGATAACACGCTGAAAGGAAGAAACCACAAGTAAATATCTTCAAAATTAAAAAAAAAACACAGATGGAGAAGTATAGGAGTATCATCCTGGAAATGACAATTATGGTGTTGGAAGAAAATTTATAGAATATTTTACTGAACTACAGAGAAAACACAATGATCCCTATACTTACGATTGCCCAAGAAATTTCAATTTTTTTTTTCATTTGGGCTGAAATGTAGCATGTTTGTCTAACAAGGAACCACCCAAGAAACTTTGACTGTCGGGGCTACATTTGTCTGAGGGGAGGATGGCTTCACTCGCAGTGGAAACAAAGGGTGATGGTGGCCATTTGAAGGAGGGCATCTTTGCTGAGGACTCTTTTAGCCTCTCCCATTGAGCACAAGATGAGATGACAGTTCTGTGAGGAACTCTTTATGGTAAAACATTATTTGCTGAAGAAGAAGAAACTTCTTCAAAAGTAACATGTCCATGAGTTTGAATTATATGGATGTTTGAAGAGTCAGTGTTGTTCTTGCAAGCCCCGTTTCTTGGACGTGTTCTCCTGCACATTCCACCTGGGCTCTGGGAGCTCTGACTTCTATTTAAAACTTTCAGGGTCAATGTGGCATATAGCAAGAAACCCAGACTTAGCAATGGAGGTTCTTAACAAACACACACTCTTAACAAAGCAGGCTAGCTCTTAGGCAAACAACACAACAACAAAATTCTGAACCACCCCACTTCCCATCTGATCTCACCCCACCAGTGGGTCCTGGTTCTGATCAGTGGCCTTAGATACTCTTCTGCCTTCACTCTCTCCAGTAACTCCTGCTTATTTGTGGCATTGGAAAGAGATCCCCTTCTTTAAATAATAGTTATCAGGCAAAGAATCAGCAGATCTCTGAGAGGAGTTTAGACCAGAGAGTTCCAGCAATCTACTCCCAGATGGGTTTCTGTGTAGAAAGTCTATTCAAACCAATGATCTCTATCCCCCAGCAAATCCATTGTTCCAGTAGGGAAGAATCACTCAGAGTTGACAGTCCTTAATGGTTCTGTAATCACAGTCATTCAGCTAGGTGCCCAATCCATACACAAAAGCTTCCCAAATACGAATCTCCCCAAACTGTGGTTACAGCACAAAGTGAAGGTTACAATCTAAGTAACACTTGAAATACGTTATCACATTCACATAACAAAATGGGGTTCTGTATTCAATATAGTACATTCTTCCTGGTGAATCTTATGGCCACTGTTTACAAATCTATTTCAAAACCTGTGTTTAAAGGAACCATTAGAGAACCCCAAAGCTTGTCAGAGACATTTAAAAACAAAGAAGTCAAATGTTTCCCAGATCTCAGATTTGGATATTGAATGGGTGAAAGTGAAAAACACTGATTCCCAGAAAATTTTCCTTCAGTGAAAGTGTTCTTTATTCTCTGCAATTTAACACATAAGTGAGAAGGGGGACCTGTACAAACTGATATTTTTGTTAATACAAAATGTTTTTGATATAAAGGTTTGTATGCTGTAGCAGATGTAGACATGCCCAACTGCTTATGCAGATACTGAATACAATTGGCACAAAAGATTTTTAAAAAAATGTTTAAAAAAGATGGATTGCACAGACCTCTTGAGTGATTTTGGGCAAGTGATGTTAATCGCTTACTGCCTCAGTTCCTCATCTGTAAAATGGTGAGAGTACTATTATTATTTTTAAATTAAATATTGTACTAGTAATTTCCTTAAGGCAATCTATTATTGAAATTATTGCATACAAAGATTTCATCATTACTGATCACACTTATTCCTCATATTCAAGTGAATGTTATTCTAGTCACTCATTTTAAATTCTGTATTCAGGTTGACAGCATACCTACAAACTTTATAAAGCATGTCCCAGTTAGGTATCTGTATCCAATGTAAAGAAAATAACCTTTTTTTCACTTCAAGACAGGAGTGAAACTTCATATTGCTCAAGGTGTTGGTATGTAGTTCATAAATTTAGAACTGCTTTTCTCAGCTTGATAAGCAGAAAAACAAAATATAAGAGCTCAATTTTAAGAAATTTTTTTCAAATACTGAATACAAGTATTAAAGTGCCGAACTGTCAGTTAAATCGTGCTAGGAGTTTTGCTATGGGCTTCAGTGAGGCAGGCTTTTGGTCTATAAGATGTGGAGGCAGACCTTCATCTAGTGTAAATCAGCATACCACTCTTAACATCCAAGGGTGTAATGCTGGCCCCATTGAAATCAAGACGAGTTTTGCCATTGACTTCAAGAGAGCTAAGATTTCACCCAATTGATCTATTTTGATTTATACCAACTGAGCATCTGGCTCAATTGAATTAATGGCCTTTTTCTGCATTCTGTGCACACTGAAAGCAGCCCTTGCAAAATGAGAGAGAAGTATGCACAACACATGCAGTTTTGGGCTCCACAGGTCTTCACAAAACTAAGAAACTCTTTAGTTCCCAGAGAGGAAGACTTTGTAGGAAAATAATAGTTTTATGTTATGAAGCTTCAGCATTCTAGACTTTAAATTGCTTTAAGATGCTTCATTGGTTTAGAAGCATGTTATGTACCATGATAAACAAAATAATCTCTGGAGGATTAAAACTCCATTCACAATTCCTCTTTGAATATAAATTAGGTAATATTGGCCAAAGGAAAATTTGTTGCTAAGTGGATTTAGATTTTAAAAAGTTTATTCTCAATGCTTTTAAATATTGGTACTAAACAACAGGTTAGGCTAGTAAAAAATTCTAGAGGAAAAAATGATTAATTTCCCCCCAAAACAGAAAAGCAAACAAATATTGCAAAACAGAGCAATCTGAAAACTAAATCACAAATATAAATCAGTTGTGGACCTGTACACAGATTTCTCAAAACACTAGCTCAAGCACGATCTCAAGTCTTGTGAGCCCAGTTAAAACGTAATGAACCCAAAGCCTGCATCACTAGCCAATCAGAACTTGGTCTCTAGTCTTCTATACTACACTAGAAAGAGTCCCACTGATTGCAAAGGGACTGAACTGACCTTTTAATGGGCAGGAGTACAAAATGACCAACTTTGATCTATCCAAAGGTGTCATAATCATAAAGTAGCCTAGAATTCTTCTTACCTGCAAGGGGTTAGGAAGCTAAGAGATCCTGGTTGGCACCTGACCAAAAGGACCAATGGGGACAGAAGGTGCTTTCAAATTGGAGGGAGGGAAGGCTTTTGTTCTGTGTGCCTTTGTTTGTGGCTTGTTCGCTTTGGGGATTTCAAAGGAGCCAGACAGCTTTTCTTCTCTCCATCTAGTTCTATATCAGTTTCTGAACATCACAAATAGTAAGTAAATAGCCAGGCAATGCATGATAGCTTATATTTGTTTCTCACTTGTGAATTTCTCATGCTTTAGGGACATACCCCTGTGTTTTCTCTAAAAGCGACAAAGAGTCCTGTGGCACCTTAAAGACTAACAAAAGTATTGAAGCATAAGCTTTCATGGGCTAGTACCCACTTCATCAGATGCATGCAGTAGAAGTATCCAGAGGCAGGTATAAATAAGAAGGCAAGAACCAGGTTAGAGATAACGAAGTTAGTTCAATCAGGCTGAACCACCTTGTTTTCTCTAATCAGGGAGGATGAGGTCCTCTTCTTGCAGCTGATCTGGAGGTGTGAACACTGAGAGAGGAGAAACTGCTCTTTTAGTTAGCTAGCCACTTATAGTTCCTGTTCAATCATGAGTTGATGGTGTCAAATTTGCAAATGAATTGCAGCTCCACAATTTCTCTTTGAAGTCTGATCTTGAAGGTTTTTTGCTGCAGGATGGTGACCTTTCAAATCTGTAATTGTGTGTTCAGGGAGATTGAAGTATTCTCCTACAGGTTTTTGTATATTGCCATTCCTAACATCTGTTGTTTTCTCTGTAACTTTGAAACTAAGCAGAGGGGATTCCTCTGTGGTGTGGGTTTTTCTTTTAATCTTTTATGACTCTGTAAAGTACTTCCACACTGATATTTTAGAGAGGTAAACTTTTTCTTTTTTCTTTAATTAAAATTCTTCTTTTAAGAATCTGACTGATTTTTCCCATTGTGTAGATCCAGGCTTTTGGATCGGGCTCACCTATAAGGATTGTGAGGGGTTTATCTCAAGCCTTTCCCAGGAAGGGAGGTATAGGCTTGGCGGGATTTGGGGGGAAAGGGTACTCCAAGTGGCCCTGTCCCTAATTCTTTGTTTACACTTGGTGGTGGCAGCCTATTAACCAGACACAGGAGAACTTGTGTCTTGGGGAAGTTTTAAACTAAGCTGATAAAATAAGCTTAGGTGGTCTTTTTATGCAGGTCCCCACATCTGTACCCTAGAGTTCAGAGTGGGGAGGGAACCCTAACAACATGTACGACCCTGGAGAGACAATTATAATCATCTAGTCTGGCCTCTTGTGTGACAGAAACCATAGAACACATGCAAAATAATTCCTAGAGCACAGCTTTTAGAAAAACACCCAATTTTTATTTTAAAATTGCCAGGAATGGAGAATCTACCATGGCCCTTGGTAAATTGTTCCAATGGTTATTTACCTTCATTGTTAAAAATTTTACATGTTATTTTCAATCTGAATTTCTCTAGTTTCCACTTCCAGCCAGTGGATCATGTTATACCTTTCTCTGCTAGACTGAAGATCCCATTGTCAAACATTGGTCCCCCATATAGATACTACAGACTGTAATCAAGTTACCCCTTAACCTTCTCTCAGATCTTTGAATGTATCACTTTAAGCCATGTTTTCTTATTGTTCTCATGACTAACATCTGAACCATCTTCAATTTATCAACATCCTTCTTGAATTGTGGATGCCAGAACTGGACACACTATTCCAGCAATGGTCACACTAGTGCCAAATATAGAGGCAAAATAACCTTGCTACTCCTACTCAAGATTTCCCTGTTCATGCATCCACGGATCTTGTTAGCCCTTTTCACAACATCATCACACTGGAAGGTCATGGTGGATAATCAGCTGAATATGACTCCTTAATCTTTTTCAGAGTCACTGCTTCCCATCCTGTAAGCATGGCCCACATTCTCCGTTCCCAGATTTACACATTTATATTTAGCTATTTTAAAATGCCTCAAGATATCTGAAGACTACATTGAGCAAGTATGTTTAGTGAATCTACTGACATCTGTGCAAAAAGACACACTTAAAAAAATTCTACAAAATAAAACATGTGGACAGTGTGTTGCTACAGTCTGAAAAAGAACCTATATTTGAATTTACAAAGTACTCTGTTTCCCTAGTCCGTTGAAGGTTTCCAGCTAGCAGTCAGCATCATAATGAAAGTTGTTTTTATATCTGGAAGAACAGAGCAAACGGAGAAGACTATTTTTTTAAATGGATATTTGTAATGATTTTCTCTAACTTGATTATATGAACAATACAACAGGAGGGCCTGATCCTACATGCCTTACTCAGGAAAATCTCTTAAGCATTTTGCCTGATTCTAAATGTTCTCAGGATTAGTTTAGAGAACAAGTCTCAGTGGGCTAATTTACCTTAGGTAAATTATATCATTCATGCAGCTTAAAATCTGATCCAATGTATTTTATGATATGGTATGTGCATGTAGTATAATACTGATTAGCTGCCCCCAATTAACTGAAAGTATTCTTTTACCAAAAATCAGTCAGGGTCTCTGAAGTGCTGCTTATTGAAAACCTTTTTTTTAAAAAAAAAAAAAATCCAGAAGGCCTTGCTGATATACAAAGCTTTTCGAAAGGTTAAGGTTATATGCATGAAAGGAATGAGTAGAAATGGATATCCAATCCAATAGATACAGCTTTAAAGTGAGGAAGGGAAAAGTGGATATTCTCTAGAGCCAGTACATGGAGAACAGGCCTTATTTTTTGGTTTTAGTAGATTGTTTGGATAGAAGAGGGTTGAGTTTCTGACCTGCATATAAGGAACGAGAGACAAGATGAGGTTGTTTCTGGCTAGCAGTGGGGAGCTGAGCTGGAAGATGGGTTTATGAGCCATATGCGGTGGGTAAAAACAAGCATGGTAATCATAGTAAAAATCTCTAGCCATGCTTTAAAATGTACTTGATGTAAGGTTGGGGTGTGTAAGAGAATTTGTAGTCTATAGTTTGCAGCTGTGCAAAAGATGATAATTTTTTTTTGGAATGTGCAATGAGATTTTACATGTGTATATGTTTAAGTGATGGTATGGGCTATGAGAAAATGTGAACATTTTTCTTTTTTCCCTTAACTTATCACACCATATATTTAAATACAAATATTTTAACAGATGTTTCATCTATTTTATTATTCTACCTATTTTGTAAATCTTGTAATACTTTGGAATTACTTGAATGCAAAGCACTAGCAGTGTAAAGTAACCATTCCTTATTATACTAGTTAATAGATATATTGAACTCCAGAAACTCTTGTTATTGATTTACAAATGGTACTGCAACAATAAAACAATAATGCAGAGCAGTTGGATACTGGCAAATATTTTATAATATATGTAAACAGTATAAATTTGCAACCTATATTACAAAATATTAGTTTCCAGGCTTTTTTTTTTTCCTCAATGTTTTGACTTCAGTGGGAATTTTGTGCTCAACAGATGCAAGATTGGACATGAGAAATGTCAGCTTTATTGATAATGTGCTAACAACTGAGAAATATAGTCAATGCAGCCAACATTGCCTACAATGGAGCTTAATAGTCACCATCACAGAACCACTATTCAAGGCCATACTACAATAGACTCCTAATTCCTGGGGGATACTTGCGTATGAAGTTTCTATATGCGTGATCATTTCTAATTTATCACACTCTAGAAGTTATCTCCAAACTAAGAAATATACACCACTGAAATTATGCTTCATTATCATAAACTATTTTTAAAACTTCAAGAGGGGAGAATGACACATTTGTATAACACAATAAATTCAAGGCCTTCTAGAAAAAGACCTTCTCCAGAATCTGTAGGCATTCTTCACTGGATATTTTTGTATTCACACAGGGGAAAAAATGAAGCTTATCTACATAAAGTTCAAATCATTTCATTTTGTGCTATTCAAGTGCAGAAGTAAGAAGAAACACCACCCACAGTACAGGACCAGGCTTCGGTACTATAACTCAGACAATCCATCCATCATGGCTGTTAGTACCACCTATGAGGAGTTGGAGTGGGGGTGAGGAGGCAAAGAATCCATGCAATAACTGCTGCAGCAGCAGCATATTTCTGTTATACCTCTGGAGTTTAGAGCACTTCAGTGTGCAAATGATATCTATCTCTACATCTTATTCAACCTAATCAGTTCAGTTTAGTGACTTACCCTTCGCCTAATGGAATGCGAATCTTGGACAAAGGGTAGCTTGCTCTGGTCCATCTCAGATAGGATTGAAGTAATACTTGAAAGCTGTACAAAGTAATCAGAAGACACAGTGGAGATTATTTGACTCCTCCAATTCAGAGGGTTCACCCTCAATCTCTTACACAGGTTTTCAATATGAGGATCACTTTGTGTCCCCAGCTACTTATGGATATTCAGGTAGCAGTACTGCTCAAGATGTGACTTTTTCCAGCTATGTTTGGTTAGAGATTGGTGATCTTTTCTACCTACTAATGCTTATCTGTGCTTTTGTTACCTCAAGATAGGATCACCCTCTAAAATAAAGATCTGACACATAGGTGTGGAAGTAAAAGCTGCTGTTGTCTCGTTCCAGTGACAAGATCTGGGTCAGAGTGGTGAAGATCAATGTCTCTGTCACCAGGCAGAAGTCAGTATCCACTAACTGCATGGGATACTCTGTGTGGGGCTGCATCTGAAGATTTGGAAACATTGCATAGTACTGAATGTGGCTGCCTGCTTTACAGATCCACTGTCCCCAGAAGACCTGGTTGCAAAGTGTGCACAAATACCCTGGTACATGCTATGAGCTGCTGCAGAAAAGCATTGTGAGGTACAATGCATCTCTTGTGATAGGCATGTCTTACCACCAACTATATAGGGTTTTGGGCAGGTTATGCAGCTGAGGCATAATATATTACACTTGATAAATATACTATTGATTCAGCAGAAAACATTCAGAATTAAGTGAATAATTTACATGAAAAACAAAAAATGTGTCACAAACAGAATGAGGGATCTCAACAATACTAATCAATATATTAATTATAAAATTTAATTAATAGTCATATAAATATATATATAATAGCATATGAGAGAGTTTGCAAAGAAGGATAAGCATCTTACTGATGGGGACATTTAGATACAGAGCAAAGAGAAGACTAGCTGAAGGTCACACAGCACAGCAGAGCCAGGAGCAGAATCCAAGTCTCTAGTTTCCCAACCTGGTGCCCTGCCTACTGGGCCACTTTGCTTTTTCTTCTCCTAAACTTATGGGCTGCTAATAATTTGAGCAATTTGTTAATTTGACTCTCAGTTTGTATCTGTGACAAAGCTCTGTCCTTATCTTCGTGGATCCTGCATTTCCTGGCGGATTTTTACTAGGCTCAGCGGCTCACTGTGACCCTCCATGGAGCCCTTCTCTCTCTGGAGACAAGGTCACAGCCTATTGAGCCATTTTCATCACAAGCCAGTGAGGAGAAGCTATCCTTCCTGGCACAGTCTCTATTGTCTCCCAATCTCAGAGACTAATTAGGGGAGGCAGAAAGGGGGGAGCCCAGGCCCACCCTCTACTCTGGGCTCCAGCCCAGGGACCCTAATAGTATCAGCTAAGATGGCTGACCTTTTATCCATAAAACACAATACAATGCCCTGGGCTACTTCCCCACAGCAGTCACTGCTTCTTCAAACTCCACTTCACCCTTACCTCAGGGCCTCCTTCCTTGCGTATGATATGTTGTCCACCACTCAGTCTCACCAACAGCACCACTTCCTTCCACAGCTCCTAACACCCACAGCCCACCTGAGTTACTGGGAGGTTTTTATCTGGTTTCAGCCAGTCCCTGATTGGCTTCAGGTGTCCCAATCAGGCTAGCTGTTTCTACTCCTTTCTAGAAGGTTCTTAATTGGCCCCAGGTGTCTTGATTGGCCTGGAGTAGGCTTTGTTTGGCTAGCCAGGGAACAGGGACCTGCACATCCTGAGACTAATATACCTGCCTTCCAGCACTCTCCTATATCCTTCTGGTCTGACTCTGTCTCAGTATCCTAATTATGTGGCTCAGGCTTCTCTCTTTGTAATAGGCCAAGTTAAAATCACAGATTGAATTGTGAGGGGCATGAAGGTGATTTCAGATTTTGTGGGTAAGGCTTGTCTCTGAGGACAATATGCTTGTATAGACACAAAGAAAAATGTCTACTTATTCTATTACTTACAAGCATGCTTTAGCTCTGAAAGTTGTTTTATATCAGAGAAATTTCTCATTTGTTTAGATCTTAGCATACACCCCAAAAGCCCTACACTCTTTTAATTTAAAATAAATGAAATTTCATTTTCTTTTTAACAAGTGCAGTATATTTTACTACCCATTATTAATCAGAAGAGAAATTGAATAAGAGCATGATAGCAACACCAGAGAGAGGCCCCAAAAAATCATAATTTAATTGCAGCTGATCCTGAGGAAAGCATACAAATGCTTCTCTTTAAAACTCAAAAGTTTCCCTAATATGCAGCATAAGTGAGTCTTCAGTGCCAAATTGTTTATGATAAGTTGATTACTTGTACTCATGTTTTTAAGGGCTTACATTTAACAATATAAGAAGGCTAACTCCTATAATTTTTTCAGTTATGATTTTTGCTTTTAGTATAGTGCCACTAGAGAATAGGCATTAAACTTAGCCTCTTTTTCATTAGCAGACTACAATAGAAGACATTAACTTTCTTCTTCCTCTGGCCATGCTACATAAATAATTTACAACATACTTCCCACTACAGGCTTTTTTGTTTGGCTTTTGTTTTGCTAGGATTTTTTAGGAGAGGACTTAGGTAGGCTTCTTTACACAGACCTCATATTGTTCTTCATGACGAGGCCAATTAAATCAATTCTTGTGGAAGCAGACACTGTGTTTATTTCAATTAGATTGTGGAAGGTAATATCCAGAGTTAGTTTTGTAGAACCCCAGCAGCATAATATATTTTTGTTAGAGTTGTTTTACAAATTTAGCGCTTGTAGCAAAACTAGGCTTATTCCCAGCTTTGTGCAGACAGTACAAAAGGACCATTTGCCAGTTTCATTAGTTTTCACCCTAAGCAATTTTTCCCAAGTGTTATGCATTATAATGGAATAGCAGAAAATGGAGGGCAAAGAATAAGGTTTATTATGACATACTCTTCTTGCCCTGAAACTACACAAAGTCTTCTGAAGAGCAATACTTGCATTTAAACAAGAGATCAATTTAAGTGAGCAGGAGAGGCTATATCAAGGGCACAGATTGTCCTCTCCCACAGTAATACACTTAGGAACTGGCACAAGAGGGAAGAAACAGCAGTAAGGTTACCTTCATGGATCTTTTCCCAAATCACACTGTTGTGGGGAAACAGAGTTTACAGTAATTTGAGGTAATGAAGAATCTGCACAAGCCCAGAAACCCTGTGTCTCTGTAAAGACTCTGTTGCCTCCAGCTCGCATCTTACTTCTTGTCAGGACAGGGAAAGCCAGTGGCTGCTCCCAGAACTTTGCTTAATGAGGTTCCTCAGGTACACAGGGAAGTAATTTGTGAGATGGGTATCAATGAGCAGTGGTTTCTTTAGTATTGTCCAGATTATGGGATGCTAGATGGTTAGTGATAGATTTCCTTCTTAGAATAATGGTGATGTCAAACATTTCTGCTAGCAGGTATCCCAGACACTATGGATTCTCTTTCATTATCTACTCAAGGCATGGGTTGGTCATAGGTAGTAGCTCAGATTTCTGAGATAGCTTCCAGGATTTCACGATTTGTGGTTTGGTGCCAACTGTTTGGAATGAGTGTGCTGCATTATCAATCCTTCTAAGCTTAGTTTACCCCTAGCGTCTGGAAATACCATCTCTGATGCAGAGGGATCCTCTCTAAAGCAGGATCTTAATTCCTTCCATTGCAGGGGAGGGGGACAGATCTGGCATTCTTGGAGTCATTCCAAATGATAGGATGATGTAACATCCAAAATAGGCCTTTGAGATACGACTTTCTTTCCACAACAGCAGAAGACAAGTACAATCTCTTGGCTTCCCCTACCACCAAGAAAGTTTTTAAAAAAAGAATATTGTACCATTTTCTGTCTTTGCTAATGTTCTCTTCCAGTAACTCTGACATTTTTTAGTTTGCTGTTGTTTCTGTGAAGGACATCTGAAAACTAAGAAGATCTTAGCAATGATAGGAATGATCAGGGAGGAGGATACTTTAGTCAGCATGTAAATAGCAACAGTCAAGGAGTAGAAGGTTGATTTGCAAACAATCTTCTTGAGTGGTATTTTCTTTCTGCAATTTTGGTGAGTGTAGGAGCAGCTCATGGTGATGGGACCATCTTTCCCAAAGATAGGGAGGCCTCCATCCACCACCTGATGAAGTGGTGATTTCACTAGAACTGGAAAGTAGTGGGTATTCACCATATGTCCACACTCAGCATGAGGATCAGATATAGTGTGTGACTGGCTATATGTTTAGTCTCAAAGGTTATCTTAGAAAAACATAAGTTTGGGGCTTGACTATCAGCAGTTCTGTCAGAAGATACTAATGTCACTTGGAATGAGTCACTGGAGCTGACCCACCATGTCCATCAGCTTTACTGCAGTGTCTGGTGCTCTGTAGAATAACAGATGCCCATTGGGTCTTATTTAGCCTCATAAATGAAGTATGTGCTTGCAATAGCGACAAAGAGCCCTATGGCACCTTAAAGACTTATAAAAGTATTGAAGCATAAGCTTTCATTGGTTAGTACCCACTTCGTCGGATCCGATAAAGTGGATACTAGCCCACGAAAGCTTATGCTTCAATACTTTTGTTAGTTTTTAAGGTGCCCCAGGACTCTTTGTCGCTTCTGCAAATCCAGACTAACATGGCTACCTCTCTGATTCTTGACATGCATGTAATACTTCATTTCAGGGGACTCTTCTTTATTTGAAGCTAGATGGGAATAATAATGCCAATTTTTTGTCTTTCATTATTTTTAAGAACATAAGAACAGCCATACTGGGTCAGACCACAGGTCCATCTAGCCACATGTCCTGTCTTCTGACAGTGGCCAATGCCAGGTGCTTCTGGACTGGATTTATGATGTATAATGGAATTTGTGGGAGTGCAGTGAGCAAGCACTGGATCTGCTATGTCATCTAGCCAGGTTTCAATAAAATATATTTTGAGGGGGACCTCCTCTGTAATGAGGAGCTGTCTAGTTAACCTCTGATCTTGCAGTGATCAACACAAACCTGAGATGTTGAGGTTAGTCTTTGTGAGCTGCAGTCTCACATGAAGCGGTTTGTGACTTCAGTTGAATATAGTGGTTGTGGCTGTTTATTGTTGGATTTTCTCAAAATCAGTTTGTGTTTTCTGCAATTGTATGTTGCTTTTATGACTTGGATCTCAAAGGAGAAATAGTGGGTGCATCATCAGCTATCTGGTGCATGGCCATATTGCTTGACTCTTTGGAACACCATATTAAGGTTGCATCAACAACAGGTGTCAAAGAATTCTCTCATTCTTGAATTCTCTTGCAGTGCAGTGAAAGCAGTTCAGTACCCACATCTCCCATTCCTTACCCATCTTAGCTAATAGCCATTAATGGACTTAACCTCCATGAATTTATCCAGTTCTCTTTTAAACCCTGTTATAGTCCTAGCCTTCACAAATTCCTCAGGCAAGGAGTTCCACAGGTTGACTGTATGCTGTGTGAAGAAGAATTTCCTTTTATTTGTTTTAAACCTGCTGTCCATTAATTTCATTTGGTGGCCCCTAGTTTTTATATTATGGAAACAAGTAAATAAATTTTCCTTATTCAGCTTCTTCACATCACTCATGATTTTATATACCTCCATCATATCCCCCTTAGTCTCCTCTTTTCCAAGCTGAAAAGTCCTAGCCTCTTTAATCTCTCCTCATATGGGACTTGTTCCAAACACCTAGTCATTTTAGTTGCCCTTCTCTAAACCTTTTCTAATGCCAGCGTATCTTTTTTGAGATAAGACCACATCTGTATGCAGTATTCAAGATGTGGGTGCACTTCAGATTTATATAAGGGCAATAAGATAATCTCCGTCTTATTTTCTATCCCTTTTTTAATGATTCCTAATATCCTGTTTGTTTTTTGACTGCCACTGCACGCTGCATGGTATGTGAGAACTATCCATGATGACTTCAGAGAACTATCCATGATGAGTCCAAGATCTTTTTCCTGATTAGTTGTAGCTAAATTAACTCCCATCATATTGTATGTATAGTTGGGATTATTTTTTCCAATGTACATTACTTTACATTTATCCACATTAAATTTTATTTGCCATTTTGTTGCCCAATCACTTAGTTTTGTGAAATCTTTTGAGAGATCTTTTTGAAGTTCTTCACAGTCTGCTTTGGTCTTAACTATTTTGAGCAGTTTAGTATCATCTGCAAACTTTGCCACCTCACTGTTTACCCCTTTCTCCAGATCATTTATGAATAAGTTGAATATGATTAGTCCGATAATTGACCTTAGGGAACACCATTAATTACCCCTCTCCATTCTGAAAATTTACCATTAGTTCCCTGTCTTTTAACCAGTTCTCAATCCATGAAAGGATCTTCCCTCTTATCCCATAACAACTTAATTTACCTAAGCGCCTTTGGTGTGGGACCTTGTCAAAGGCTGTGTGAAAATCTAAGTATACTATGTCCACCGGATCCCCCTTGTCCACATGTTTATTGAGCCCTTCAAAGAACTCTAATAGATTAGTAAGACATGATTTTCATCTACAGAAACCACGTTGAATTTTCCCCAACAATTTGTTATTCTATATGCCTGACAAGTTTATTCTTTACTATTGTTTCAACTAATTTGCCTGGTACTGACATTAGACTTATTGGTCTGTAATTGCTGGGATCACCTCTAGAGCCCTTTTTAAATATTGGCATTACATTAGCTATCTTCCAGTCACTGGGTACAGAAGCTGATTTAAAGGACAGGTTACAAACCATAGTTAATAGTTCTGCAATTCTACATTTCAGTTCTTTCAGAACTCTTGGGTAAATGCCATCTGGTCCCGGTGACTTGTTACAGTTAAGTTTATTGATTAATTCCAAAACCTCTTCTAGTGACACTTAAATGTGTTACAATTCCTCAGATCTGTCACCTACAAAAGACTGCTCTGGCTTGGGAAGTTCTCTAACATACTCAGCCATGAAGACTGAAGCAAAGAATTCATTAATTTCTCTGCAGTTACTTCATCATCTTTAAGTGCTCCTTTTTATCTCAAGAATCAGAGAGGTAGCTGTGTTAGTCTGGGTTTGCAGAAGCAACAAAGAGTCCTGTGGCACCTTAAAGACTAACAAAAGTATTGAATCGTAAGCTTTTGTGGGCTAGTACCCACTTCGTCAGATGCATGCAGTGGAAGTATCCACGATACATCCGACAAAGTGGGTACTAACCTACGAAAGCTTATGCTTCAATACTTTAGTTAGTCTTTAAGGCGCCACAGAACTCTTTGTCATTTTTTTATCTCGATCATCCAGGGGCCCCACTGGCTGTACATTCCAGAATGCTTGAAATGATAAAGCTGCCTTTTGTAGCACATCCACTGACTTCCTCCACTGCAAATACAAGTAGTTCTGCATAATGATGTGGTTCTACTAGTTTACGCTTGTGGCTCTGCTCCAAAAGCAGTGGTCTACATAGAGAGCATCAGCAGCTACACCAAGCGTCTTGAGCAGCATCAGTCAGTTTGAATCTGCCACGTCTGCGTCCTCCTGCTCCTGCGCCATCATTAACCTGCCAGGCACCTTTTGTGGGTCATAAAATACTACCAAAAAGTCCACCAGCATCTCTCAGAGGTTCTGCCCATTTCCTGAAACACGTGGCTTTTCCACATTGCTGTCTCCGGTTGCTGAGAATGCACAGAATGGATGTGTTGACAGGCTGTTCAAACTTCCTGTAACATTCAGGGTGGAGAGTCAAGTTTTCCCACACTGCACGGCAGTCATAGGGCTGGAGAAGCCACATTCCAGAAGGATACTAGGCTGGACTTGAGTCTGGGTGCTGCAGTGTGGATGCCAGAGCTGCAGGTTCAGGCCTGGCTTAGAACATTCTTAAGCTAGGGTTGACAATCAGTGTAGATGTTAAAGCTCTTGGTTTTCTAACCCAGAGTCCACAGACTTGAGTCCCACTACCCCTATGCTTACATTGCAATGTAAATATATAGCCCCAAGCCTTTTCTTGATTATTTCACTGGGAGGGAGTAATCAAGCCCTAAGCAATTTACAAACAAAATTAAGTAATTGTACATAATTCTAAGTAATCACTGGAAAATGACAAATAATTATCGTACTATGAATCACTAACTAAAAATGAATATATAATTTTGGGGTTTGACTGTTGCTTCTAGCTTCTAATTATTAGCAACTGTTCAGATCCTATACAGAGAAATATTTTAACCTACATGATAGAAATGAGAAGCTGAGAGAGTAATACCAACGGGAAAAATAATTGGCCTTGCTGCTGGCTTTCCATTAAAAAGGAAAGATTAAAAGGATGCTTTCACTGGAAACAGAAATTAACTTCAAAGGTTACATGTTAGAAATGGGCATTTGATATAATGTTAGAAAAAGGAGCGCTCAGGGTATGTCTACCCTGCAATTGAACACCTGCTGTTGGCCAATGCCAGCTGACAGGATCCCAAGACCCAGGATATAGGACTGTAAAATTGTGGTGTACATGCCAGGGTATCTCTGGTATCTCAGGAGCAGGGAAGGGCACAGAGCCTGGAGAAATATCTGTGGCAGATGAAGGACTTTTATCTAAGAACTAAACTGAAGAGATTTTGGGACTGACTTGAATAGTAACCATGTAATAAGCAATATCTAGTAGTTGTTTAGCAAGTAGTAAGCTAGCCAATGTAGCTTTCTCTATCATGAAGGTAAGGCAGAGATGTTCGGGATTATCTGGGATCTCTTTTATGATGGACATATTATGACATTCTGTACCTCGTGGGAACACCCTACACCCCTGTGTGTATCCTTATAAAATGATTATGTAGTATCCAATGGAAAGTTTGTCATGTGGGTGTCTTCAGACGGCTCATGATGCACTGAGCATTGTTGGTATAGTGATGTTATTGTAATTGTTGTTACAGTTATGTTATAGGTTATAATTTCATTAATATACAGGGATCCTCATTTAAAGTCATCCTGGCTAACGTTTTGTTGTTACGTTGCTGATCAATTAGGGAACATGCTCATTTAAAGTTGTGCAATGCTCCCTTCTAAGGTTGTCAGCTGCCCAGCAGGCTGTCAATTGCTGACAGTTCAGCTGTCCCTTCCCCCACTGCCAT
>ML677334.1:4886831-4924992 GCA_007922305.1 Dermatemys mawii | reverse complement strand
TTTGCCACCAGATGTCAGAATATATCTCATTCCTGACACTGCTTACATTCTCTATGTGGACCAGGCACTAGAGGGGGGTGAGACACACACTATACTGATTGGTTTTGTTTGCTGACAGCAGAAGAATATAGAGACACTGCAAGTTGTCTTAGCTTCTGGGGGTGCTGTGTTCTTTCGTAGTTATAGTCCTTTCTGCTTCTCTGGTCCCAGTCTATGCCCCCCTTTGTTACTATCCCACATAATCCAGCTCCTATCTGACTCTCCTCTGTCCATCCCCCATCCTGGCTCAAGCCATCATATAATCCTTGCCTCCTACTACCCATCTTCCACCATCCCTTATTTCTCATCCTCATTCATTTTACTATGGCTGCTTCTTCATCCTGTTCCACATTCTTATGGGCCCTTCTGGGCCCAGGCAAAGAGTCTCCCTGGTCTTGTGTCCAGTGTCACAGCAGCCCACAGAAGCTAGGAGAAGCAACTTCAGGAAAACACTTGTTCTCAGGCCCTGCTACTCCAGGATGGAGCATGCTCAGTCACTCTATGAGGATGGCAAATGTGCAGTAAGGCCTATGAGGAGATGGAGCATGCTCTGTGGAGACAGAATCTTGAAGAATTCAACTGCCAAACTCTAACAAATCTCTACTGATAGTGTTAAAACTGAGCTTTTTCAGAAGTGTACAACATGGCCATATTTAAACAAGTTTTCATGGGGATGGCAAAAAGCCTATCCCTAATACTAAAGTGACCCCTTGCCAAATTGCAGTGCTTGCTTCAAATCATTCAGGCACTACCCAGTCTCAAGAAAATGGTCAGAAGAATATTTTATAATATGGGCATAGCATATCCTTGTTCTCTGAAAGAGCTGAGCCATTTTAGCAGAAATGTGAAAGAAAATAAGGAAGAAAAACGAGGAGGAAAAAAGTCAGCCTGAAGCAAACACCTGGGACAGATAATTTAAGCCCCTATGGTTGAAGTTTGGCCAAGTTATAAAACCACTGGAAACAGGTTCTTATGATAGAAAATGTCAAGCAATCTTAGAACCAGGTCGTACCACCAAATCCACCTGTCATAACATTCAGATCTAGCAAAGGACTATGTAATCTATAGATATTAGAACAGGTAAAGAATTAGAAATATCCTCACCAACGGAGGGTATCTTTCCCAAAGAGAAAAGAATGCTCTGCTGATCCAAAGCCCACTGCCAGGCAAACTGTCTTGGGGAAAAAAATGTAGGAGTGTTGGTGGTCTAATAGACTAGTTGGTGCCTCTGGGGTTCTGAGTTTAAATCCTGGTTTAGGACACAAGTTAAATGTAAATGACTTTGAAACTCTTATCCCAGTCATGAGGGGATGTTTGCTATATTGCAAAGCAATCTTGCAAGTTAGTATAATTGGCAACGTCTCTTCAAGTGAGACCATGTTCTGCTCAGCAGAGGAGTGCTCGGGTTTACCATTACAGCACACCCCGATGGCCCAGGACTGATTCACCCAGCCAAAGTGCTTCTTCTGAGAGGTTTGTTGGAATCTGATGTCGTGGTGCCTCAGGCCTCCAACCAAGACATGTTTCTGTCCTATACCTTTCAGGGTGTTAAAATCCAAAAGAAACCAGTAAAAGCACCAACTCAAAACAGGGTCATCTGACAATCCTTTGGCAGATCCTTGACTTTCCATTCAGGGCCTGTCTTCAAATAACCAGTACTCCATTTGGTCTCCCAGAGCATGGTCATCCCTTCCATCAGGAAGTTCATCCAACTGACAAGCTACCTCAGTCTCTGGGCTGCAACCAGTCCTTTCTCACATTAGGAGAAGCAAAGCTCAGCTCTCCTTCCTGGTCATCCCTGACTGGGCTAGGTCTCTTTCTTTTATGCCGGACATATGCTGCAGGTGAACCAGGGTAGTCAGTTGGGGCCAAAGCCTGTCATTAACCCTCTCCTTGCCAATGTGGGGCCTGTCAGTCCCATCAAAAGAGGATGTTCTGAAATGCGTGTATAATACATTGGCAACACTGCATTGGAGCTCAGATCTAGAAAATCAGGAATATTATTCATTAAGTTGTGTTAACCAATCTATACGTCAGATTCTGATAATCTTTCTCTTGTTAAGTAGCAACTTACTCTGCTAGTAGCCCCACTGAAGTCCAGGGCGAACAAAGGTATTAGAAGGTGGCTCTGGTTAGCCTCCATGGTTACCCACCAACTACACTATGCTTGCAGCTAATATTTTTAGTTCCTCCATTCCATGAGCACTAAAGTCCTCATCATTCTAAAGCAATCAATATAGGTGTAAAACAAATGACCTGAATCTCAGCTATATTTAGGTTCTGTGATTTTTTCCAATTTGCAAAATAAGAGATTTCCTTATTTTTAAACCAAAAAAAAAATCAAATGATTGTACTTAACTGAAAACTAACTTCATAAAATTTCAATAAGGAAATAATTCTAACAAGCATTCATTAGTTTCATAAGCTATTTACTTAATAGGACATACTTTTTAACGTGTCAAACCAAACCATCACTCAGCCTGATCATTAAAAATGTCCTGACTATGCCCCTGACAGTATAAAGTAACTAAATTACAAACAGTTTCCAACACTATTTCAAATTAATTATACTTTGCAATCAAAAGCTCATCCCACATTTGAACAGAGAGCGGTCAAACAAGGTTAGGTACTGATATATAAACAAAATAAAGAGTGTATGTTTTAGTGCTGCTGGCTTCCTAAGTCAATACAGCAATGTAATTAAATAACTGAACTGTCTCACCTTATGCAGTGAAGCAGAATTCCAACAGAAGTAATCTTGAACTGGATGTAAAAAGGAATGCAAAAGTCAGCAAGTGGACCAGGTATATTCAATAAATTCTCTGGATATTTCCCCCCAAATAATGCAAGTTTTATTAGCACAATATAAAAAACATGTACATCTATTAGCTAACTGGGCTCTTTATTGGGATTGATTTTCTGGTTGCTTCACTCTTTGTAAGATCTCTCAACCTTTTATAGTCTATTGTCTCTTTTTTTGGTATTTTTCTTCTTTTTTGTTTTAATAGTTCTGGATGAGCTCTTAAGCTAGAGGGGCAAACAGTGCCGTGTATGTGGGGCACAGTGGTAATTAACCAATGTATACAAACAACAAAAGGAAGGGCCTATTGAACAGGTCAAAATATTACACTTTTTTTTTCCACTGAGTCTGTGCTGAATCATATTATTTTGTGCCTCCTCTAATTCTTTACGTTAGACTCATCTTAACTAGAAATAAAACTGTACAATAAAGGACTTTCAAATATTTAATACTTGTTACATTGGAAGTGTTCATCTGCTCTGTTCAGTGCCTGGTTCTTATCCTGTTTCACCTTCTGAAAGCAAGATACGCAAAGATGGATTTATGTTGTGCCCTTTGGCCCCTGAGCCAATTTTTTGATTCTGCAAGAGGAAGCAGGGATTTGACAATAGCTGCCCAGCAATGCGAGAGAGCCAGGTACACCGACAGTGGCAAGGGGGATCCTGGCAATGAGGCATTCGTTGTACAAGGTCCCAAATGCCTTCTACAAGTGGCTGAGCTTTCCTAGCTCCCATTGATTTCACTTGGAATAAGCAGTGCTAAGCACCTCAGAAGATGTATTGAGCACCACTCTGGATTGGGCCCTTGGTTTGTTATATATGGCATGCGGTAACAGGAGGGCTTCCAGTACATCCTTGCCCCAAAACTGGAGCAAGGGAGTGTGTTAACTTAGAGTTTTTTTAAATGAAACGTTGTTATAGAGTAGGTGGTAAGAGAAATCGTATGATGGAGTAAGCTGTGGAATGAAGACCTAAAAGAACATACGCTGCTAGACTCATAGATACACGCACGCTTGGTCTCCTGGACAGGAGCTCCATCCAGACTGCTTGTTTGGAATTTTGGGAGGGTGAATTTGAAAGTTGTCAGCTAACACCTGGGGAGTGAGGAAGCAGGATAGTAAAGAAGGAATCTAGACTGTTATCAGAAAGGTTAGCATGGCTGGGCTATTATAAGATTAGCCTTTCCCTAGGAGAGTAAGAAGTAGAAGGGTTACTGGATGTATTCGTTGTTTCTTCTGGTTAAATAAAGGTTTTTGTGGTTTTTAAAAACCATAAGTGGGAGGCATAATCAGTTGGTGGGTTTTGGAGAGCTCTGCAGGGCTTTCAAAGAATTAGGAAGAGCAGCCAGGATCACCTGATATTTACAGGCAAATGTCCTGAGAGGAAGCTTAAAGGGATACAAGGGCTATATTAGCAACCCGGAGACACAGGCATTGAATGGGCATTGAGTGGGCATTGAATAAGGTGAATGCCCAGGAAGGTTTCCATTAGGCCTATTCGTTGTTGAGGGAGATTGCAAATCTGGTTTAATAAGTTTTCTTGTTTATTGGATGGTTTACGTTTGCCTGAGTTTGTTAATAAAACTTTAGGTAAATGCAAACTCTTGCCTGAAACAACATCTCTCAAATCCCAGAGAGGACTCACAAAGACAATATGAGAATTTTGTGACAATAGGATTAGATGATAGTTTTCACTTGTGAGAAAGTGGGAATTTTCTGTAATATTTTTTGAGCCCTGTCTGGGCCTCAGTTTTCCTATGTGTTGCATTGTTACTGGAGGAGTGGGAAGGACTTGTTGCTCTCAGGGCTGGCTATAAGAAAAAAGTATGAATGATGCCTACCTTTCTAAACCTGAATGAGTCATTAAAAAAAGACTGGTTGAGGCTGATCCCATATCAATGGAGAATCTGAGAAGACAATGGCAAATCCTCTCACCAGGGTATTGGCATATAGCAACCAACCATCCAGAGGACCCAACCATCTTGCTGAGCAAAATCTCCCGGCTTGAGAAAAAAGGACTGTGAAGGTTTCAGTGTGGCAGGGGTCAATAAAAGTTGGCTTCTGGAAGGAGGCAGGGTTCTCACCCGGGAACTGAACAAGAAGATCACCCAATGGGAAAGAAAGACAGAGCCTGAACATGGAGTTCACAGCAACTTCGCTGAGCTCTAGGCTAAACAGAATGGAAGCAATCTATGCTTTAACCTTCCTTTTGCTACACTAACCTAAGGATTTCCTGTGCTGTGTCCCAGTTGACTAATAAATCTTACTGTTGTGACAACACTATTTGAATATCACTGCAAATGCTTCGTGAGGTACACTGGGGCTAGTATACACTAGGAACATACACTGAAAAATCCACACCCTGGACAGCCGTAGCCATGCCTACCGAACCCCCAGCATAAGCAGTGCCAGGTCCACAGCATAATTCTTCTGTCAGCCTAGCTACTGCCTCTCAGGGAGGTGGATTACCTACACCTGTGGGGAAACCTCTCCCATTGGCATAGGTAGTGTCTACTCTGACTCTACAGGGACACAGCTGTGGAGTTGCAGCTATGCCACTGTAGCAATTTAAGTGTAGACATAAGCTGGATCCCTGACAACTGTACAAGCCTCTCCCAGGAATCTAGCTCCGTTGGACTCATTGAACAGAGTTCATGGTGTGAAAGAGAAGTGCTGGAGCCCCAGAGATTCAGTATAAGGAGGCAGTGAGGCTGCATGGCCTACTCTGCTCAGGAAGAGTGGGACCCCCTTGGAGGTCTGGCACACTGAAGGAGTTCCTCCTAAAGACTGTTCCAAAGCTGGGGCTTTAGCACCAATCCTGTGGATCCATGACATCACTTTACTAGGTATAAATATAGTGTGATATTTCTGCTTTCCTTTTATCTGTGAAGGCTTTGAAAACATATACAACAGTCCCATTTCCATCAGTCTGAGGAGCACAATATTTTTGTTCCTGGGCAAAGGGGAATGGAACTTGCCTCAGCTTACTGTTTCAGATCATTTTTTCTGTTTCTTTTCTGACACTTGTACACACATTAAAGCAAACCAGATGATCAACATGAAAACAGAATGTGCTTATAAATCAATCAACACATAGATGCAGACTGGCCTGGAAGTGAGGAGGAGGGAAGTTAATTTAGGACTGAGATGAGGTCAGTGTGGTATGAAATGACCAGATAGCTGTAGCACCCAGCTTCACTGAAGATGGTTGTGACAAGGTCTAGGGCACTATCTGATCCCTGGTACTCAAGGCTGCTGGAGAGAGACAGAGGCTGCTGGAGAGAGACAGAATGGGGAAGATGGCTGAGGAAAGGCAGGGGAATAAGGATTGCCTCATTTCCAAGGTCTAGGGATGCTTTTCCTCACACTTTTAGCTCATGTTACCTTGTTTGGGGTTCCAGCTGAACAGACCTCATTGATTGCCTATTGTGGGTTGTTTCTGCGGAGTCATTCCACTAGTTTACAGTGAACTTCTACATAGAAATCTTGCCAGATAGAAGTCTGAACTCTGTCTGTATTTATTTATTTATTCATCCACTCACTTTTGGGAAACATAATATCAAATATTGTTATGAGGGGTAGAGAATGGAGCGAGATGTGTCTCACGGGGACTGGTAATGAAATATGGAACTCTTCTTCTCCTGGGTCACAATTTTGAATCTGCCGTCCAAAGCAATTACCATAGATGCCTGGTTAATGGCAGAAATGACATGAGTCAGTCTAATAAGAAGTCTCTTTGTTACCAAAACTACCTTCACAGCTGGCACATACAGATGTTTGCAGCTGTTTTTGATGCTCTTCTCAGAAAAGCCAATGATAAGAGGCCATAGCAACTGAAATTCCTTTTCATTCCTCATGATCAGGATTGAGACACAATTAGCCTAATCTAGTTACCCTCATGGTTTATACCTGTGTGAGAAGTGGGTGTAAAATGCCAACAGCCAAGACAGTACCATTTTATACAGACTCTGCAATGTTCAGGGCAATGGGGAATTGGGCCCAGTATCAGGGCAATTGATGAAGCTTTCACAGCAGCTGACAATGCTAAATCTCTTTTGTAGATGAACGGAGGACTTCACTTTCTGTTTCTGTCACACTAAGAAGCATTTTCTTACAGCTTCATTTTCATACATTCTGATTTTGTATTTTCTTATGAGTGATTATGTATTAAAATATGTGTGTATGTTAATACTTATCTCTGTTTGCTGCCCCCTAGAATAATTTTTAAAAATGAACATACATAACACTTGTATTGAGCTCACTTGAGTCTTTTGTTCCTGCTGAATGATTTCAAATATAGGCTGCATTCCTAAATGTTGGGGTGAGGTTATAGCCTTAACCCTTACACTAGCATTTTCCAGAGTGACAGCCAAACAAATGGCTAGGATGATGCCTATGTTTTTCTTCAATATCTGAAGAGTTAAAATCCCTTCATTCTCTACTGAAAAATAATAATGGAAGAAACTGAGACTATTTTATGTGGGTATTAAAAAATAAAAAAAAGGCTACCTGCTCCTGGCGTAGAATCCTTCCATGTCTGCTGGAAATATTCCTTCTCACAATGCATAGCATTGATTAGCTGTCTTTTGACCTAGTGCAATTCTATTCTCTCTCATAATCCTAAGAAAATAAGGAATTTTCTGTCCACCAGTTTGATGACTGAACGTATATATTGGGTTAAAGTCATTCTGAAGTACTATAACAAGCAAAGTGGGGCAAATAAAATTTCAGTTAGGATTAGATTAGCATTTTTAAAACAAAATAGAGATGGGCCAAGGAGGAGTTGTTTAATGGCTTTGCAAGACAGAGAGACTGTGTCCTCCTCTGTTCGGAAAGCGCAGAGTCTGAGCCACCATCTGAGAATTATCACAATCCAAATGACACAATGACCAATGGGTTTAGGCTGAGTTCACTTTTAGTATAAGTTACGGCTTGGGTTCTAATTCGATGGTGCTGAACTCGTGAGCTGTTATCACAACATTTCCATCCCAAATGGTGAAAATCTTGAGGAAAAAAAAGCAGCTGTTGAAAGATTTCCACTCTGGTGGCGTCAGCCTTAACTGAAAACTAGGCCTCTCCAGTTGTGGAAACATTCAGAACCAGAACTGTGGGAAGAGAGGTTCACTCTACAATCACCCCTGAAATTCAAAAGGGTTCTCATCTAAGTTCTGGTTTTGAACAGTTTCTTCTATAAAGATTTTTCATATAAAATAGCTAAGGTTTGGGGAAGCCCACAATGGCTGCCTATATTCTGCCTTTATGTTTGGATAGCGCCGAGCACAGAGTGACCCCACTATTGCAAAGCTTCTGCTACTAACGGCACTACTATTATTCACACTTTTCTTTTAGCCATTGTGACAAAGTTCTGTCCTTATCTTCATGGATCCTGTGTTTCCTGGCAGATTTCACTAGCCTCAGAGGCTCACTGTGATCCTCCACATAGCCCTTCTCTCTCTAGAGACAAGGTCACAGCCTATGGAGCCATTTTCATCATAAGCCAGTGAGGAAAAGCTATCCTTCTTGGCACAGTCTTTGTTGTCTCCCAATCTCAGTGATTAATTAGGGGAGGTAGAAACCAGGAGGGAGCCCAGGCCCGCTCTCCACTCCGGGCTCCAGCCCAGGGACCCTAATAGTATCAGCTAAGATGGCTGACCTTTTATCCACAAAACACAATACAATTCCCTGGGCTACTTCCCCACAGCAGTCCCCACTTCTTCAAATTCCACTTCACCCTTACCTCAGGGCCTCCTTCCTTGCGTATGATATGTTGTCCACCACTCAGTCTCACCAACAGCACAACTTCCTCCCACAGCTCCTGACACCCACAGCCCACCTGAGTGACTGGGAGGTTTTTAACTGGTTTCAGCCAGTCCCTGATTGGCTTCAGGTGTCTCAATCAGGCTAGCTATTTCTACTGCTTTCTAGAATGTTCCAATGGTATCAGGGATTTGTTTAGCCTGAGACTAACATATCTGTTCCTTAGCACTTTCCTATAGCCATCTGGCCTTTCCTCATCACACCATTCTTAGATCTTGTTCTTCCACTGTAGGATACCAGTAATTTCCAATGAAGTCAGTAGTATCATGCAGCAGAAGTGGGCCCTTTTGAAAACGTGTTGAGCCCTTTTGAAAGTCTATCCTTATATGTTCATCCTGCTGTGTTTGGAGCTAAGGTTTTCTGTCTGGTGCTCGCATGGTGCTGGAAGTGCATGGGAGTTAGCCATAGAGTTGAAGAGTCCTTGACTGTGTTTGGATAAGGCAGGGGTTGGCAACCTATGGCACGCGTGCTGTCCTTGGCAAGCGAGTCGATTTTTAACGGCGCAGGCAGGCAGCGTGCAGTTAAAAATCCTGCCCCGCTCTTCTCGCCCCCGCCGCAGGGGAAGAAGCATGTCCTGCCGCTGCTGCAGGCTCCGAAGACTCTTGCAGTGTGCTGGGTTCTGCCCCTCCCCCTCTTTTCCCTGCTGGCCAATCAGCTGATGGCCCTTGCTAGGGAGGAGAGGGAGAAACCAACAGAGCTGCAGCACTGCTCTGGGTAAATAGGGGGCAGGCACTGGGGAAGGGGGTGGAACTGGGGCATATCCCCTGCAGCCCCCTGCCGTGAGCACCCCCAGGACCCCAGCCCGCACCCCCAGGCCCCTTCCCTGACCCCTGCAGCCCCCTCACACACACCCAGCCCTCTGCTCTGACTTCGGCACACCCCTGCCCCACACACACTCCCCAGGGCCCTGCCCTGACTCTTGCAGCCCTCACATCTCCACTCCCACCTGAGCACCAAACAGGAGCTCCTGTAGACCCCCCTCCATTCCTGCCTGCACCCCTCACACCAAACGGGAGCTGCTCAGGTAAGCGCTCCACACCCAAACCTTCTGCCCCAACTCTGAGCCTCCTCCCTCATTCTAGCTCCTGGCCAGATCCTACACCCCAATCCCTAGCTTGCTCCTTCACCCCCAGCCCTGGTTTAGTTATATAATATACAGACTTGGAGAAAGAAACCTTCTAAAAAACATTAAAATGTATTACCGGCACGCGAAAACTTAAAATTAGAGTGAATAACTGAAGACTCGGGACACCACCTCGGAAAGATTGCCGACTCCTGGGATAAGGTGATATGTCGATGTTAAACCATGTTAATGAAGGTTGACTTTCCTTGATTTGTTGTGATTGTGGTGGAGAGATCTGCTCTTGAGAAACCCTAAACTCTAGGAAAAATGAGCTCTCTTCTTTGTATTGTGCTGTTTATAACTGAAAGTGTGTTGAAAGCATTTGAAGAGCTGCAGACTGTTGCTACAAGAGCAGTTAGGCTTCTAGAGGAAAGAGAAACTCTCCAAATACCCTAGAAAGTCTCCTTCAGTGGCACAATGCAAGCAAAACACTATGTTAGAGCACTGGCTTCTTTGAAGATATTCATTCTCCAGTGAGTCTTCAACTGAATCAATAGCACCACTTACTAAAGCAGAGGTCAGCAACCTTTGAGAAGTGGTGTGCCAAGTCTTCATTTATTCACTCTAATTTAAGGTTCCATGTGCCAGTAATACATTTCAACGTTTTTAAAAGGTCTCTTTCTATAAGTCTGCAATATATAACTAAACTATTGTTGTATGTAAAGTAAACATTTTAAAAAAAATTTAAGAAGCTTCATTTAAAATTAAATTAAAATGTAGAGCCCACCAGACTGGTGGCCAGGACCTGCCACTGAAAATCAGCTCATGTGCCACCTTCAGCACCTGTGTCATGGGTTGCCTACCCCTGTACTAAACCATACTGAGTACTCATTGGAGTCTCCTAACAATCAGTGACTCTCTCTACAACTACTTAGCTTGAGAAAAACAGTGAGGGCTCCCCAGAAAGTGCTATGTCTGCTGTTATATAGCCACTTACCCAATCAGACTGTAGAATGAAAATTGTGTACACTTTTATGTGGCGTATTAATAAAGTTGACATTTAGGAAAGAAGCAGATATCAGGGGTGGGGAGAGCTCCTCAGATTCTCTGAGCTGAAAACAGAAAGGGAGAACAGTAAGCATCAAAGAGGGATTTCCAAATCTACCTATTTTAATTTAGGATTCATTGGGATGACTTGTAAATTAATCAGAGGAATTGCATATACTGCTTAGGATTTATAAACTTAGGTGAAGATTATAAAATATGGTGTAGGATTAACAAATCAGTTGTATAGTTTATAAATACATTTCCAGACTTCTAACACTGTTGCATGTGTTAGCTAAATCATATGCTTAAAACTGTGGGTTCTTAATTTTAATAGGATCGCCAGGGCTGGCTTAAACGTGCTGAGGACCAAGGTCAGAGCGAAGCCCAAGCCCCACTGCCTAGGGCTGAAGCCCAAGGTGTCAGCCTTGGACGGTGAGGCTCAGGTCACAGGCCCCATGCTGCAGCTGAAACTCTTGGGCACTAGCTTTGGCCTCCCTGCCCAGGGTGATGGGGGCCAAAGCCAAAGCCTGAGCCCCACACACAGTGTAACAGGGATTGGACTTTGGTATGGGCTTTGTTCCATCCTGGGGTTGTGTAGTAATTTTGGTTGTCAGAAGGGGGTCACTGTGCAAAGAAGTTTGTGAACCCCTGACCTCTCATTTAAAATAATGATTTCTAAATCAAAACTGTGGAAAATATATCAGTGGATTTTGTAAACTAGAGGCAGGATAAGACAAGTGTCACTAAGTCTAGAAAGAGCAGATTTATAAATCCAATTTACAGAACAGAAATTCATAATGGAGTGTATTCTCCTAGATGGGGATGCAAAGGAAGTGAATCAATGCTACAAGAATAAAGGCTTTCTAAAACTGTTGTTCCTCAAAAAGTAATAGACAGGGCCAGTTCTTGCATAGAAACAGAACAGGTGATCACTTAAAACAGCAAAGCAGCACAATATTCAGTGATTCTTCATGGGGGAAGGTAGGCCAAAGGGGTGACTGAATACTGCTAAGGAGCAGATATTTGCTGATAGTCTCAGGCAAAGCAGAAGTAGAAGGTCAGTGATCAGAATAAAAGAAAAGGTACACCATAGTTGGAAACAAACTCCCCATGACCACTGATGGCTTTTTTCAGCCACTTTTCACAATACAAGTCCTCTCACCTATCTTAAAGAGGCTATACAAACTACGGTGGAGTTTGTCAACAGTTGGCTATAAGCCACCCCATCCAGAGGAATCAACTAATTTCCTTTTCCGAATGGACAAAAGAGATGTCAATGGTAATATGAGCAATACCAGAGCTCTCATAATACACCACTATAAAACCAAAACCAAAAAGTTCTTGAACTGTGTTTATTCACTCAAATGTGCCATAAAGTATCATATCACTCCAGCTGTGGCACTCAGACTCCAGAATTCAAAAGAAGAAAGATAACATGCAGCATAAGCAGAATAGTATGAACAGCTTAAATCAAAGCACAAACATATTTCAAATCAGCCTTGGCTGGAGTTCAAATTGCATCTGCCAACCTGCAGATTTTGTCTGAGTTTGCAAGCACTCCATGGAATAGCTTTTTATCTTGTCTCTGGATAGCCACAAACTACGTTCCCTATATTCCGCTCCACTTCAAAGTGGAAAGGGGAACAAACAAAAGTAAAAAGAAGGCAGAACAGCCTCCAAATCAGCAAAGAATGGAAGAAGGCTGCCTGTTTCTTTTAGTATCCCTCATGGTAAAAGGAGATGTGACTTAGCTGTAATTAGCACAAGACGATTCTTCATTCAGGCTACTGGATGCAGACAAGACCTCAGGTCCTTAGAGATGGTAAACACTTTCTGAAATTTGATTTTTAACTAAATTTTTTCCATCATGATTTCAACAAAATAACTGAAGGAAGAAATGACAATTTTCCTCATTTTTAAATCTTTTTTCCACCCGCTCTAGTAGTTCTCCTTAGCCCTAGAGCTCTTCAACTAACAAAGGACAGTTTTTGCCTCACTGCTAGGTGACATCTCTAGCACCAGACAATGTTAAGCATTCAAGCCAATAATGTAAAGTTGTCATTCAGAGCCTCTTTTTAAAAGGGTCCCAAGTCAAAGAAAATTATCATACATAAAAATCTTCCTTCAATTGATGTTACAGCTGTAAGTACATATGTGACATTACCCAAGGTGCAATCTGAACTGGTGCCCATTCAATTATCCATCCTGGGGTGCCTTTTACACTGCTTCGCTGTGAGAGCAACCACTCCTGCCATACACAGCCTCCAGCATGTAAATCACCCCCAGCTATACTGTACGAGTACTACAGCCAGCCAGACACCCAACCATGAATTATATTACATAGCAACACCAGTAAATTCCTACTCCTAGAGACTTTCCCCCAGAAATGTGCATCTTGTATTGCCCAGCACCTTCCTGGACAAACACGCTCACATAAAGTCTGCCAGATCATCAGTAGAAAATGAAATGCACCAATGTTGTTATCTCAAATAGAATTTCCCAAACACTTCAATCCACACACACACTCTGGTTCAGATAAAACGATATAACAAGTTTATCTGTAATCATTTAAAATCTTTCACTAGTCAATAATGAGGCAAAACAGTCAGAATTGGTTACAATGTAAATAAAAAGGTATAACATCTAGTAGCTAATTTAACAAGCTAAGTGAATTCATAGCCAAGGTTTCTCTCACCACACTCCTCATCGGTCTTACTGGCTGGACTTCTTTCAGCCAGGACCTCTTCCCCAGTTCAGTGTTAATGTCCTTGTCCTTCAGGCAGTGTTTGTGCTGTGAGTAGAGATGAAAGGAGAGAAATTATTTGAGGCCTCTGTTCCTCATTTTCCATTTCCTCTTCTTTTTGAATCATCTGTTTCTGGGGCTCAGGAGACAGACAGTCTGGGGAGAGAGGAACTTCCAGCTGCCCCTTTGCCGAAATGTAAACCTTTCTGTCACATCCTTTTGCTTGCCAAACGATGGCCTCTTAATTGGGTGATAGGCCATCTGTTTTTGTTGACACCTGGCTGAAGCATCATTTTCCCTTCTGTCTCAGAGGAACCGGTTTGTGCCTCCTTTTCTAAACTTGAAACGTGTCTCAGAAATCTTATACAGTTGAATCTTATAACTTTACATACAAAGTCGCCACACATTTTATCAAGACAATAATGATCAGCATATTATGAGTTTTCAAATGATACCTTAAAAGGCATATTTTTGTACAAAATCCATTATAGTTTTGTAAAAAGGGTGAACACAAGGAGTGATCTGATCTGAAAAGTGACTGTGTGCAAATGACATCTTCCAATCAGCAGATCTGCTCCCCATATATATTTAGGTTTGAATCTGTTTAATTTAGTGAGGCAAAAACAGGTCTTCATTACTCTCTGCTCCTGTCAGACCTGCAGAGTCAAAAGAGCTAGGAAGCAGTGAGCTGAATTCTATTTCTTCTTTTTTATAATCAATAGAATCGCTTACTAAATTCCAGTTACAGGGCCAATCATTTACTCTTATGCAACCCATTTAAGATAATGGGGTTTTCCGAGAGGCATAATTCTTCCTATAAAATACTTATTACAGATGAAGAGGCATTACAAGGGAAGAATCCAGTTTGATTTTTGAGATCTCAAGTTGAATTTGTAAGGCTGGAAGATGGGGGAAAATACATGAACTAAGAGTTTTACTTATGAACTAAGCTCTTCTGACTTGGAACCATTTTAGAGACACAGAACCTCACAATGCTCATTTTGTCCAATAACTTCTCACACAAAAATTTTCATTACAGTGAAAAACCTTAATAGAACTTTGTAGCTTTAAAAAAAAAACAAAAAAAAAAAAAAACAAAAAAAAAAAAACCCACCACACACAAAAGTCTGAAAACCCAGATAGTTAAAGGCAAGTTTTCACTGTTTAAAAATATATAAAATGTGGAAATGCAGTTCTAGCATCAAAGATAATTTAACCACTCATTTCCACAGCACACTGTGTACTCCATGCAGAGCAGATACATATCTGCCAAGTATAATATCACAGCAAGTGGGAATGTTAAAGTCTCGCTTATCTTGCCATTTTGGCCAGGGAGCCAGTGGGCATCTTTAGTGTTTCCCTGCAGTTGCAAACATTTTAAACCATTTCCACTGTTTTAGCACATTAGGATTCTCAAGCACAGGACAGGAATGAGATAACTCAGCTCCCATTCTAGAAAAAGCCCCATATCCCATTTCACTTGTTTTTTCAGAGTCTCTCAACTCTAGAAAGAGACCCTTCCCACCTGCTGCCTCCTCACTCAAAGAACAATAGAAGAGGGTTTCTTACTCTATACCTGCCTTACCTGAGCTATTGTCATCTTCCTCATGCTTCCAAGCTCTCTTTATGTGGATGGAACAGTGTCAGTTCTTTCTCACATTCTGGGGCTGTGTGTTACCTCCACCTGGTGCTGCTTGGACTCAAGGAGGGGGCTGGACCTGGTAGCAAAGGGGAAAAAGGGACATGCCATTAACACAATCTAGAGTAGGAGGAGGGATTCCAAACTGGGAAAGGCAGAGTATCATGAAATTAGCTCCTTACAGATGTCCCCATCTAATCTCTCTTCCCTTTTGTAACAGACCCTTCTTCTTCACCTCCACAGCACACCCTCATAGCCCTAAAAACAGTCCAGGATGGTGTAAAACACCTCAGCTACGTACAAATCTCTCTCATTTATTTCAAAGGATCTAAACATGTACTTTCTGCCACTGACAACTGATAGAGCACACACAATTCATGATCAGCTCAATTACACCAGCAATAGACTTTGGAAATAAGTATAAAGGCAAAGTGGCTCCTGTATGCACTAACAATGAAAAGCTGAGTGTGTGAATGAACATGAAATAAGTGAAAAATACTAACTACAGGGAATGATCATGCTTTAACATGCTGCTCCGTATTTTGAATAGTTGTATCACTTTATATAAAAGGTTAGTCTGGAAGTCTTTGACTCTGTCACCACAACAGACAGTGGAAAAAAGTTCTTCTGCCTTAATTATGTGAGAAAATTCCCTTTGTTTAGAAAGCTAATTTGCAGAACTGATTAAAAAAAAAGGAGGAAAATGTATTTCATCAAAAAAATGGAAAAAAAGCTATTTTTCAGTATAAAAAAAACTCTTATTGCAAAAGTATTTGACCAGCTCTACAAATCTGCATCCATATTCTCAATCATAAGTGTACCTGTCAAAATATTATATTACATTCTATGCATCCGATGAAGTGGGCTATAGCCCACGAAAGCTTATGCTGAAATAAACTGGTTACAGTCTAAGGTGCCACAAGTGTTCTTCATCTTATTTATGGATACAGACTAACACGGCTGCTAATCTTAAACATATTATATTACAGTGTCACAGGATCCGCATAGGTTTCTCTCTTTCTCCCATGTGTTTTGGCTGGTACAAATAAGAGTCCTCACACCTTCCTCTGGGGCTTCACCCAAGTGCCTTTTATTTACAGCGCAGCCCAAAATCTCCAGTGCAACCAAGTGCTTCCCTTTATCCCCCAACAGTTACCCTCCTTCTACCTTGTTCGAAGGTCTCCAGGCCCCTGAGGCATCCTGCCTGTGGTGAGGAGACAGAACTGCAGCTTCCTGTAGCCTTCCTGACTCACCTCCCAACTGAGTTCAGCTCAGGGCTATTCTAGGCCTCTCAGACTCCAGCCCCAGCTGTGACCACTTGGCCCAGCCTGCTGCAGTGAGCCAGCCCTCATTAGGGCCCACAACTGGCTCCCTGCTTCAAGCCACTGCCCCCAGCCCTCCTGCCAGAAAGCAGGGCTTAGCCAGCAGGGGCAGGGCACTCAAGGGGTTTTACCCCTGCCCTGCCCCACAACTCCCCTCTTCACCAAGTCACCAGACTCCACCTGCCCATGCCCCTTCTTAGCCGGACAAAGCCACCCTCTAACGGGCGCTCTTGTACCCCTGCTGTGGGTTCCTGTGGACCCTCCCCAGGGTCCCCAGACCCTCCCCCACATCCCTGGTAAGGACAGTTTCCTGCCTATGACCCTTCGCCTGGCAGAGTCCACACCTTTGCTCGAGCAGTAGCTGGTGGACTATGTACCTCGCATCGGGGTTCCGTTCTCCAGCCCCCATGATCCTTGTTTTCCTCCGACTCCGGAGGGCCACACTCCTGGCACCCCTCCCCGAAAGGGCTTCCTTCATTACCACACAGCCAGCATTCTTCAAAGCCTTTGCCCTGTGGTCTAGGAGATTCCCTTCCTTCCCCCGTCCCTTTCCCCTAGCTGCAGGGGAGGGGGTTCTTTCCCCTTAGGTGGTTCGAGGCTCCCCTTGTCCCCCTCCACTCCCTTGACTGGGCACCCCATAGTCCCTTCTTCAGGCCCCTCACCCTTATTCCAGGCCTTACTGGACAGGATTCCCCAGTCTCCTCCCAATAGGACTGGGTATGATAATTTCCATACCACTCCAACCCACTGTCACCGGAAGCGCCCCTGTACTTCCATAGGCACCCAGGCCAACAGATATCCCCGAGTGTCCCCATAAACACATCGCAGGGCCACCTTTGGCCCCTGAATTACCAAGTGGGGCTTAATTAGCTTCCTCTGCACCAGCGAGCGGGTGGAGGCAGAGTCCACTACTCCTCCCTCCTCCAACAGCACCGGTATCGTGGTTAGGGGTGCTTCCCCAATTTTCTCCACCCCCCTGTCCACCCACAAGTCTGTCAGCCCACATTCTTTCTGTGGACAGTCCTATTTCTTGTGGCCTAGGCTTCAAGAAACAAGTCAGTTCTTTGCTGTGGGTGGGCCCTGGGTCTGACCCCCTTTTGCGTGCAATACCCGGAGGGCTTTTAACCAGTCCGACTCCCTTACCCGGCTTCACCACCTGTCAGGGCCCCTCTGCTTCCACATATTCCTCTGTTAATCGGACCACTTTGATCACTTGGGCCAGCTGATGTCTCCGGACCCATACCCATACTGGGTACAAGAGCTCTCGGAGGAACTGTTCTAAGGCTATCTGGTCCATGACCCCCTCCATGGTTTGGGCACTAGGCCTCAGCCACCGGGTGGCGCAGCCCATCAACTTCTGGGAGAATGTCCCTGGGCCGCCGACCCTCAGTCCAGCGGGATGCCCGGAAGCACTGGCGATACCTCTCATTTGAGAGTCTCACGTGATCCAGTATAGTGGCTTTTACCACTTGGGTGTCACCCAACGCCATAAATGCTGCCTGGGCTTCTCAGCAGGGCCCAAGTCTCCTGTTCCCAGCAGGCCACGGTAGCCACCCATTCAAAAGTTCCAAGAAATGCATCAGGGTCATCTGTAGGGCCCATATTGCAGAGACCCCATCCCGGCGGCCTAGTGCCTTCCCCCACTGGCAGACTCACCGTCCTCTGGAGGATCTGTTCCTGTGCCATGGACTGCTCCCTGATGAACTCCTGGAGTATCTTCTGCTGTTCCGCCTGCCATTTCATCAGGTCCTGTCACTCCATTTGTTGGGACTGTTGCATTTCTTGCACTGTGCCCACCAGCCACTTTAGGGTCTCCTCCATACTGGCAGCCACAAACCACAAGGGCTAGGAATGTCCCAGACAAGCCCCCAGTGTCACAGGCTCTGCACAGGTTTCTCTCTTCCCTGTGCCGTGTGTTTTGCCTGGTACAAATAAGAGTCCTCACACCTTCCTCTGGGGCTTCACCCAAGTGCCTTTTATTTACAGTGCAGTCCAAAGTCTTCAGTACAACCAAGTGGTCCCTTTATCCTGCAATAGTTACCCTCCTTCTACCTTGTTCGAAGGTCTCCAGGCCTGAGGCGCCCTGCCTGTGGTGAGGAGATAGAGCTGCAGCCTCATGTCCCCTTCCTGGCTCCCCTCCCCGCCATCTGAGTTCAGCTCAGGGTTTTTCTATCCCTCTCAGTCTTCAGCCCCAGCTGTGACCACTTAGCCCAGCCTACTGCAGTGAGCCAGCTCTCTTTAGGGCCCACAGCTGGGCTCCCTGCTGACTGCTTTGAGCCTCTGCCCCCAGCCCCTCTGCCAGAAAGCAGGGCTTAGCCAGCAGGGGCAGAGAACAACTTAGTCCTAATGGTGCCTTGTTTAGCTTGCAAAGCGGATCTTTTTTATTATGTTGTTTCTTTTCTTTTTTCTGTAAGGAACATAAAAAAAGGCTGTTGGTCAAGGAGTTCTGGATTTTTTAAAGTTAAAATAAACACATATGCCTTATGTTCATACAAATCAGCCTAAATTTATTGTGGTTTGCCTCTTCAGTAAGAACAACTTTTCCACCTTTTTAGCTATAACATTTCATAATAAGTTACGTATTGAAATGTTTTGTTTTGTTAATCAATTATGTTAGCGGAATATAATCTATATAAAATTACTAATAGAATAAAGCTCTTGAGGCCCATTTCTGTATTCCTTGCAAAACTACAACTTTCATAAAAAGCCATGGAACATTTGGATGTGCAAGGAGTAGAAGAGTGGTTCTGCAAGGTTTGGTAGTATTACAGTAATATCTCAGATTCTCCAGTTATCTGGTAAAAGCAATAAGGGTGTTGCTTTTCTACGTCCACTCATTGCCATGAAACCCAATGTACTGAATTTACATATCACAAGGATTCATAGAAATAGATTTGCAGTCTTGCATTACTGTGAGCTTCACACATATACAGCAAGATTAAAGAAGCAATAGTTTTCTCCACGATTAAGCAATTAATGTAATTAAGCAATTAATGTGTAAAAAAACAAATATTTTTTTAAAATGTTGAAAGTATGTTGCACACCTGTTTTGCAATAAGCTGTGTTCTTCAGAAATGTCTCTTTGCAGTACACAAGTAATTAAACAAGGCTTAGAAACTCATTTGTATTTTCAAACATTCTTAAATGAAGATAAATAATGTATTTCTCTTAGAAAAACTACCAGCTCCATATAATTTATTACTTTGTTTAGTTTCCTATGCATGCACTGTTCATCAGAAAGCAGCAGGAAAAATCCATCTCCTGAAGCTGCAGTACATGTACTGGAACAAATTATCACATACAGCAAACTCCATGTCAGATTCCGGGAACCATACCTCAGCATATTGTTGGACTAGAAAAAATAAAGGATGAAAAGAGGTAATGGTCCAGATCTTCAGAAGCCCATGCGCTTGAAGCACACATGTAACCCCGACTTAGGAATCCATGGGCACAGAGGTACACACTTTTGTGCATACATTTTTTTTTTAAAAAAAAACTTGAGTCAATGTTAGATATGGATCAAGTGAGGCCATATTTACAGAAGTGTTCAGCAGCCACAGTTACAGACGGATTTCAAAAAGAGCTCAACTTTTATTTAGGCACCTAAATAAGAGACATTTTTCAAGTGCTCAGCACCCAGCAGCTCCCACTGAGTCACTCATGGCCAGATTTTTTAAATGAAATTGGAACTCAGAGCATTGACTTCTTTAGACAATCTGGCCATTTGTTGATGACTTAAAATGGGAGCTGATGTCTTTTGAAAATCTAGATCTTAGTAGTCTCATCCCCAGTGGTTCAAAATTTGATTGGCCCAAGCTGTGAAATTTACTGTCTATATTCAAGCTGAATTTAAATTTCCCCAGGATTCAAAGGAATTCAGATCCAGTGTTTGAGTCATAAGGTCAAGTTTGCATCCCACTAATAGAGATGGGACTGATCCACCAACTGCAGATCTAGTGCTGTGGTTTAGGCCCATCATGAAGAATAAACTTCAACCGAAATTAGGCTGTAGGGCAATCATGTTCTTGAAGATCTGCTTTCCTTGAGATAAAATACTAAACACTTCTTTAGGGTTTGTCAGGGTTCCCTCCCACCCCACTCTGAACTCTGTGGTACAGATGTGGGGACCTGCATGAAATACTCCCTACACTTATATTCTACTAGCTTACGTCAAAAACTTCCCCAAGGCACAAATTCATTTCCTTGTCCTTAGACGGTATTGCTGCCACCACCAAGTGATTTACACAAAAATTCAGAGAAGGGTCACTTGGAATCCCTATTCTACCCCAAATATCCCCCCAAGCCTTTTCACCCCCTTTCCAGGGGAGGATTGAGAATACTATACCAACAAATTTGTTAGCAATGTAAGCACAGACCAGACCCTTTGTCTTCAGATTCTCGAAAAAAGAACTTTATTTATAAAGAAAAAGTAAAAGACTCACATCTGCAAAATCAGGATGGAAAGTAACTTTACAAGGTAAATAAAAATATTTAAAACACAAGAAGATTCCCCTCTGGCTCAACTTCACAGTTACCGAAAAACAGGAATAAAACTACCTTTGTAGCATAGGAAAATTCACAAGCTAAAACAAAAAAGATAACCTAATGCATTTCCTTGCCTTACTTACAATTTCTGTGATTTTAGATGGAATATTCAAGGTATATTTTCAGATGATGTATCTGCTTGGCTTCTCTCTCTGTCTGGAGAGGGAAAAAACAAAGAGAGAGACACAAACAAATCCTGCCCCTGACAAATTTGAAAGTATCTTCTTTCCTCATTGGTCCTTCTGGTCAGGTGCCAACTAGATTATTTGAGCTTCTTAACCCCTTACAGGTAAAGCGATTTAGTACAGCTGCCAAGGGATTTTATGCTACTCTTTCCTCTGTATTTGTGAAGGGTTGTGAGCATTTTGGGATAGAGACTGTCATCTGGTACAGCACTTGGCACAATGGGGTGAGAATTCTTATAGGCTTTATAAAAGCCAAAAAATTTGCATGACAAGGACAAAATCAAATATTACACTTAGGGTTCAGCAAAGGAGCATCCTGAAACTCAATTTTAAAATAAAATTAAAGCGTATACAAACATTATGAATTTTTCACTCAGCTTAGGCATGTGGACAAAGTGAAATACATCTTCATGTTTAGACATTTCAGCCCCAAAAGTTGGAAAAAGTCACCTTTTTGCAGAGTTGACCATAGTTAAGAAACCTTTAGACAGGTAATAACGAAGGATTGATGCACACAAGATGTCAAAATTATTGATGTTGTATACAGTACATCATATGGTAAGTAAGTGTGTTTCATCTTATCACCCAATTTGTCACATCTTTGCATGAAATTAAAAATAATATCTTTGACATGCTATACCATAACCTCACTGACACTTCCAAACCATTTCACAAACATAAAACCATCTGACCAACGTTAACAAATTTATAAGTGCCTAGCTGTTTTGCTAATGCTTTTACATTATTTTTTCCTGTGTATTATAGTTACACATTATACACATAACATAAAAACTTAACTACATCCCTGTTTAAAAGTAAGCTATGAAAATTCTGTTATAAAAAGTCATAAATAGAATTTAACATTTGCATTCCTGTTAAATTACTGTTAATGGTTATTGGCTTTTTTCTTGCATTTCTATTTGTTTTTGGATGATAACTCTTGAAATATTAAAATAGCTATAATTACAGACTTTCAATAATCCTACAATATGTAATATGAAAAAGGCACTCAGAGTTTTTATAGCCTGAGGGACTATTTTGCTTCCTTTCTGTACTTATGTCTCAGAGTATTATAATTGCATTTTGGGTGTGTTCGCATGACTGCTTGCATGCTTATATTTCCAGATCTGTAATTGTTCATGAAGTTAGAATTATCTGAATCTTTTCTGTTTATACATTAAGTCTGGTCCTTGCCAGATTTAGAAAGCAATCTTAGTTGACATTATGTGAAGGGATTATATATAAAATACTTCTTTATTCACTGCCTATCCAAGAAAGCAGATAACTTCAGAGGCAGCTATAGCTCCAGGCCCCAACAAATTGGATCTGGACTCGGAAATCTAGGGAATAAAAACTGTCATTTGTAAGAGTCTGGAATAGATATGCTGCCAACCACTGAAAGCAGGGTGGCAATATTCTTCCATATATTGAAAACTGTGTATTAAATTCAAACTCCTCTTCTTAGAGCGTCATAGATTCATAGACAATAGGATTAGAAAGGACCTCCTGATTTATGTAATCTAAAGCAATAAGTACTGTGTGCTATTCTTTCCATGGCCCAGATTGTCCCCTCTGAAGAAGAAAACACAAAGAAGGGAGCCAGACAGACAGAAAGTTTCCATGAGCTTTCCCTCCAAGTGTTTGCTATACATCAGGGGTAGGCAACCTATGGCATGGGTGCCGAAGGCAGCACATGAGCTGATTTTTAATAGCACTCACACTGCCCAGGTCCTAGACACCAGTCTTGGGGGCTCTGCATTTTAATTTAATTTTAAATGATGCTTCGTAAACATTTTAAAAACCGTATTTACTTTACATACAACAAATAGTTTAGTTATATACTATAGACTTATAGAAAGAGATCTTCTAAAAATGTTAAAATGTATCACCAGCATGCAAAACCTTAAATTAGAGTGAATAAATCAGCGGTTCTCAAACTTTTCCTGCTGCCGACCCCTCTTTCGAGTTCTCCCTCTGTTCACGGACCTTGTATGTCCACCGAAATGCCACCAAATTCAACGCTTCCGCTTTCGGCAGCATTTCGGCAGACACGCAGTGTGTCTGTTTTGGTCTGCTGATTGCCTCCCAAACTCGAAGCGTTCTATTTGGCAGTCTTTTCGCAGACACACGGCCGCGGTCCGAGCACCCGCTGAAATGCCACCGATTTCGGAGACAGCTCACGACCCCCTGTATGATAACCACTGGAATAAATTAAGACTCGGCACACCACTTCTGAAAGGTTGCTGACCCCTGCTATACATTATCGCATCAATGAAATAGGTGTAGAGGAACAAGGACTCCCAACACTGTGGGTCCTGGGGATAGCTAGGAAGGTGCAACATTCCTTCTGTGGGAGCCCTTGGATATTGTGTCTCCGTACTGATTTACAGTTGTGGCCACAGAAATATGGGCAAGTCAATAGGAGACGGTGCAAGATAATTTCTCTTAGGCCCCTGCCTCTTCCACCTCTCACCCTGAATCAGAATTCTAGTACCTTTTCTGCAATTAAAACCTATGAAAATGTACCATATGATGTTAGTATAGGAGGAGTGTGCCTTGAAAACAGTACTTCCCTCCTTTTGTGTGCATTGGTGGAGATTTTCTTGTGGAGGACAGGTTCATAAATCTACACATATCTGACTATATCAAACAAGATCTGAAACAAGGATTCAGAAATATAGTGCTACTGGGAGTAAATGGTTAGCATATTGAATTGTAAGGGCTGATGCTCTACTCTTGCCAATGTATGGTTGATTTTCAACCTTGTGCTTATTCTGACTTGTCTATTTAGAATTTGCAGATTCCCATCTATGAGTTTTCATGGTTGCATCTCTCTAAATACATTTACTTAGTTTACGCTCCAAATGAGCAATAAAAAACTTAGGCTGTTGAGATTGTCAGACAGACTACAGTAGATGTTAAACTTCAAGAATAGTCTTTTCAGCAAATTATTAGCTTGTGTGACTTATTAGTGAAATTTTTGTCAAATCTGCTTAATCAGAATAGTCACATTTAAGTTATGATATGATACAAGGTCTAAGACACAGTTTCTTCATTTTCTTTAGAAGATGTTTTGTAGTAATGTCCATTAGATTTAAGCTGAGTCCAGTCAGTTGATGCATGGGAGGAAATGAACATTCATATTTGACTTACAGCCATTTCATGCATTTGATATAAGTCATCTGAGATAAAATATTACACTCATCATTTTATACATTGCAAGGTGTATACTGTGGGTCCCAGTGTGGTAAAGCTTTTGATTAACCTTTATTCTGACTGTAGAGCAGAAGGTCTCATTTAATCATACTTTAATGGGGCTATTAAGAGCATTTTACTAGGATATGTTATCATAGGTCTTTCAGTTGGAGTTTAGTATTCTCTTATTTAATTCTTTCATCACAACATGATGAACCTGTAGAATTCATTACTACAAGAAGTTAAAAGGATATTTCACATACTAAATGGGTTAAACATTACCTGGAGCTACTAAGGAATGATTTCAAATTTACAACACTGTGTAATAGGCTACAGAAATAATAGGCAGGAGGGGATGGACTTCCATTACAGCATTTGGTACTGCTACTTCTCCATCTCTCTGGGACAACACTATTTTCACTTCTTATTATAAGAACTAGCTTGTTTTAGTGTGGGGTGGGAGGAGGGTGAATATTCCTGCTTAGGGACTCCAATGGGCTAGCACCAGCTCTCATGTCAGGCCAGGTGGCGTCTTTAGCTCTAGTGGACGCTGCTCCTTCCTCAGAATCAGTTTTCCTCAAGTCATATTTTCAAGATTTTCTTCACAGGTTTCTTGCTGGCTAGAAATAGTTTTGTTTTGATTTTTCTTTTAAACTGAAACCTGACAGTAACTCATTCCACTGGAAAAACTAGAAAAGGGAGCAAAATTAGTTTGATTTTTTATTAAATATTTCATATTTCTATAATAAAAATTAATCAGTGATTTGAATCTTTTTTTGTAAAAGAATATTTTTGTTTAAAATCCATATCTTGATTAAAGCAACAGTTCATCAAAAAATGGCAAGTATCTCTAATATTAAACTCATGCAGCTGACATTGCCTCCTTTGGAGTTAGTGTATTCTAAATCATATGAGAAAGAATTAGTGACCTTTTCCTCATCTCGAGTTTGATCTCACACAAACAATAATTATGTGTTTTGGATTTGACTATTATCAGGAGCATGTGCAGTATGAATATATAGAGGTTTGTCACTCAAACACTCTTTCAGTCTATACAAACATCTTGCTTGGTACATTCATATGGATAATGAGAACATGTACAATTACATTAGCTAGGAGAAGCTCAACAAAAGTTATTGTATATCTAATTTCCACTATTTAAGGAAGATTACTGAGATAGTAATAAACTGGAATAAACCTATTCAAATAACTTATTTCTCAGGTCACTGGCCATTCTGAGAAAAGAAAAAAAAAGTTTCAGCTCAATGTGAAACAAACTCACATGTTCTAGGCAAAATAAAATATTTTATTTTAGGTTGAACAAAACTTTTGTTTGACCTAACACTAAAGATTTAGTTTAGTTTTTAAGCGTCTAAAAAGTTTCATTCTTTTTTAAAAAACTGAAGTAAATGTTTAAACGAAAAGTCATTCTGAATAGAAAAATATTTTGTTTTGAAAATATCAATTGGAATGTTTAGGTTTTTTCAGATATATATATTTTTAGGACAATTTTGCAAAACTGAAATGAATTCGCAAAATCTTTTGGTTGACCCAAATCCATATTTTTCAGTGAAAAAAGTGTTAGATGAAAAATTCACCCACTTCTAGTCTGGAATATTTAGTGTCCCCAGATGTAGTTGATCAACTGGTATTAAATCTAGACATAATATGAGGAGTCACTGGTCTTTTTAGCTAATCATCATCATCTAATAGTAGGTCAAGTACTATGCTGACTCTTTTAGATATATCGATAACTTTTCATATCCTTAACCAAAAAGTGTGGTTGGCCAGCCTGACTTTTACTATGGTTCCTCATCTAGTGAGAACATAGCAGAGGAGAGGATATAGCCCTTCATCTATCTTCCAGTGAGGATTAAATATCTAATATCCTTATAGATTGGAAACTGTAAAGTGGGGTTTATGCATAAAAAATTATCTAAAGCAGTCCCTATGAGGGGCAAAACTACTCATTTCACTTTGAATTTTATGCCACATCCAACGTTTTTGGAAGATAGATTGGATCTGTGTTGACCTATTCTACCATAGGAATTTGTTTCTTCACACCACACTCTCTCACTCTCTGAGGCATTGTATAGTCATGTTACTGTAAATGGAGCTGGTGAAAGAATTCATTTTGTTATCACAAAAGCAGCCTGATGGTCTTTAAAATAAGTGTGTTCAAAACTAATTTCGTGACCTGTAAGCTCCAATATTGTAAAGCAAAGATAAGGAGGATACACTCTCCCTATCACTGTGGCTTGGCGATCATTACTTTCTGCAAAACAGAGATTTGTAAGAAACTGTTAAAATTAGGTTATAGAAAATGTTGAAAGATAAAACTGCCACAAAATAACAGCTGTTGATCTGGCCATTTTTCTGTACTTCCTCTCTGACTTCTATTGTTCCATTCATGCTTTTGTTTCCTGCACATTTCTCCCCTCCCCCCGCCTGCTCTTCTGTGTCAAGAAGCAACCTTCAAAGACTCTCTTCTGTGTGACTCTTATCTTTTTTAAAACTTCCATCTACTTCAATGGGAGCTTTGGCTAAGTCATATCTGTTGGATCAGTTTCAGATTTTGTAAGGGAGACTTTAAGTTCGGTTTCTTTTTGCAAAGACAAATTAAACAATTGATTGGTAGTGTTTTTTAATTGCATGCAGCATTTTTCTTATTGCACCCTTAGTAAAGTTTTGGTAATATTCTGTGATGCTGATTGATTAGTATCATATTAAATACTTTAAAAATGTATTACCTAGTATCATTGATATGTAGTATCATTCTATCAGGGTGTATAGCACTCCATAGTCATAAGACACAATAAAAAACCCAAAGAAGAATATTATAACTATTAATTATTATTATTGATTTGTATTATTGTAGCACCTTAGACTCCTACTCATGCTAGGCACTACACAGAATAGGAGCACAATCTGATACAGACCACATATAATGGCAGTAGTGACTCCCCAAGGATTGTATCTCATTTATTTCCTTGGTCACTAGACCCATGGCATTGTTGTGGTATCATGCTCACTTCATTCTCCAAAACAGCATTCTCCCTCTTTCATTAGTGAATTCCCACACATTCCATCATTTCATGCCACAAATGTCATCAGACTTGTTCTGTGTAGTTCAAAAACTTCTCTCTTTCACGAAGAGTGGTTGGTATAATAAAAGATATTACCCCACCAACCTTCTCACCTGTTAAATTCAGTTGCATTTGGACTGACTATACAGCTGATCAGATTATTCATTACAAATAAATTATCCATCAAGTTTCTCTCTTATTTCTGTTCACAAATCATTTACAAACCACCCTTACTTTTATGAATACATTCCTTATTCATAGGTATTCACTGAATGGCTTATATGAACAAACTGGACTATTCGCTGTTCATGGAATGTGATTAAGCTTCTAATTAACATGGTATCGTTTCCACTCTCTGATCTGATTGGGTTTTTTCCCCTAAAAATAGGATACAAACTAACAACAAATAGTGAACAGTGAATAACAAATATTCCATAACTGGTCTTCTCTACATGTGCACAGGGTTATACGTATGAAAAACAGCCATTTGCCTAACCTTTTTGAACAAAAACTTGTTCTCAAATAGCAAATGATAAGTAAGACTGCGAGTCTGTCACAGAGGTTACGGAAGTCACAGATTCTGTGACTTTCCGTGACATCTGTTACTTGCAGTGGCCACTGCAGCTGGCTCTGGGAACTAGGGCAGCCCCTGAGCCAGCAGCAACAGCAGTTTGGGTGTGAGAGGAGGCTCCAGGCTGAGGCAGAGGGTTGGAGTGGGGGTGAAGGGTTCACCAGAATCTGCCAGCATGTCCCTGCAGCTCCTAGGCAGAGGGGCAAGAGGCTGGGTAGGAGCCCTCCAACCCAGCCATCCCTCTCTCCCAAGCACCAGTAGGAGTCCCAGACCAGCCACCGCCACAATCCTTGCCTCCTCCTCCCAGCACCAGCAGGTGTCTTGGGCCACCCACCTCCTCAGAGCTCAGGGTACCATCGAACTGGGCTCTGCCATCAGCACTGAAACACTCCACTCAGTCGTTGATGCTGTAGCACTCATTAACCCAACCATCTGCACTGATGCAAATAGCTCAGCCAGGGGTCCATGCGGTACCAAGCTAGTGTTGGTGTCTGACAAAGCCTGCCATATACTCATTGTTACTGGCACCATTGGCTCTACCAGAGCAATTGCATCTATAACATCAGTACTGGTGGCCTTTCTAGTACCACAAGACTTCCGATACTTGAGGAATCTCTCGGTATCGGAGGAAACAGAGTCCCCACTGCTGTCAGGTACCGAGTATCTCGCAGTACTGAGACCTCGGTCTCTGAGTGACACTTCTTGGCACAGGGTTCTCCTCCATCCTCATAGGCTGCTTTCCCGTGGGAGGACATAGAGGAAGACGAGGACTCCCAGTCACTCTCATCAATTTCTATTAAGGGTTCTCCCATATATTTCTGTAGGGAGAACTTTGCAACTCATCAAGGATGGTGGAACCAACCCAATATGCCACCCTTACTCCCTTATGGACTTTTGCCTTGGCCATGCTGGGACCCGTGGGCTGCCTATTGACAACAATTCAGTAAAGTATTAGTACCATTCCCTAGGGAGACTGGGGTTTCACATGCTCTCTCTGCCCTTTCATGGCAGGAGGAGACGTTTGAGGAGCTGGAGTGTAGGGCAGATGAGGATGTCATCCCTGAGACTCCCATTTCATTATCTTCACTAGATGAGGCAATTATGCTTCCCACTCCTGCCACAGCCAACAACTTCAGAAAATTCTGGGACCTCATTCAAAAGATAGCTAACACTCTGCAAATTCCCGTGGAGGAAGTCAAAAATAAGCAGTACAGGATTCTAAATATTTTGCACTCAGCAACATCCTCCAGAGTGGAACTCTCTCTTAATGAGGATTTCCTGGATCCAGCTAAGATGGTATGGAAGACAACATCCACTATTCCACCAACATGCAAAAGAGCATACAAGAGCAAGCATCAAAGTCTGACAAAGCCTGTGGTATGATCATTGTTACTGGCACAGCTGGCTCCAGTCACAGCAATCTCAGCTACTGTGTTGGTACCAGAGTCCTTTCTGGGACTGCAGGAGTTCTGATACTATGTGCCCCCTAAGCTCTCTCTGACTTTTTATTTTCACCCCCTTGTTACCTAACTCCCTTTTGATAGATGTTATGACTGAACAGGGTAGGCAGCATTTTTGAAGAAGTACCCCCTCTGAAAAGGGCCAAAAGCAATTGGATCTCTTTGGACAAAAGCCTGACACATTTCAGACCACAAACTATAGGGCAGTCATGGACAAATATAACTTCACCAGTTAAAACAAGCTCACGTCCTTTATTGCTCATCATCACATGACTGCAGAGAACAATTCCAATCCATTGTTGCAGAAGGTTAGCTGTTGGCCATAACAGCTCTCCAAGCATCCTTAGATGCTGCAGAGACTGCTGCCAGATCCATTTCCATGGTGGTAGTTAAACACAGGCCATCCTGGCTCCAGCTTTCTAGGTTTTCAAGAGAGATCGAAAACATGGTAGAGGATCTTCCCTTTGATGGTCAAAAGCTGTTCTCAGAGACCATGAATGATTCCCTGCACACAACTGAAGGATTCCTGGCTACCTTAGGTTCCTTGGGCATTTACACACCTTCAGGCAAGAAACATTTCAGTAGGTCCCAGACTGTCCAGAGGTCTACCCTGCTGAGTTCTCATGGGATCAAAGACCCATGGAACCCCCCAGAAAGAGAGAGACATTTCAGAGGAAGAGAGCTGACCAACTGCTTTTTCTATAATCACCCTGGTGTTATCTAAAGAGCAGTTTAGCAGTTTTGGTGGTTTGTTTGACAGTTTGAATCCTCCTAGTCCTCTGAATTTACAATTGCATCTCTTAGCCTAGCTTCAACTTCTTGGCCATAGGACAGCATGTATCTTTGTGACCAATTATGCAAGGCACCACCTTTGTTGCTTCCAAGGATGGCTGAGAACTGCCTATTCTCTAACCAGGGGCACCTTGGACAGACAGGTGGTTGTCCCCTTGCACATTAAGAACTCCCTAAACTGGTGGAAGGAGCAACTACATGTCTGTGTGAGCATCCTCTCCTTCCACCCAACCCCATCAGTGACTCTAACAACCAGTGCATCCCTGTTATGGTGAGAAGCCCACATCAGCACCCTCGTGGATTAGGGAAAATTGAGAGCCCAGGAAACCAGTCTCCACATCAACCTGTTGAAGCTCAGATATCCAAGTATCTACGATACGCATAGCTGCTACCTCATCTTCAGTCAATGTGTCTTCAAAGCATTATGCCCTGTTCCACGCCATCTGATCCAATATGGTATGTGGCTCTACAGTACTATCTTCAGTTCTGGATCGTGATCCAAAGCTTCCTTCTCCTTCTGAGAATACTGCACAGAAGTCACCTGAAGTGCCTATAGGGACACTACTTGAAGAAGGAGGAAATGTTACTCACCCTGAGCAGTAGCTGTAGTTCTTCGAGATGTGTCTCTCTTAGGGAATTGGTAGGTAAGATCCCATGGGAAGCAAGTCTAAAGGGAAAAACAATTGAAGACAGTTGGCAGTTTTTCAAAGAGATACTATTAAGGACACAAAAGCAAACTAACCCACTGTGTAGGAAAAATAGAAAGTATGGCAAGAGACCACCCTGGCTTACTGCCAAGACATCTTCAATGATCTAAAAATTAAAAAAAAGAGAGTCAGAGGAAAAGAGGAAACTAGGTCAAATTACAAAGGATGAATAAAAACAAATTACACAAGTACATAGGGACAAAATTAGAAAGGCCAAGGCACAAAATGAGATCAAACTAGCTAGAAACAGAAAAGGTAGCATGCAAACATTCTACAAATACAATAGGGAAAAGATTTAAAACAAACACAAGAAAGTATTTTTTCACACAGCACACTTTGAACCTCTGGAACTACTTTCCAGAGGGTGTTGTGAAGGCCAATACTATAACAGGGTTCAAAAGGGAGCTAAATAGATTCATGGAAAATAGGTCCATCAATGGCTATTAGCCAGGATGGGCAGGAATGGTGTCCCTAGCCTCCGTTTGCCAAAAGCTGAAATTGGGTGACAGAGCATGGATCACTTGATGATAACCTGTTCATTCCCTTTGGGTCACCTGCCATTGGCCATCGTCAGAGGACAGGATACCAGGTTTGATAGACCTTTGGTCTGACCGAGGGTGGTCGTTCTTATGTTCTTATATGTTCTTAACAGTGTAGCACCATTGCAAAAAAACCAAACATCATTCTGGGACATTGCAGGAGTGTTGCAAGCAAGACATGAGAAGTAATTCTTCCACTCCACTCCACACTGATTAGGCATCAGCTGGAGTATTGTGTCCAGTTCCGGGTGCCACATTTCAGGAACAATATGGACAAATTGAAGAGAGTCCAGAGAAGAGTGACAAAAATGATTTAAGATCTAGAAAACATGACCTATGAGGGAAAATTTAAAAAAATGGGTTTGTTTAGTCTGCAAAAGAGAAGACAAAGCGGGGACATGACAACTGTTGTCAAGTACATCAAGGTTGTTACAAGGAGGAGGGAGAAAAATTGTTTTTCTTAACCTCTGAGGATAGAACAAGAATCAATGGGCTTAAATTTCAGGAAGGGAAGTTTAGGTTGGACATTAGGAAAAACTTCCTACTGTCAGGGTGGTTAATCACTGGAATAAATTGCCTACGGAGGTTGAGGAATCTCCATCATTGGAGATTTTTAAGAGCAGGTTAGACAAACACCTGTCAGGAATGGTCTTGATAATACTTAGAGTTCCCTGAGTGCGGGGGACTGGACTAGACGACCTCTCAAGGTCCCTTCGAGGCCTAAGATTAGATGTGCACCCCATTACCTGCCCTCCTTCCACTCTGCTTCAGCTGTTCTTTAGAGGATGACTGAGTAGAGAAGGCACACCTGTATATAGTGTTGGTATCTGCCACAAGGAGGTATAGGGTGCATGTGAGGGCCAAACAGCCACTGCTAGCTAGAAATCTCCAAACAAGGGCTCAAGAGGTGCATGTGCATCTGAAGTAGAGCATCCATAAGGACACATATCTCAAAGAACTACAGTTACTTCACAGGGTGACTAACATTTCCTTCCTGTATACCTATTCTTTAATACAACTACAAAGTGCATTGCCATCACTGCTGCTTGTTTCTGACACTTCAGCAGAATTTGTCAGTCCCTCCTATTATTGTTCTGTTTATATGGTCAGGTTCCAAAATGATTACCTAGGAATAATAGCTGGACATGTCTCCCCAAGTGTCATTATTGTCAGTACGTTCAAGGTCTGTACCTCTAATTACAAGAGCCTTGTCATACCTGCAAGGCTGCCCAGATGATTTAGACATCAGAGATTCCTGTAATCACTTTCATGAGATTGTTACATTATTACACTTTGAAGTATTGGACCATGCTATGCAAATTTGATTGTCCTTGTTTCAATCCAAATCAGAAATAACAGATTTGAGAATCTAACCTATTTTTGAGAGATCTTGGGCTTGCTTTCCCTTTATATTTTCCTTTTGTCAAATCTACAAACTGTGTTTGTAAGTTCATACATATACGCACACCCTGTACTAGCACAACTTTTTCACAGGGGGGAAGAAAGAGGTGCTTATTTTTAACTATAAAATATTACCTTTAGATTCTCTTTTGAAAAAAACCAGCAGCATTCCAGACTTTTTTTAAAACTGTTGTAGAGTCTTACAAACCCCAAATACGTATTTCATCTCCTGTCCTTAATACAGCAATAGTACATGACAGATTGCCAAATGAAATCAAGTTGTACAACTCAAATAAATTACAATTGTACATTTCTACATTTAATTTATTAAAATATTTATTTTCCATATGTCTTTTTCAATGCTTATTCAGACTCAAACCTTGGTAATGCTTCCTCTTCAGTGTTCTCGTACAAACTATTCTAGGATTTTAGCGTCATACATTCCATTACAATACTTCCATGATGAGTAAAAGATTTTTCTGCACCTTGTTTAAAAATCAACATTTCAATAGTACTAACAAAAATTTAAAAATAGTGACACAGTAAGAAGGATGTTAGAAATCTAATACAAAAGCCTTGTCTACACTACTGGGGTAAGTCGACCTAAGTAATGCTACTCCAGCTATATGAATAGCCTTAACTGGAGTCAACATAGCTTAGGTCAACTTACCCTGGCATCTTCACTCTTCTGTGATGATGGAGACAATCTCCCATCGACTTACCTTACTCTTCTCAGGAAGCTGGAGTACCAGAATTGATTGGAGACCTCTCTATTGCCAATTTAGTAGGTCTTCACTAGAACCACTAAATCGACACCCGCTGCATCAATTGCAGCAGCATCTGTGTCCCCTGTAGTGAAAACAAGCCCTAAGTTGAGAAATTCAGCTGAGAAGAATTAGAAATATCACAACTGATGTCAAGTCCAAATAATTATTCACAAGAAAAACATTCCAGAGTTTAAAATAGTAAGAAAATTACTTTTATAGAGAGCAAAAACCTGAATAATTCTGCACATAAAATATAGTTAATTGCAAACTGTTCACAGAAGTTTAAATATATGATTGTCAGTGAGATGATCCAAGATTGCCTTTAGAAATACATGGAAGGTAGCTAGTTAAAGGAGGCATAAAATAAAGTAATACATCTCACGATACACCTCCTTGTGTCTTAGTGTTCACATATTCTTACCTATGTATTATAAGGGAGTGAAGGAAATCTGCCTTTCTTTTGGCACATGTATAATAAAAAATATGCTGATAGATTAATTCAAAAGAATCCATTAAATATAATCATTTTCCTTTTGATAAGAAGTGGTATGATTAAACTTTTAAGAGTTCTGACAAGAATTTCCCATTATTTCAACAAATGAAGTTAAAAATTGAAAGTGACATTGGATTAAATTGTAAATGTATTTATGAAGTTCGTTGTCAATGTTGAATTTACTTGCTTTTTTGTATTGAATTCTGCACAATTTAAACCACTCAAGCAGACATGCCAAGCTTTGAAGACTGAACTAAGGTGAGTTCTCTGCAAAGTACCCAGAAAATTATATGACAGAGTTAGATGTCAGATTTCTGCAGTAGAAAACCAGAGGCCCTTTTCTGTGCACTTTGGACAAGTCTGGCCATTTACTATACATGTGTACATCACCTAAAACAATGGTACCCCCAGTTTTGCTGGGGTCTGGGTGTTATGACAATATAAATGTTAAGAATAATAATTATTATTAAACAAGAGCAGAATGACTTGGACTGATATTATGGCAGGAGGAACAAATATAGCAAACCCAACGGAAGGGCTATCAAATGGATGTAACATAATAATAATATATTATTTACATAGTTCAGTTGGCATGCTTGTATGGTGGGCATTTCAAAACTACATGAATTCAGACTCTTAGGGGTTAAGGCTACTAAAATGTTGACTGTTTACTTCACCAGATGCACACCTAGATGTGGGATTGAGCAATACAGTACTGTCCACAAAGTTCAGCATCACAATTATTTTTTAAATATTTTTTCTGTAAAATCTAGGAAACTCTGTTAGAAGACAGATCACAAAATAACATTGAGATGGCAAAATGAAGCTCTCAGAAAGATGAAAATGTCACATTAAGATCACACAGGCAATCTTAGACACTTGAAAATTCTCCACTACCTAGTACATTGCTTAATTATAGGCCACTCTACAAAGATGGTGGCAAATATTACTTTTCTGATCTGGATCTGGTACATTTTTAGACCCATTTTGTGCAGGTGTAAATTATTACAGAAAGTTCATAGTAGTAGAGCAACAGGCCCACGGTCTTTAATCATATGATCACGTGATACGCAAAGGCAGGACGGAGCACAGCGAAGAAGGAAGCTAAGCAATAGTTATTTTTAACCTCACTGTTCAATAAGCATGGACATCTCATTTACAGTACACTGTTATTTATTGTAACTACCTACAATTAAATTAACAAAGTTTGTCTAATTACATTATAAAGCCTTTTCAAGCCAAGAGTGGCTATTATCTCACTAATACCTCATTTTCCACTTATAAGCCAGTGATGCCTTTTATAAACATCAGAGAGCTATACCCTTGCTGTTAATGGGGATGACTTCCCAGATGATAAAAAGCAAGCTTGCTAATTTAGTGTTTGGGAACTGGTGACTAAAATACATATCATCCATTTCCTCTTCCTGATAACTAGTACACTGCTACAGCCAAATATGCAGAAACATAACCGATTCTGGTCTTTCTATACCACTTTGAGGAAGACACAGTCTTGATTAAAGCACAATATTGAAATTCAGCATACACCATGTAATGCCAAATATTCACATTTCCTGTTCACACATTACGGGGCCCTTTAACAAAGAGGACAGTAATAAACCATTGTTTTCCATTGAAATACATACTTGTGTTAAATAATCCTTAATATGAATGAAATATTGCATATAAGAAGCCAGACAGAACCCCATAAATCCAAGCACAGAAGCTACTCTATAAGTGGATCTCATCTTTTGTAGGTGAATGAGAGGTGTGTGTGTCAGTCATCTCCATGGGATCAAAGATCTCATATCCTGGAAAACAAGCAGGCACATGCACTATAGACTGGACACCCCAAAATGATGGGGGATCCACTGAAAAGGAAATTCAGCTTTGGCTGTTTATTCTGTTCTCTGTAGGTTCTTGTGCGGTGCTCACCAATCATAGTACCTGAGCCATTGGTTGCTTTAGCGAGGCTTCATGATTTCATTTGCACCCACAGAAATCATGAATTCCTGCTAAAGCTGCAAACCTTTGTGGCCTTCCACGCCTCACCTCAGGTTGCAATTCCACTCACTCAGATTTGGGCCAGGCGTGCCTCCTCTGGCTATGATGTAAACATATCCTGGAAGTGCATTAAGCAATGTGGCTAACATCTGTCTTGTTTGTTCTTCCATTGCTTGAAACCCCTTCTCACCATGGAAAGTCTTTGAGGGGGTTCCTGAGACACTGTTACAATGGATAGGATAAATAATGTCAATACTGATGTATCAGATGCCCATTAACCACACAAATGTTTGCTGATCTGCCCTTTTGGAAGCCATATCCACTATTGCTTCCACACTGGTAAGCCCTCTTCCCCCTTCACCCCTACAAAAGAATTTGACACGCAAACTACCTTAACTCTGCCCTGTAATGACAGGATTAGAATTAAAAATAAATAAATTAATCTAATATTTCTTTAAAGATCAGTTTCATCCATCCTGGCACCACAGACACCAATGCACTAATTATAATTGCATGGTTATTGTATGGCATCACTAGAGGGCAGAGTTAAGGTTGCTTGCCTGCAACAATGGTTGGAAGTGTACACTTAACAATTTAACAGTTTGGGGGGTTTGTTTTAGTTTTGTGCTTGCTTTGTTTTTGATTTGGGGCAGGAAGGGGAATAATATGTAATAAAATAAAATAAAATAAAATAGAGGGGTAGAATCATAAGGGTAAATTTCCACAAGGAACACTACACATGTAAATGACCTCCCTTAACTGAAATATCATGTGCCTGAAATCCTTGTTGTCCTCCCCATAAATGTACACAACTATTGTATCTTTATTTTAACAAGGGGAGTGTTTTTCCTCACCTCCCTCTCTGTTTGAGCACTGGATCAGATCAGCCCAATGAGCAGGAAACATAGCAGTGTGAATTACTGTGTAATTTAAGAATCACTTATAAAGAATACCCATACTACCAAAACACATCAGGCATTCTGACAGATATAATCAAGAAATCTAGGGCATTACAAGAAAGTATTAAAATGAATTTAAAACTTAAAAGTAGAGGTGTATGTCAAATAAGAATGTCTTGCCAAGTTTCTTTGATAACGACAATTGCTAGCATTAGAATTATAGCTCTAAAACATGTGTAGAGTTTATTCCCATGAAATATCTACATTTTGGACAAATATGGAGTAAATTATTAGAACTGTTTTCTCCAAAGGAAAGAGCAAATTTAGTTTTACTTTAAGAACAGAAATAGAAAGGATTTTTTGGACCTCCAATACCTATCCAAAAATGTATTTAAGTAATTGCTCAACCACTGAAAACTGGTTTCAACACCAATCTGAAAACATATCCTTCCTAGAATGAGAGCAAGTGATTTATTCTGTACAGTAGGCTGCCATATCCCTGGACCATTAATGTTCATTTTCAATAAGTCTTGGAACACTGGAGAAGTTCCAGAACATTGGAAGAAAGTTCATGTTGTGCCAATATATAAAGGGGAAACAGGACAATGTGTGTAATTATAGACTGTCAGCCTGATATCAATCCTGAGCAAAATAATGGAACAGCTCACAGGACTTGACTGTTAAAGAATGAAAGAAGGGTAGTGCAATTAATGCCAATCAAGAGAAGTCTATGGAAAACAGATCTTGTGAAACTAAACTGATATTTTTTGATGAAATTATACATTTACTGGAAATTGGGGAAAAGGTAAATAATGAGAAGGACTGGTCACTTACACAGAGTGATCTGGGTCATTTGGTAAGCTGGGCACAAGCAAACAATATGTGTTTCAATATGGCCAAATATAAAGTCATGTACAGAAACAAAAAATTTAAGCCACATTTATAGGCTGTCAAGAATCAGAGGGGTAGCCGTGTTAGTCTGGAATTGCAGAAGTGACAAAGAGTCCTGTGGCACCTTAAAGACTAACTAAAGTTTTAGAGCATAAGCTTTC
>ML677334.1:4667637-4886431 GCA_007922305.1 Dermatemys mawii | reverse complement strand
AGTTAGTCTTTAAGGTGCCACAGGACTCTTTGTCATTTATAGGCTGGGGGACTATCCAGCAGCCTCCCATGGGATTTTTCCACACACAGCAGTAATCTGGGGCACTATATATATTCATAAAGGAAACTTTAAAAGGCAGGATAACTAAAATGACTATAAACCTGCTTTTAAAGAAAAAAATGTTAGAAGTTACACTTCCATTGTGTCCATTTTGGTGTTGTCTGTCAGAGGGGAGCTGGAGGTTAAGCACGTAGGGTCAGGCTATGCCAGTGTGGCGAAAACACATCAATTAACAACTTGTACATTTATAAGAAATAAAAGGTCCATTCCAAGAATGAAAGGGCCAGTTTTAAAATACACATTATGCAGGTCATACATTCACCAGCCCAGCAAGGCAATCAGGCACCAGGATTGTTTTGTTTTGTTTTTCAGTTCACTATCACATATAGTTAAGCATCTGTAACCTGGGCACTCTGAAAACACTGCAAGTACTGTAAGCTGATTCAGACAGAACTGACACAGTTGAACTGATGTCTACCATCAGATCAATGAAGTATGGCTTTCCTGCCTCCAGGGGTGTGCATGTCAACACAGCAAAACAGTCTGTGAACAGGGTAAGGTGAAATGCAATGATCTATGCTCAGGACAGTGACTTCAGGGACAGGGATAGGACATACCTGATTTCTGGAGTGAGATATGTACACGTTTGAACAAAATAGCCTGCCTTTCCACAGTGACACCAAGCTTGTTTTGCAGGGTATCCTGTGTAGTTGGCCATGTTTAGTAGACATCCATAAGAGAACCACGGTTTGTCTGAAGGAAAGGGAACATGGGGAGATACATAGCGGTTATTCAATATCCTATAGGAAATGTATTCCATTTACCACAGTCTTGTCTAGCATGCCTGTGCTGATACGGAGAATGCACTGTCAATTAACTAACTACTTGGAAAAGATCTATGGTGCCCTAAGGAATTATTTAGCCTTTACCAGAGCGAATTCAGTTCGACTAGCACAGTGAATAGCTTTCTGTATAATTAGTTCTGCTTATAGTAGTAACTATTCATATAAACATTGTATAGCTCTTTTTTCCACAAATAGGACTCAGATAATATTATTGGAGATGTCCCCACACTGGTATGTATCAAGAAGTTCCTGTAAAGTAGCGACATTTCTGTGGACATACACTTTCTCTATATGTTGGGCATTTGACACTCTACTATTACAGTTTACATTAGGCATGAAAAAGAAGTTCTGTACACCTCAAACTGCAGTTTATCAATCTGGGTATCAAGAGGAGGAAATCCATAAAATATATGAAGTATGAAAACCCACTATAAATTGTCATTAAAAGTTCAGAAAGAGTAAAAGATTTCATACATCTGTATTTCAACTGTTCTTGTAACTAATCTTATTATAGTAAACAGTGAGTAATTAATCCTATTGTATATTGCTTAGATGTGCAATCATCATATTTATCATCAAACCTGAAGCATTTACAAATACTAACATCCGGACATATGCCCAAATCTTGAAATATACCAATGTTCCCTGTAATTTTTTCCATCCACGTGTGGAATGAATTTTATGTGCACCAAATTACTGAGGTATGTGCGGATGTGTGCCACCAGAAGAAACAAAAAACCTAGATATAATATATATTTTTTAAAAGTTACCATAGAGATAAATAACCAGCCAGGACAGGTTAGGCATTTTAGAACTCACTACTCAAAGAATTAGATTTAAGCATAAGAAGAAATAAAAATTTTGAAATGCATAGACCAGTCAAAACTCAAATAACAGCACCTTGAAAGAATAAAATTACAGAGAATATATGTTCATTGCAGGAAGCATCAGGAATTAACAACAACAACAATCATGCAGGTATATGTTGGGAGGGGAGTGTGAAAGACTCTGTGTGTGAGAGAGAGAGATGCATTGCCCCTTTAAGTACGTTCACAGCCCAGAAGGACTCCCCAGTGTACTGCAGCTGCTCTGGGGCATCTTTCAGGGAATCAATATTGCTAACTTTCACAGGCTATGGTGCTTTTTCTTAAAGCGTCAGTGTGTTTTAGATGGGCATAGGAGGATGATATTGAGGAAGAAGTGTGTATATACAGCATCCCCTTGAGTTCTGGGAGAAGTGGAGGGGATTAAAACTTAAAAGTATCCATATGCCCAAAGTGTGGAGTCCTGGCTGACAGCTCTGACATGGAGCCACGCGCCGATAGGGAAGTCAGGCCACTGCCCCAGTCCTGGGCAACATGGATCCAGGGTGGGAGAACATCTCCTAGATCACATTCCTCACTGAAAGGGGCCCTTTTTTTTCTTATTCTACAGAGGACCCAGCCCTCACTGTCCATCAGAGGCAGCTCTGTGGAGGTTACTGTCATTCTAATCTTTACACAGCAGTTTACAGTGTTAGGATTCTATATTCACAATGGAAAAAGACAGAAACTCAGGGATAGTTTTAATTAAAGTGCAGAATTTCAGATGATGGCAAAATGCAGCCCAAATGTTGGAACCTCACTAAAATCCGGAGCGCTACTCTTTCTTTTCAGCGCTAGAGTTTGCTGCTGTATGTTGCCCTTTTAAGGAGATTGGCACTCAAAGCAGACACAGCAGCAGCCGCCAAGCAAGCTCCCTCCATCCCACTCCTCAGCCCTCTCACGTGTCCCACCACCCCAGCTCTGCAGAGATGAGGTACAGGGGACGGGAACACCCTGACATCAGCATCCCTCTTTCCCCCTGCTCTGCACAGCAATCAGGAGGCTCCGGGAGCAGCTCCAAAGCAGTCGGCGGAGGGACAGCTGAAGTGCAGGGCACTTGATAGCTTGCTGAGTGGCTGCACAGCTTAGAGGGAACTTAGTATACTTCGCTATGTACCATTCCAAGGCCCTTCAAGCATTGCTGCCTGAATCAGAATACTACTACTCACAGGAGCACTCATTTCACTTCAAAAGTCTCCTGTCTTTTTTATGGCCCCCAACCAGGAATGTCTTCATTGTTTAACAAACTCTGAGCTTTGTAGAAAAAGAAATGTTTAAGTGCAATGATTTCCCTTTGTAAAGGAATTTTTTTGAGGGAGGGGGACATAGGAAGATGTATTAATATCCCAAAAGGATATTGATATTCAGGTAACTGAGATAAAATTCTCTTATCCTCAAAGATATTTTCTTTGTTTGGTGATGAATTGCTTGCAAAATTTGATCATTTTCTTGCCTATAAGCCTGTTCCATACAGATCTTATCAATTTCATATTTTAAATGTAAAACTTTTTTCAGGCATTTCTCCAAAAGTAGTGCCAATTTTTCTCTATGTTCTACTAGAAAGGCATCACACTTTTTGTACATAAACTTATTTTTCAAGTGAAGCATTTCTAAAGTTTCTTTATGTTATTTTATTGTACAGATGAACAATCCAGAAAGTAGTTTGACCTTGCTTTTCAGACCTTTCAAGCCCATTCTTAATTGTTATCTGATTCCTCAGGCTTTCAATTGTAGAGTTTGAGCATAATCCTGCAAGGCAGAGATGCGATGCTAAGATTTTAACAAGCTCCCTCACCAAAAATTTGTTTTAACTTATATTAAACCTCATGCTAGAGGTGTGCATGTGCTTCAGGGAGGTGTGATGGGAGCCTGGGGAATCTAGTCATTTGCTTTCCCACTAAACCAAAATGTGTTTATAGATAATACTGCCAGTATAGCATAGAATACAACTGCTGTAACTTGAAACTGGATATTTATCTGTGGGTAAGTGGTAGAGATTCAGAAGTATTTTCTAGAAGATATTTTTAATACCTGGTTCTTGATGTATTTTGGTACATTCCACAAGCAAATAAATAAATAAAATAGAACAATTTTTCTTCAGCAACTAGTTAATCTCTAGGTCTCATAAATAAATTCTGGCAGTGATGATTCAGCAGTATCTTAAGTGAGGGTAAACTCCATCAATGCTGGGAAGTCTTTCCAACCAAATATTTTCCCTTCACTTTGATGGCAGAATATTAACAAGGGGATTCCAGAAGCCCTTGAGAGCCCCTTCTGCACATCACCGCTGCAAGTTATTATTATTTATATTATGGTAGCTCCTGGAGATCCCAAGATTGGGGTGCTGTTGTGCTTGGCAAAGAAAAACCACGAAATAATACTCTTGACCCTGATACTTGAGGGTTAGGTACAGAGAATCCTCTAGTGTCACAGAAGTCAGTGGGATAGATGACCTACTATTACAATGGGAGATTTTTTTATTTTAAATGAATGGAATGCTGAACTGATAGCTCTGGATACCAAAAACCTCTTCCTAAATATACAGAACAGGAATGACATGGGCAGAGTCTATGCAAACTTGTCCATCAAAGTAAGTTATTTGTATGCCAGAGGTGGAACGTTCCGTTGCCTAATTGCCATTATTGTTAAGACATTATTTCTAGGTCCACATTTTCCAAGAGCCTCTATTTGTGCATGCTCAACATCCAACACAAACCCTTGCCTGTACATTTTTGCATGTGTAAATGCTATCAACTGTGAATGGAAACATCACAGCTAAAACAACGCACACACAAGTGTTTGCTTCCTCATGGTTGAATGTACACAAAAGGAGGCAAGATTAGAAAAATGACCTCTGCTTTTTCCTAATTTTTCTTCTTCTTTTTTTCCATGCAAGCCTTTGCAGTTTGATGTTCCCATTCTTCCCAACTACTTTAAATAGGCCTTCAGCTTTCAAATATTTGTAGACAATTAATATATCTCCTCCTCTCCTTTTTGCAGTCTATGCATACAGTATTAATTTCCTTTAACTTCTCTTCATAGGTCATCTATTCTAATCCTTTAATTATTTTGTCATCTTCCTTTGACTTCTCCGTAATTTATTGATGTAATTTTTAAGAGAAGGTATCTCAAGCTGTAATGCTTAATCTCTCTTTTTTTATTGTGGGGAGCAGGGGACAGATCAAGACAATTTAGTGTAATATGCATGTTAACCCTAATCTTCTGGATAATTGCCCCAGCCTAGTTTTCTAGCATTTTCAGAGCTACATTAGAGAATGTTGTTCTGGGAAAACAGGGAGGCTGCCAGGAGGCAGGCCCTCCAGAGATGGGACTCCTTCCACCCAGGAATCCTGAACCTCCCATATCTCTGCAGCTAGTAAAGCCCTTTTATGCAAGTCTGAATTCCTGAAATAATCTGGCAAGGAGGAGACAGGTAGGAGAACCATAAGGTTTTAAAAACCAAATGCTATATTACATTTAATGAATCCAGCTTTATTTCTAGTAAGTCCAGGGGAATTAGTGTATTTTACTGATTACACACCCCACCCCTCCAACAAACTGTAACTTATGTAGACTATATGCAGGAAAAGAACAGTCATAAGTCTATTACTAATTTTCCACTAACTTTCAAATTTTCAACATGACAATCTACAGACAAGATGTCTGTACATCCTACAATTTCAAAGAGGTATTGTAGACAAATTGAAGCTTCTGGCACTTCAAAGAAGAAGCTGACCCATGCTTTCAGTATGTGCAAACACTCTGAAACAAGTAATACCCTGTGATGAGCAAAATACAGCATTGGCCTTGAGCAGGCTGTATGTAAACAATACAGAACGAAATTGCCGATAAAAGAAACACCTCTCAGATTGCCCAAGATAAGACTGTCTGGAGGGGAAAAAAGGAAGACAAACTGACATCAGACACTGGAACAAATCTGTATAACATGCAAATGTCATCTCCTCTGATTGAATTTATGCAAAGTGATGTCATAACCTGGTTCCTTTGGTGAATCAACAGACAGCATATCTGAGACAGACTCATAACAAGGGGCCTTGGGCCTTAAAATTAGATGGAAAGCCTACAATGGTTTCAGCAATTTGTTTCCACAAGCTGAAAACACTTGAATGGACAACTGAGAAGGCTGGAGATGAAAGCTGGACATGCATGTTGGTTGCATCAACAGATTTACTTTATATTTATGCATTTTTAAACTTGTTTAGTATTGCTTCAGATAACCTTTTAATGATTTAGATTGGGGTGGACAAACTTTTTGGCATGAGGGCCACATCAGGGTTGCAAAATTGTAGGAAGGGCCAGGTAGGGAAGGCTGTGCCTCCCCAAATAGCCTGACCCCACCCCCTATGTGACTACCCACCCACTTCCTGCCCCACAACTGTCCCCCTCAGAACCTCCAACCCATCAACCCCCCCTTGCTCTTTGTTCCCTGACTGCCCCTTCCCAAACCCTCCCACCCTAACTGCCCCTCCAGGATCCCACCTCCTACCCAAGCCCCCTGCTCCCTGTCCCCTATCTGCCCCCCTGCCTCCTGACAGATCCCTGGGACTCTCACGTGCTATCCAACCCTCTCCCTGTTCCCCATCTCCTGACCGCCCCGCCCAGAACCTCTGCCCCTAATCACCACCCCCTGTATCCTACCCGTATCTAAGCCCTGCCCCTTATCTAAACCCCAGCCCTGGCTCCCTTACAATGCTGCTCAGAGCACCAGCATCCCAGACAGAGCTAGATGCACTGCTACGCAGCCCCAGGCCCCCACACCACAGAATGCTGCCCGCATGGTGGGGTGGCTCCGGGGGAGGAGGAAGGGGGAGGAGCCAGGCAGGACAAGCCTGCGGGCCGGATGTGGCCCATGGGCCGTAGTTTGCCCACCCTATTTTAGATGGTTATTTTTATATAGTATCCCAAGGAGTTAAATGTTGTGCTACCTTCAAGACACAATATCACTTGGCTCCTTAGATAACATTATTAATTCTCCTATTTTTTATATTTGTACAGAGAAATGATACTACTTTTTGAGTGCTGTGTCACATGGGGTTCCTTGGGAGAAGAGGCCAATAGGCAGGAACCTTCTCAGCAGAAGATAGCTGGAAGACAGGGTAGCAGCTGTTGGGGACAGTGCGGGGAGAGGAAGAAAAGAATATTCATCATTAGTGTTCAGTGTTTGAACACAAATTCAGTACACTCAGGTGATGGGTCCCACACAATATTAACTTGTCTGCATGGCATATTAAAGTTATCACATATAATATATGTTGGACAGCTCCACAACATTTTATCTATTAGTTGTGATTGCTGTCGGAGCTAAGTTTCAATTTTGTTCATTGAAATTCATGGGGCTAGATTGTGAGTTGGACAATGTGTCTGCGTACAAACCAAAGAGGAAACAAAAATCATCCCTCCCTTATCCCTTTACATCCCTGCACTGGCTACCTGGAGTTTGAATATGGGCATGAAGGAGGAAGGTGATACTGCACAACCACTCCTCCCACCATGGAGTAGGTAACTGGGGAGCAAGCTGGTGGTTATGGAGTCTTAGGGGGGCATTTGGTGGTTTGCTGCTGGTACATGACAGTAACTACTTATTTTTCTCCCTTCCCCTCCCCTGCCCCACAACAAGAGAGAAGGATGGAAACTGTGTCTCAGAAGTGTGTCACTGTGGCACAGTGCCTCCTAGTGGCTAATCTGGAGTGCTGGCAGACGAAGTTAGCACCGGCAAATACTGTATAAAGTAATGTACATTGAGCAGATTAATATGAACTACTCATTCACACTGCTGAGCACTAAATTAAATGTAACAGTTCAGGGAAAGAGCTGAGCATCAGCATGGACAGCTCACCTGGAATACTGCATTCAGATGTTTGTTGAAAGGCGATAGAGCACACATAGCGGGGGTTTTGTAAAAATGATTGGAGGCGTAGAAGGAGAAAATGAAACCTGCATGACCAGAGATTGAAAAGATTGGCACTGTTTAGTTTAGAGAAGAACGAGCAAGGGCATAATAGAGGCATTCAAAACAAGAAATGCTATATAGAAGATAGGGCAAATAAAAGCTCCTGATTTTTCTCATACAACAAGAAAAAATTGATATTTAAACTGGTAAAAGGAAATGCTTCTTTATGCAGTGCATAGTTAACCAAAGAAATTTAGTGCCAGAAGATATTATTTTAGCTAAATTCTTAGTATGAATCAGAGTAGGACACTTATAGGAATATCAAGGATATCTGTAGTTCCTTTAGGTAGGATTAAAAATTAGAAGGGATACAAACCTTAATTTGTACAGGACACAAACTGGCTTTCTATCAGCAAGGTTGGCTCTTCTATGACTGTCTACTGTGGATTTTTCTTTGAATCATCGCACATTGGGCACTGTGAAACACAGGATACTGGTCTAGGTTAACCACTGGTCTGATCTGGTAATTCCCTAGTTTTGTATTCCTCAAAGTCATGAGAGTCTTTATGAACTCTAATTCTAAAACTGCACCAGACAGACCAAGAACAGAGGACAGAGCAGGCCCATTGCTCAATGAATGAGGAAAGAGAATAACAGAAAATGTGGAAATGACAGAGGTGCTTAATGACTTCTTTGTTTTGGTTTTCACCAAGAGGGTTGGTGGCGATTGGATGTTTAACATAATGAATGCCAGTGAAAATGAGGTAGGATCAGAGTCTGAAATAGAGAAAAAACAAATCAAAAATTACTTAGACAAGTTAGATATCTTCAAATCACTAGGGCCTGATGAAATCCACCCTCGAATACTAAAGGAGCTGACTGAGGAGATATCTGAGACATTAGCAATTATCTTTGAAGGGTCATGGAAGACGGGAGACATTCCAGAAGACTGAAAAAGGGAAAACATAGTGCCCATCTATAAAAAGGGAAATAAGGACAACCCAGGGAATTATAGACCAGCCAGTTTAACTTTTGTACCTGGAAAGATAATGGAGCAAATAATTAAGGAACCAATTTGCAAATACCTAGAAGATAATGAGGCGATAAGTAACAGTCAGCATGGATTTGTCAAGGACGAATCGTGTCAAACTAACCTGATAGCTTTCTTTGACAGAGTAACAAGCCTTGTGGGTAGTGGGGAAGCAATAGATGTGGTAAATCTTGACTTTAGTAAGGCTTTTGATATTGTCTCGCATGACCTTCTCATAAAATAGAGAAATACAACCTGATGGAGTTACTATAAGGTGGGTGAATAACTGGGTGGAAAATTGTTCCCAGAAAGTAGTCACCAGTGGTTCAAAGTCATGCTGGAAAGGCAAAATGAGTGGGGTCCCACAGGGATCAGTTCTGGGCCTGGTTCTCTTCAATATCTTCATCAGTGAGTTAGATAACGGCATAGAGAGTACACTTGTAAATTTTGCAGACAATACAAAACTGGGAGGGGTTGCAAGTGCTTTCGAGCATAGGATTAAAAATCAAAATGATCTGGACAAACTGGAGAAATGGTCTGAAATAAAGAGGATGAAATTCAATAAGGACAAATGCAAAGTACTCCACTTGGGATGGAACAGTCAGTTGCAAAATATACAAAATGGGAAACGCAGAAGTGACTGGTTCAGCCTGAGTGGACTAACCTTGTTATCTCTAACCTGGCTCTTGCCTCTTATTTATTCCTGCCCCTGGATACTTTCACTGCATGCATCCGACAAAGTGTATATTAGCCCACGAAAGTTTATGCTCTAATAGTCACTTCTGCAATTCCAGACTAACACGGCTACCTCTCTGATTCTTGACAAAATGGGAAATGACTGCCTAGGAAGGAGTAGAACAGAAAGAGATCTGGGGATCATAGTGGATCACAAGCTAAATATGAGTCAACAGTTTAACACTGTTGCAAAAAAAGCAAACATAATTCTGGGATGTATTAGCAGGAGTATTGTAAGCAAGACACGAGAAGTAATTCTTCCACTCTGACCTGATTAGGTCTCAACTCAAGTATTGTGTGCAGTTCTGGGCACAGCATTTCAAGAAAGATCTGGACAAATTGGAGAAAGTCCAGAGAAAAGCAAGAAAAATGATTTAAGGTCTAGAAAACATGACCTATGAGGGAAAATTGAAAAAAAATGGGTTTGTTTAGTCTGGAGAAGAGAAGACTGAGAGGAGACATGGTCACAATTTTCAAGTACATAAAAGGTTGTTACAAGGAGGAGGGAGAAAAAATGTTCTTCTTTACTTCTGAGAATAGGACAAGAAGCAATGGGCTTAAATTTCAGCAAGGGCAGTTTAGGTTGCAGATTAGGATAAACTTCCTAACTGTCAGGGTGGTAAAGCATGGGAATAAATTGCCTAAGGAGGTTATGTAATCTCCAACATCGGGGATTTTTAAGAGCAAGTTGGACAAAAACCTGTCAGGGATGAGCTAGATAATATTTAGTCCTGCTATGAGTGCAGGGGACTGGACTAGATGACCACTAGAAGTCCCTTACAGTTCTGATTCTATGAAGAGACAATTCTATATTTTGGGTTATTCCAAATATTAAAAATGTTTTTTTTAATGTTGGGCTAAGTTTCTGCCAAATTCAATGTTCCAGAAATTATACTGAGTTCATATTTTTACTCTCAAGTGCAGATGAAAGGTCCTAAATTCTATTTTTATGTCTTCTTCAAATGGAAAGTTTTAAAAAAAATGTGAAAAAGAAACAAAAAAACCTGTCATGGATTGAAACTTCCTATGTAAAATTTCAGCGTGGAAAGTATTTTAATGTCTAAATTATAAACATCTTGGAAAGGGAAATGCTGATATAAATTTAACTACATTACAGGTACAACTACCAGGAGTTGCTGCAGTGTCTGGGCTAATAACTTTCTAAAGATATGCTTTAATGTTCACCATGATTAGAATAGCACAAACTTTACTCCTAGATAATAGATTTAATATTCTTAACTTTCATTGACTTTTAGCTCTCTGTATAAAAAAAAAACAAACAAAAAAAACCCCCTTATCTCTGAGGTGGGATAATTTATTCAGTGAATTTCATCACTGAGAAGAGCAGGATTCTAGTCCTAGAGCTAGTATTTATTTGTAGTATGGCCTTGAACCAGTCACTTAATCTCTCTGGGCCCATAAGGATAACCTCACATCACTACCATAAAAGTGTTGTGAGGCTTAATTTATTAATTATTGTAAAGACTTTGGCAATCCCTAGATAGAAAGCAAAATAAAAATGCAAATTATTTTCACAAAAATGAGTACAAGAGGGAAAAGAGAGAGCTGCAATCTCATGAGTAGCTCAATATATCAACACCAAGGAAACGCATGGCTTAAGGGCCCAATTCTGCTGCCACTCCATAAATAAAATTCCCAAGGAAACCAATGGGAATTCTACACAAGGAGTAACTACAGGGAGGAGAGAAGTAGTAGACCAAAGAAAATGAAATAACAGACCCAGAGTATTTCCCCACCCAGGAGATGTTTGTGTTTATTGTAGAGCAACTTGAAAAGCTCATGACTTCTATAATTATTGTACTAGACTCTTACATATGTTTGAAAGTATGTAACAGTTATTGTTTCCTAGCTACCTACAAAATTACTATATGTCAGTCATATTCCTGGTTGGCTGGCTGACCTTTAATTGTTATAGGCGATGGGCTACTGATTAACCTTTAATTATTAAAAACAAAATAAAACCATTAGTTAAGGCCACCACTGTTCTCCTTAAAGTCTGTGTAAAACTTCCATTGATTTAAATGAGCCCACAACTGGAACCTTATAAACCATAAAGTACACTCTAAAGGGGATGAACTTTTGTAGGGAAGTTGCTGTCTCCCATAGGACAATTGGACTGTAATTATATTATACAGTATATATACAGTGAGCAATTGTTGCTCCTGTCTTCAGTACATCGGGAAGGGTTGATGCTTTTTTAAATCACTTGGCAGAATATAAATAAAGTCTTTGGAAAAGAATGCAGTCACATGATGAATATTACTTCTCTGCTGCATGTGAACATTTTTTTTGGCAGTAAATAAACTGGCATTTATCTATGGACAGGACAGCATTTTTCTGCAAAAAGAAACCTATCTGCATGATATTCCCAAAGTTAAATTTATATAACATAACCCAAGCAAGCCACCTTTTGAAGGATATCAAATGTTTAAAGTCTGAGTCAATGATTTGCTATACTGAATGAAAAGCCTGTGACAGTTCCCCAAATCTATATCTGTTTAGTGTTAACCCATACCATGCAACCATGAGCACCATGAACAGAGGTAGCTACCAGGAGAGTTTCAGAGGGCATAGCTGTGGACTGTGTTGCGAGGGTAGCAGGACTTGGTGAAAAGTGCATTTGGTCCATCTGTGGGCTGTTTGTTCGACTGCTAATTTGTTTGTTCTAAGTGTACTGACTGGCCTGGACCCCTGAGTAATCAGCTGAAATAGGCTTGTTTGTTGGTGCCTTGGTAAGCATCATGTGGCTCTGACTCCTGGAACTTTGTGCCATGTTTCCTTTCCTGCCAGAAGCCAGTATTCATGCATGAAGTGCAAGATGGTGGCTGTGCTGAGGAAAGAATTCTTAGACGGGAAAGGCAAGTACAGAAAAGCTGGGGAGTTCCTGGGCAGCCATGTTTGAGAAACATCAGAACTCCGGGCTCTGGTACCAGACATCAGAGAACATTGTCTGTGGTGCAGATGATCTCAGTGCCTCTCAGATCAGCTCAGATGAGTGAAGAGAGGTCCTAATTAGGGGCAGGACACCCCACAGTGTCCAGAAAGGCCACTGAGAGGATGGTGGGCCCCGTGGTTGTGCAGACTATTCCCCCTTGCGATGTGCCAATTGCTGAGACTGGTGTGATATCCATGGACCTCAAAGCTCTGATGGAGATTAAGTATGGGACAGAAAATACACCACCTATGAATTTGACAAAGATGACTCTGAGTCTTGCCAAACGGTGGAGCAGAACCCATGTACACAGGAGATAGGCAAGCCGAGCCCATGGTACCAGGAATATTAATGGTGGCTTCCCCTGAAATGTACCAGCTTCCTAGATACCGTAAGTAGCATCAATGCTGTGCACTCTTGCGAAGCTGGTGCAGCTACTATAGTCAATGGTACCATCTGAAATCCTTCCTGCCTTGCCAGGGACACCAGTACAGAAAGGTTAAACAATTTTTTGGCATCAGCATATGCTGCCAGTGTCAGCAGAATCAGAATGGGGTCTTGAGTCTGGCATATAGGAACTTGCTTCCAGATGGCCTCAGTACTGAAGGTCATGCTGAAGCTCTTGATGAATGAGGTACCATGCCCTGGAAGGACTGTGTCTCTTCTTTGGTGCCAGAATGCATTGCTGAAGATATCTCAGGAAGCACACTCTACTAATAGTGTTGCACTCGGAGTACACTCTGAAACTGACAGCTTCAATGGAGGATTAAGTGCCACCTCCATAAAGCAAAACTTGAGTTTCGATGCTGTATCATTTTTAGACTGAGGCTTAAACCATCTACAAATGTGACACTAGCCGCTGATGTGGGACTCCCCCATACATTTTAGGCAGCTGGGGTGTGGATCACTGTCCAGCATCAGTCTGTTACTTGAGCAGCAGCCCTTGAACCCTGGGGAGTGGAGCATAGCTCCAGTCCCAGTCCTAAAACCAAGAATCAAATTTGATTCAAAAGGGAAAACTGAAACCTTAGATTATTACTAATTCTACACTATCTCTAACTACCAGTCAAGAAACAGACTGTATACAGAGAGTGAAGGAAATAAACTTGTGATAGCACTCCAAAAAAAAGTTCCTTCTTACCATCAGTGATAAGGGGGATCGGAAGCAGCTCCATCTTCTTATACTGGCAGGCAGTGGCATGCAGCAACTATGGGTGCTTGAGTTGCCACAACAGTAACTGCTGAGAGAAAAAGTTTTCCCATAAATGTGCATGAAGCACATACACACATACGGTAGAATGGACATGTGCAATCACTCAAAGAAGAACTTTACTTTTATGGATAATCCCACTGATGTCACAGGAGTAATCCCACTATTAACATGAGAAAAGTTACTTGCATACCTAAAAGTTTGCTGTATCAAATTCTTAATATTGAAAAATAGTTTTATATGATAATCAGTGCCAAATTTGGTCCTCTGTACAAAGGCCAAGGAAATAAGATTTGCCTGCATGAATCATACAGAGAATAAGGAGAAAGATGCAATCCAGGCCCACTTCTTTACTCAGTTATGAAAGACTCTCTTTTCTCCCCTTTGTGAACTTGTAGCCCAATATATGTGTGCTGCGTCTGGGCCCACTGGCAATGCCCCAGCATGATAACTCTTCCGTCTGCATTTTTTAGTTGAAAGTCTTGGATCCTGAAGGGGAAAAAAAGGCATAAAATTCAGATTGAATATACAAAAAGAAAGAAAGAAAGAAAGAAAGAAAGAAAGAAAGAAAGAAAGAAAGAATTTGAACAGTCAGCTATTAGGAATTGCAAATGAACTTCATAGAAAGAAAAGCTGAAAGATCATTGGATTGAAACTAGTGAATGAAGAAAAACACAGCTGGAAAGAAGAGCATAAATGGAAAGTGTTCATTGTGCAACAGTGGTGGTTTTATTAACTCCTCTAAAGAAAGATCTAACAGATGTTGCTCAGAGTGTGACTTGCGTCACAGAAGGAGGCAGCTGGAAAGTTTTGTATGGGCTCAATTTAGCAAACACCACAATTGGTTCCCATGTTGGATTAGCACAAGACTACAGAAGCCATCGTTGATATCAGCTTCTATAACACTGTACAAGAACTAGACACAATTTTTTTGTTGAATGGGCCCTGTATGTCATACTAATAAAGGAAAGGTGGAATGAAATTGAAGGAAGTAGAATAAATAGTATGGCAGATGAACAAAGAGAAGCCTCAGATATAAATGGAATTTCAGAAGGTTCCTGAAAATCAGAGGGTTAACTGGAAGTGGTGAAACTTTTCAAATAACTGAGAAGTCCCTTACATCTAGAGATATGCATAAAGAATAGCTCAGGACAGAGTTCAGTAATGCATGAGTTATTAAACTGTTCCCTAAAGTCCCTCCTCCACAGGAATCCATACAGGTGTTAGTGTGTGCTTGCAGAGAGCTCTGTTGCAATCAGTGGAACTCCATGTGAGTTTAGGGACCACCAGTGCTCATCCCTTTGCAGCACTGATCTCTCTTGCAAAAGGTTTTTATAATGGTCTCGAATGTGGCACAACGATGTAAATTCTATTGGTCTAGAAAAGATGTGGAGGTACTAACAGTATATTATCATTATGAAACAACCGGGTGGAGGCTTTTGTGATTTAATAAGGGTAATGCAGGTCTTTCATGGGAATTTTTACTGAGTTCCCAGGGACCAGGTATAGAGAGCAGAAAGAGATGCAAATCTTGCTGGAATAACTTGAAAACACCTGAAATACCATACAGCTAAATATAACCTAGAATATATTGAAACAATTGAATTATTAAGGCTGAAAGAGGTAAAATCAGAAGTATTTGAATGGAAGAAATTGGACAGGGTTCTATCTAGTCTCTCTGTTTAATAATTTCATGATCCATCTTGTACAAGGTGGTAGCAACAGATAGTATAAAGATGTCAAGAATCAGAGGGGTAGCCGTGTTAGTCTGGAATTGCAGAAGTGACAAAAGAGTCCTGTGGCACCTTAAAGACTAACTGAAATTTTTTCAGAGCATGAGCTTTCGTGGGCTAATACCCACTTCGTCGGATGCATGCAGTGGAAGTATCCAGGGGCAGGTATAAATAGGTAGGCAAGAACCAGGTGGGAGATAACAAGGTTAGTCCAATCAGGCTGAACCAGCTTGTTATCTCTAATCAGGGAGGGTGAGGTGTTCCTCTAGCAGCTGAACTGGAGGTGTGAATAGCGAGAGAAGAGAAGCTGCTTTTGTAGTTAGCTAGCCATTCAAAATCTCTATTCAGTCCCAAATTGATTGTGTCAAATTTGCAAATGAATTGCAGCTCTGCAGTCTCTCTTTGCAGTCTGGACTTGAAGTTTTTTTGCTGCAAAATGCTGACCTTTAAATCTTCTATGGTGTGTCCGGTGAGGTTGAAGTGCTCTCCTACAGGTTTTTGAATATTGCCATTCCTGATATCTGATTTGTGTCCATTTATCCTTTTTCGTAGGGACTGTCCAGTTTGGCCGATGTACATAGCAGAGGGACATTGTTGGCACATAATGGCGTATATTACATTGGTAGATGTGCAGGTGAATGAACCAGTGATGGTGTGGCTGATCTGGTTTGGTCCTGTGATGGTGTTGCTGGTGTAGATGTGTGGGCAGAGTTGGCATCGAGGTTTATTGCATGGATTGGTTCCTGAGTTGGAGTTGTTATGGCGCGGTGTGCTGTTGCTGGTGAGAATATGCTTGAGGTTAGCAGGTTGTCTGTAGGCCAGGACTGGCCTGCCTCCCAGGGCCTGTGAAAGTGAGGGATTGTTGTCCAGGATGGGTTGTAGGTCACTGATGATGCGTTGGAGAGGCTTTAACTGAGGACTGTAGGTGATGGCCAGTGGTGTTCTGTTGTTTTCTTTCTTGGGCTTGTCTTGCAGCAGCAGGCTTCTGGGTACACATCTGGCTCTGTTGATCTGTGTCCTTATTTCCTTGTGCGGGTATTGTAGTTTTGAGAAAGCAATGTCCCTCTGCTATGTACATCGGCCAAACTGGACAGTCCCTACGAAAAAGGATAAATGGACACAAATCAGATATCAGGAATGGCAATATTCAAAAACCTGTAGGAGAGCACTTCAACCTCACCGGACACACCATAGAAGATTTAAAGGTCAGCATTTTGCAGCAAAAAAACTTCAAGTCCAGACTGCAAAGAGAGACTGCAGAGCTGCAATTCATTTGCAAATTTGACACAATCAATTTGGGACTGAATAGAGATTTTGAATGGCTAGCTAACTACAAAAGCAGCTTCTCTTCTCTCGCTATTCACACCTCCAGTTCAGCTGCTAGAGGAACACCTCACCCTCCCTGATTAGAGATAACAAGCTGGTTCAGCCTGATTGGACTAACCTTGTTATCTCCCACCTGGTTCTTGCCTACCTATTTATACCTGCCCCTGGATACTTCCACTGCATGCATCCGACGAAGTGGGTATTAGCCCACGAAAGCTCATGCTCTGAAAAAATTTCAGTTAGTCTTTAAGGTGCCACAGGACTCTTTTGTCAGTATAAAGATGGTAAACTGTAAAGGTGAGGAAGTGGTCAGTAACTAGTAAAGTAACCTGAGAAATGTTACCCAATGTTTTGATCGTGACTCATCAGTGAAGGAAGAGTTATGACCTCATAAGACATTCTTCATAGAGTTAGAAAATGCTGAAAAAGTATAAAAGTGAGAATAGAAAGAAAAAGGTGACTCAGAGTGAATATTAATACCGAAAGCTACCTTTATTTCATCGCCAATATTCACTTCTTCACTTCTGTGATGAATGGGCAGTATGCCTTTACAATTTATAAATTCTGTGTCTGTCAGGCTGCAAATTCTATTTTGAATGTGCAGTCTTTTGCCTTCTCTAAGGTCTGTTTACTTCCCTGTTTGGTTGAAAACTAAAAAGACGGGTGGCAAAAGACCACCACCAGAGGGTAGTTGACTAAGTATCCAATTGCTGAAAATCTGTTCACTCTAGAGAAAAGACTGGTTCCTACCCAGAAGTACTGGTTTATCAGGAAGGGAGTCATCTTGAGAACACAATCACCTGACCGGGATTTGTACCCTTGTGAGGAAGCTGGCAACAGGGGGCTGCAGGTTTTAAAAGGACAGAAGCTGGGTAAAGGGTTACCAGAGGGAGATTTCATCCAACATGTAGAGCCCTGACAGGGCAGGGGACCCTGCTCACTTTCCTGACCATAGATGGCCCCAAGGACTCTGGACAACCCAAGGGACTTGGATCCCAACTCAAATAATTCCCTGGAGTGTGAGGAAACTGAGGCAGGGATGTATTTAGTGTTTATTCTTTTGTATGATCTGTATTGTCCTGTGCTTTACATGACTAATAATAAAAGAGCATCCAGGCGTTAATCTATACAAGTGCATGTTTGTACATGCGTCACAAGTACTGTGTCCCCCTGAGAAAGTTAAATGGTAAGCCATAAACTTCACACCTTTGGGTTAGAGTTTTGGGGAAGGGGTGTGATTACATAACTGGGGTATCTTGGGGGGTCAGTGCTGGTCCTGAAAGCCTCAGGCAGGTGGGCTGAGGAGCCCCCTTTCTGAGAAGGGGAAACAGACTCAGAGCCCTTCCACAAAAATGGGCCAAAAAGGCCAAAGAAGGAACTAGGGCAGCAGCCTGCTGCAGCTTCAGAAACTTAATACACCCAGGGGGATCCAGAGCACAGAGGGATTCCCCTCACAGCAGTCCTTGTGGGGGCTCACTGGAATCAGTGACAACTTCAAATCAGAAAACCAGGCGCATCAGCCGTTTTGTAATAAGCACGAATGGGGTCAACTTCACATTGCAATTGCTTTGCTTATATTCGAAATTGGAAATGGCACTTCTAATCTACCTCAGTTGTGTCGCTTGGTAATTAATGTCAGGAAATTATTATTACTGTTCTAAATCAGTAAATTCAAACATTCTTCACATTCTTGTTCCCTGTGACCAGGTAGAATGTACAAGCCGTAGGCCAGATCTTCAGCTAGTATAAACAGTCATCCTTCCATTTCTTTACTGGTGCTATGCTTACAACAGCTAAGGATCTTGCCTTATGTGCTATATTCTGTGAGAAATGTGGAAGTAGGTGGCATCTATTTGGACATGAACAGAAATTTTCCCCACCTACATTAAAAATATTGTCAGACAATGAAGTTCTAAGGGTACATCAGCCCTCCTGCAACAGGGGTCACTTTACATAATTTGGGGGATGTCCACAAATCATGTATGAACTAGACTTCCAGTATCACTGATCAACACAACCCCAATTCATCGCCATATCTCTGCAAGCGCAATTTCAAGTAGGATAATCTATGCTGGACCAAGTGAGGAAGTTAAGCCAGAGTTTTATTCTAGAGGAGGTTTTGTGCATTTCTGTGTCTCATTTTGCATTAAATTCAAAGGAACAGGGCTCCCGCCTTGTCATTTTTGTGGGTTTTCTGGAAAACTGGTATTTGAAATAATTTGTCACCCATGCCTCTAACTTTTGTCAAAACTGTGCCTGTCTGAAGGGTTTGCTGTTTCAGCATCTCTGTGAACTATTTCTGATTAATAGAAAAGTCAGAGAAAAGGCAGCCCTTCTGTTCAACAGGTGACTAATATAAGTCCTTAATCAATAAAATTACATTCCCTCGTCAGACTCTATGTAAGCTTCTTGGAAGTTCTAAATGCACATTACTACATAACTATTGAAGCTGCAATTTAACTTGAATTTTATCATCAGCCTGTGACCAGCTGAGCCTCAACTCAGGAAAGAAAATGTGATCATTCATTATTATTTTATGCCTTCAAAAAAAAAACATTACATGAATGCTAATCTTGTCTTTAAAATCTGGTTATGATTAGAGAAGAGACTGAAAAATGATGCTAAGTGCTGTTACAGCCCTTGGGAGAGATGGAAGGCTTTTGACCCTTGTTACAAAATCTTGACCTTTGTGATTTTTCAGAAGCCTACACCTGGGGAAATTTTCAGTCACATTAATACAGACTGACTGGCCTGGTTGAATAGGTCAGTTGACTGTGCAAGCAAGTTATTATACTGTGTGCAATGAGATCTCAATCAGTATAATTGATCAGAATCTAGCACAAAAGAATTACATCACAGATGAATTTGGCCCATAAAGTGGAGAGCAGTATAACATGTCATTCACCAGAGTGATTAAGGACAAATATTTGCATTGTTTCTAGCCCTTTTGTCATGCTAAAGACTTGACAAATGCTTTGTAGGCAACAGGTCCAGCTTAATTGGCTAGAATACAATAGATCCAAAATGTCAGTGGGCTGATCTAATCAGCTAGTGGCACTAATAGAGTTAAATTGGTTTTGAATACCAACAGGAGGCATGTATAAAAACACCTCAGCCAAAAAATTGTGTTTCAGATACACTTCACTGTATCTGAAACACAAAGTCTGAATTTTAGATAGCTGCCTTAAAGGGATTTGAAGAGATCACTATGCAGAAAGGAGAGGAAGTCAAGGTCATCAAGAACAACATATTTTTAAAAAAATCTATAAGCTTTATTGTTCCTTATTGCTCAAAAGCCAGTGCTCACAACTCTGGGAAGTATTATGCCTTAGGCACAGTATTTTCCAGAGCTCTCCATTATGTAGGAAGAGTTCACCTGCTACCATCTCCCCACTCCATGGGTATGGTTACACTTACAAGATTATAGCGCTACTGGTTATAGCAGTCCCCTTATACAGTAATATGTATAGCGCTATTGTATGTCCACACTCAGATGCGCCAGCGGTATAGCATGGCCACATTTGGGGCACTTAATGCGGCATTAAGAGCAGCGCATTAGGGCAGGTATCCCAGCATTCAGCTGGGTGCAAAGTGTTTTTTAAACGAGGAGGGTGAGGGGGGACGCGTTGTGTGTATGCGGAGGGAGAGAGACAGTGGTTTTTCCATTCTTCTGAAAGCCTGTCAGCGAGTCTCCGTTCACAGAGGGCTTTGTTTTCACACAGGCTCCCTCCTTAAACATTTGCATTGCTTATCTGCAGAGTTAAGAGAGAAACTCTAAAGAGGTACTTCCGCATTCCTCTAGCCGAGTTCAAAACAAAGGGAAGAGACGTCAATTGCCTTAAATGGCTCTAGGCATCTCCAGAGATCACTTGTAGCACAGTGGGTGTCCACATTCTTGCTGTAGCACTACAGCAGCTGCACTACAGCCCTTATTCCCCATGCGGAGGTGGATTACGAGGAGCGCTATAACTCCGCGGTTATAGCGCTCTACGTGCCTTGCCAGTGTGGATGGGGAGGAGGTTATAGCGCTCGTGGGGGCTTTATAGCACTATAAAGTGCCAGTGTAACCAAGCCCCATGGCTCATGGCTCCCCCACATCATCTTTTTTTGCTTAGTCAGAGCCTAACTTGGAGATTACTTAAACGGGAGCTTTTATCATGCAAGGATGGCAGAGACTTGCTCTTTTGGACACTAAAGTAAGCAGATTTGAAGCAGAGTACATTCAGGGAAGGAAGACATCAATTGACTACAAAGGTGCCAGTCTCACCTATTGTTTTCTATCTTCTTACTCTAACTGCACTACCACAGGGTCCACACAGGCTTCTCCCTTCCTCCCCTGTGCTCTGGCTGATACAAATAAGAGTCCTTACACCTTCTCTGGTGTTTCTCTCTAGTGTCTTTTAGGGCTTGGTTACACTGGCACTTTATAGCGCTATAAAGCCCCCACGAGAGCTATAACCTCCTCCCCGTCCACACTGGCAAGGCCCCTGAGGCACTTTGCCTGTGATGGGCAAACAGAAAAGGCATCATCTCCTATCCCTTTTCTGGCTTACCTCCCAAAGTAGTTTAGCTCAGGGCTTTCCTAGCCCGATTCAGTTTGCAGCCCCAGCTGTGACCACTTAGTCCAGCCTACTGCCATGAGCCAGCCCTCATTAGGGCCCACAGCTGGGCTCCCTGCTGACTGCTTCAAGCCCCTGCCCCTGGCCCTCCTGTCAGAAAGCAGGGCTTAGCCTGCAGGGGCAGGGCATTCAAGGGGTTTTACCCCTGCCCTGCCACATGCACCTTACTAAATCTTTCACTTAATTGTTAGTGCAAAACTCCAGCCCATCTTGGGTACATCACAGAATTGTAGTTGTACTTGAGTAGTGAGGATGTGCAAATTGCATCTTTAATTCAACAGATGTGCTCTCTTGTAGGTGAAAAATTCACATGTGGTGCAGCGGACTAGCAGAAAGCCACTACACCAGTAAAACTCTGCATGGGGTCTGCATGCCGGGGGTAGGGGGTGTCTGCTGTTGGAGCAGCTACATAGAGTTGCCAGCACATCCCCTATAGGCTACAGAAAAGATCTCTACATTGGCCCTGCCTAGGCCAGCACAGAGGGTCACAAGTGAAAGCATGGGTGTGGATCCATGTTTTACATGAATCCAGTGGCCCAGGCACCCTGTGCGTCTGGCTGCTATTAAATCCATAGGCTGGATCAGCAGCTCTATGGCAACTCTAGGGCTGCCCTACGCCCTGTATCTTGATTGGAGGTGGATTTCACCTCCCCAATTACTCCACATTCCACCCACATTCTGATGAACCCTCAGGCTTTATGAGAATGGGGTGGATTTCACCGTATGTGCATTTCTGTTCATTTTAGTAGCAAAAATAAATTTTACTATTCTAACTGCAGCACTATAGGTGCCGACTCCATGGGTGCTGTGGGGCTGGAGCTCCCATGGGGAAAAATTAGCAGGTGCTCTGCACCCACCGGCAGCCAAGCTCCCCCAACCCTCATTCCCTCCTCGCCTCCTCCTCCCCGGAGTGTGCCGCGTCCCCACTCCTCCCCATTCCAGCACTTTCCACCAGCCGCCTAACAGCTGTTTGGCAGTAGTTAGGACTTTCTGGGAGGGACGGGGAGGAGTGGGACATGGTGCCTCAGGGGAGGAGGTGTAAAGAGGCGGGGACTTGGGGGAAGGGGTTGGAATTGGGGTATAGAGACAAAGCAACTCATAGTCTCTGTTTAATCCTTGGTTGACAGTGTCCAATTTGCAAATTAAGTCCAATTAACACTGTCAACCAAGGATTAAACAGAGACTATGAGTGGCTTTATCATTATACTAATTGATTGCATTTTCCTAGTTTAGTCTCTTTTACAGATTCTAATCAACTGTCAGACATAGATAAGACACAGTGTAAATTTTCACTACAAAAGGTTTTTCTTTCTCCTGCTTATAATGGCACATCCAAATTTAACAGCCTCTTAGAATTGGTATGGTAATTTACAACTTTTTTTTTGCTTTCTGTGTGTTTAAATGCATCTTACTTCTGTTTGTTCCATTCTGTGCGTCCAATGAAGTGGGCTATAGCCCACGGAAGTTTATGCTGAAATAAACTGGTTCGTCTCTAAGGTGCTACAAGTATTCCATGTTTTCTTTATGTAAAAGAGCAGAAAAGCTTAAACCACATTTTCCTGTTATTAGACTATTGAATAAAGTTTTTTAGCCATGTTAAACTGTGTTTGAGATGTATTAGTCTGAGCCCTGTTCCATGCAGACCTTTGAGTCTTTCTTTGCTCTGTATTACAAATATTTGTGCTATCTGAGGTAATAAAGTATCCTTGCTTTCAAAGAACAGAATGAGAGTTTGAAATATGTTACTGTGGTAACTTCTCAGTTTCCGTCCTACATTATTGGGTAGTGTTAGACAGATGTCATATTGTACCCTATCGGTGGCTGCATTTCAGTGATTCTGCTGATTCCTATATCAGTTTGTAATGCACCAATCTGTGATCCTTTGAGAGGAAAGGTGCTACATAAAAGTATTGAGAGTGGTATTTTCAATAATGCTCAGTACTGGTCTAACTCTTCCCCCATTTAAGTAAATAAGCGGGTGTTTTATTGTTGATTTCAATTCAAAATGACCACTTTGGAAAATCCCCCTCACAATCATTATGATAAAATGAGTGAAAACACAAGACCATCTAGAGTTCCATTAAGCATGCAAAGGATTCGCAAGTACAAAGGAGGTGCGGGGAGGGAGAAAACTTGAGATCAATCAGTAAGGAGACTTGCTATAGTTTAAGACTATAAGCTCACTAGGAGTTAAGACTTGCTCACTAGGAGTAAAACTGGTGACCATTTCCGGAATATATAAATGGCATTGAAACCTTGTCAACCCTTAGAAAAGCATTTATGCCCTATATTCTCTGTCTTCCTACCTTTAGCGCCCCCCCCCCCATTCCCAAAGAATTTCATTGGTAAAGTAAAGCAAGTGGACCAAATTATAAAATTAATCTGTGGAGAATAATTGACAACCAGTATTCAAACCAACTCTCTCCATTTACAGATAGAATAAAATAGATAAAGGAAAGAAAAGTCAGAGGATGAAGAAGGGGAATTACAGACTAGTGAAAAGAAAAACGGCTGCTATCAGTCCTGCCACTGCACAAGAAACTGAGCTGTAATTCATGAATGTGACAAAACACATTCTCTTTGAAAAACAATAGAACACAAAGAGGACAGATAAACAGGGACACGAGGAAAGGCGTTGAGCATACGCATGGGCAGAAATGCTTAGAATGTTTCCACCCAGGTAAAAAGAACACGGGTATTTTATTTAATTACAAAACAAGGTCACTTAGGATGTTGAACAAAGTAGAAGCTCATATTTTTATGCCCCATTTTCTTGGGAAAAAATGAAGATTCAAATGAAAAGAATTTGTAATTCATGTGTAACCCAATGATACCTGGTGTGGGGTATTTAAGGTTAATTAAAATTAAACATCATGTTGCTTTTTTTTTTCTTTCAGCTAGGGATTCTTTTGAGGACAAGCTCTTTGGGTATGTTGGAGGATGATAGAAGCTGGGGTCTCTTACATTTTGGGGGGGTGGGGGAGTTTGTTGCTGTTGTCTCCCTAAGGCTGAAGCTCCCTCTTCTTTTTCCTAGACCTTGCTGTAAAACTCTTCCCTCCTCTGAGATCTGTGGATCCATTTCCCTTCCTGTATGTTCCTGTGTTTCTGAATAGGATTTGCAGTGTATGGGATATAACTTTTTCTCTCCTCTACCAGAATTGCTGGGGCATACTCCTACCCTTAGAAATAAAAAGAATTCTGTTCACCTGTAGGGAAGAAACTTCATGCTGAGGAAAGCCTTAACAGTGCTACATAACCAATTTTAAACAAAGGCAGATTACATAGGCCATTGCTTAGCCAACCCAAGGCAAGTCTACATGCTGCCTTTTGCTCCTGGTAGGCCCAGTTTTTCCAGCATGGGACCACAGCTGCTACAGCCCTGCATGAAACATGCTACTTTTGCCATGGGATTCTTGGTCCATTTTAAGAAAAACTAGAGGATTTCCAGTCCTTCAGACTGGATCTAAATTTCAGGTCGCAGATTAGAGTGAGGTGGTAGAAGACCCCCAAAGCACGTGGTCTGAAATCAAACTGCCTAGTCAATATGATATGAAAACCACTGGTCCAGTTCCGACATAGCTTGGGAGAGCAAGGCACCGAGAAGAGGCAACACAGAAAATGGCTTCTTCTCCAAAATGAAAAATCCACCATTTAGAAACAACAACAATAGTGTATCCAAAGACAAAGATACAATGGTCTTGGGGCTTCAGAATTTTAATTTTCTTCTCGATTTTTCCATGGAGCTACCCCCTTTCCTTATCCACTGCATACTCAGGATGACTACATGGTCCATTCTTAAAAGAGTCATAGCTACTGGTTGAAAATGATGGGATGGGGATAAAACCTAGATTTACTTCTCCTACATGCATAATGCAGGTATCATACCAATAATTATTAACACATTGCAGTTAATGCTTCTGTTCACTTTGAGCTAGTTGGACGAAAGGCCTTCTTAATGAATTTAGTCTGTGAGATAGATAGGTATGGACAATGCAGTATGATTGTTAAGGTCAAGAACGTGATAGGTCATTGGAAAAAGTACTGTGCAATGAATCTGTGAGGAAAATCCTGTACCTTTTTTTAAAACAGCACAGAACTGTGAGATGTCAGGCTTCACTTCTGTTCCCTGTCAGAAGAAGGTCAGACCCTTCCAAGGGCTGCTGTTTACCACTGGAATACCCCTGGGGGAAAATACAAAAATAAAAATGCCATGAATATTCTTTAGAATTTTTAAGACTTTCACTTTGTCTGTGTTTGCATCTGTTTCGCGTTCACTCTCCAGAAATATTCTGAATCAGAACATAATATCAGGGACCCAGAACTGAACCTGGATCCAGCTTATTGAACCACAGCTGATTCAGCTAATGAACTTGGCCTTCTGACTGTGTCTGCTGGAGTTTTCAACCATTCTTAAACTCTGCAGCAGGGCTACATCTCTGGCTGCTCAACAGCAATCCTTGATTATAGCTGTATTTCTGGTCCAGTTTCCTGCTCCTGGCCCCGGTTCCTGCTCCTGGCTCCCTTGCCTGGTTTCCCCCTGCTGGTTTCTGCTCCTGCCCCTGCTCCAGCTGATACTCTGCCTTTGAAACTCAGGCCCTGATTCTTGATGCCAGCTCTCTCCTCAGACTTGGCACTCTGCTTCTTATCAAGTGCCCAGGTCTCTGCTCTTTATTCCTGGCTCTTGGCTCAAGCTCACACTTGGTAACTCAGCTCCTGATCTGGGCTCTGGCCACTAAGTCTTTTCACCTCTGCTCCAACTAGTAGACCATCCTCCTTCCCTGCTAATGGGCAAGACTGCCTACAGTTCAGTCCTTATCACCTAAGAAGTCCATACTGAATCAGACCAGTGATCCATCTAGATCAGAATCCTGTCTTCTGACAGTGGACAGTACCAGAGAGAATAAACAGAACAGAGCAATTTTGAGGGATCCATCCCCTGTTGTCCAGTCCCAGCTTCTGCAGTTAGAGGTTTAGGGACATCCAGAATTTAAGGTTGTATTCCTGACCATTTTGGCTAATAGCCATTGAGGGACCTATCCTTCATGAATGTATCTAATTCTTTTTTTACTGAATTATACTTTTGGCCTTGACAACATCCCCTGGCAATAAGTTCCACAGATTGACTCTGCATTGTGTGGAGTGCTTCCTTTTGATGTTTTAAACCTGCTACCTATTAATTTCATTGGGTGGCTCCTATTTAAATGAAGGCATAAATAACACTTGCCTACTCATTTTCTCCATATCGTTCATGACTTCATAGGCCTCTGTCATATCCTCCTCACCTTAGTCGTCTCTTTTCTAAGCTGAACAGTCCCAGTCTTTTTAATCTCTCCTCATGTGAAAGCTGTTCCATGTGCCTAATCATTTTATTGCTCTTCTCATCACCTTTTCCAGTTCTAATATATCCTTTTTGAGATACGGCAACAAGAATTGCATGCAGTATTCAAGGTGTTTTGTCACAGAAATGTTCATGGACACCATGGATTTAAGTTAAGATGGAAGAAATTAACAAAAAGCAAATTTTGAATTAATAAATGTAAATAATGGCACCAGAAAACTCTTTTTGGAGAGCAAATCTTCTCTAACCAGGGAACAGAAATATACTGTGTGTCAGAGGAATACCATGCTGGTATGCATCTAATTAAACCAGCTTGAATTTATAATCACAGAAATGTAGGGCTGGAAGAGACTCGAAGTCATCAATTCCTGCTCCCTGCACTGAGGGGGTAGCAAATGATTATGGAGAACAAATGATCGTTACAGCTGCCCTCAACATATTTGAAGACTGTTATCAGATTGCCCCTCAGGCTTCTTTTCATAAGGCTAAATATGCTCAGGTTTTTTTTAACCTTTCCTCGTAGATCAGGTTCTATAAACCTTATATCTATTTTGTTCCTCTCCTCTGCAATCTCTTCAGTTCATCCATGCCTTTCCCAAAGTGCGGAGCCCAGAATTGTACAGAGCATTCTAGCTGAAGCCTCACCAGTGCTGAGCAAAGAGGAATATTGCCTCCTGCCTCTTACACATGATGCTCCTGTTAATACAGCCCAGAATTATATTAGCCTTTTTTGGAACTGATGTTACCTGTGAGCTCTGTGTTCTTGGGGGACTAGGGCACAATATACAGCCTGTCTGACTCATGAAAGACCTTCCCTCCACCCCCAAGCCTCTGCTTGAACGAAAGTCAATCAGAAGAAAGACTTACAAACAGCAATGAAAAAGTACCTAAACCCCTCCAGACAAGGGTGACTGGATTAAGGAAATGCCCTATTTGCATCAAAGATAGGGCTGAGAAGCATCTCCATTAGCATACAGACTGGAGAACAGAGATTCCAAGGCAAGAACAGCACTGAACTCTGGGACCAGAAAAGCAAGGAAGCAGTGCATGATGGGGGATCTCTGCTCCAAATGTTAATGAACCCACGGCTGCACACACCCAGCTCAGTAGTTATTGGTCTAATTCGAGTAATACATCCTTTTTTGGTACCCAAAATACTGAAGCTGCCTAATTGCATTGTGAGCTCCCTTAAAGGAACACTGCCCATAGCTACGAATAATCAGCTGCCATTATCTAGCCTGAAGAAAACAACTTTGGTATACCTCCTTGAGCCATCAGTTTACCCACAAACAAATCTAGTGTTCTCCCTTGAACCATTCTTCTTTCCCTACAGAAAAAAACCTACTTATGCTTAAGTAAGTGTTCTGGTGCCTGGATCCAAACTCTGCATCAGTTCCATTGGGACTTCATTTTCTCCTGACTGATCATGCTGGGGGGCTTTTCCGACTCCAGCACTCAGACCCTCAGTTACCACCATCACCCGGGAACCCCGATCGATTCAAGCATCACAAAGTGGAGACAACACATCTCTCTCTCTCGCTGTCTCTCGATAGCCTTCTGACCCTGACTTGTGTGATCAATTATAGTTTTCTAAACCTTTTATAATTAAATTTAAGTTAGATTTAATATTACAACAGTTTTGTTTGTTTGACTCCCCTTGTGTGGTTATTACCTGGCAAAAAATAACTTTCACGGTTAAGCTGGTTGCTTCTCTCTCACACTCTCTCCCCCTTTGTGAGTGTTTTTTGGCTTCCCCATTCACTCTGCAGCACCTTGTACCTAAGCTAAACATCCCTGAAGCACCCAAAAATCCTGTAGGGTTTGCTCATCAAATGGGTTCCTACCAGAACAATTATAACATGAAAGTGGGGATAGGAATGTGCTGTCCAGGGGCATCTGAGGGTGAGAGCTTGGAGGTACTGAGTCCAGGGGCCCATGAGGGTGACAGGTTGGAAGTGCTACTCGACCCAAGTAGTCCAGAGACATAAGTGATCAGCGTGGGAGTGCTGATTAACCCGGTCCTCTCAGAAAAGCACTGTTAATGTGTGTGTTTTCCTCTGATTTTGGGGCTGGAAGAACCCAGCCCTGGGGAACCTAGGTCCTGCAGGATAACTCCACTGGAAGGGAACTTGCAGCAGGGAGAATTAGAGCTCTCTATGAGAACACAAGTAGTATATTGATAAAAGTACAGAACACCACCCTGCCCCACAAAAGAGTAACCCTAATAAATGAGCATACCCCAAAGTAAAATGGGCAAATCTGGTAACACTGCATTATGTTGTCTCATAATCAATCTGTGATCCATTAGAGCTCCCAGATCCTTTTCAGCAGTACTTCCAGCTAGCCAGTTATTTCCCATTTTATAATTGGGCTTTTGATTTTTTTTTCCTTCCTAAGTGAAGTAATAGGCACTTGTCATTAAATTTCATCTTGGTGTTTTCAAACCAATTCTCTAACTTGTCAAGGTTGTTTTATATTTGAATCCTGGCTTCCAAAATGCTTGCAGCCCCACCCAGCTTGCTGTCATCTGCAAATGTTATATGGCTACTCTCCACTCCATTTTCCAAGTTATTAATGAAAATATTTAATAGTACTGGATCCAGGACTGATCCACTGATGGACCTTACTGGATACACCCTCCCAGTTATACAGCAAAGCTGTGATAATTGCTCTTGGCATATGGTCTTTCAACCAGTTGTGCACCCACCTTACAATAATTTCATCTACACAACACTCCCCTTGTTTGCTTATGAAACTATCATGTGGGACTGTGGCAAAAGACTTACTAAAATCAATCTCTCTCATATTTACCTCTTCTCACCCCCACCCCCCAATCAGTAGGCCAGTAATTTCATCAATCATTAAAACTCTAGACATGACAGTCACACTCCAGATGAATATTCTGTAGCATCTTTAACAAACAAATTGGATTTAACTTTACAAAATCTTAAAACCATAGGAGACATATGAGTCCCTTGCTTTACTTCTTAACCTCCTGGTCTGGCTCCTCAGGTACACTAGGTATTTCATCCCTCTCTCTGGCCTTTATTTTCCCATTTTATTTCTCTTGTTCCGACTAAGGAACTTGACTTCCTAATATTCCTCTCCACCTCCGCAACATAATGTTTGCTGTTTTTCTTGTCAGTCTCAACTTCCTCATCTCTCATCCCCATCGTTCTCTTCACACTAGGATATATTTCAAGATGAGAACCTAAGCTAGAACTCTAACTTCAAGGTCTAATGAAAAGCCTTCCATGGACTAGTTTGCCACTGGTATCTCTCTCTCTGAAAGCACATAACATATTTCCACTTGTTAGTCTCTCCTGTTCCATGAAACCATTAAAGGCTATGAGATACCAGATTCCTTCTAAGGTAGTGGTGGGTGATGTACACTTGATTAACTGTAGATCAGTAAATTCCATACACATGACCGTTATGGATTTACACAGGGCTTAAATTCAGCTGGAGCCATCTGGAGCAAAGCTACAATACATATTTTCAAACCTGCAGGGAACCCCAGCTTCTCCCACGGGGCTGAAAGCCCAAGCCCCAGTACACAATGCAGCACAGAAGCCCCAAGCCCTGGCATTTCCTGCACGGCAGAAGCTCCAAGCCCAATGCACACCACAGGGCAGAAGCCCCAAACCTTAGCACACACCCACCCCTGCCAGGGCTAACACCTTAAGACCCCCACTCCACAGCTGAAGCCTGGAGCCCTGAATGGGGTGGGGGAGAAGGAGCTCCAGGAAATCATCTCTGAGAATTTAAGCCCTGGATTTAGAGCTCTGATCCTGGTCCCACTGAAGTCAGTTCCCTCTTCATTAATAGCAGAATTGGTGCCACAATCAACAAAGTACTAGCAAGAGTATTAAAGGAACTGGCACCTGAAATTGCAAAGTCATTAGCAAGTATTTTGAATGAATCTGTAAACTCAGGGGTTGTACCGTATGACTGGAGAATTGCTAATATAGTTCCTATTTTTAAGAAAGGGGAAAAAGTGATCCGGGTAACTACAGGCCTGTTAGTTAGACAACTGTAGTATGCTAGGCCTTGGAAAAAAATTTGAAGGGGAAAGTAGTTAAGGACATTGAGGTCAAAGATAATTGGGACAAAATACAACTTGGTTTTACAAAAGGTAGATTGTGCTAAACCAACCTAATCTCCTTCTTTGAGAAGATAACAGATTTATTAGACAAAGGAAATGCAGTGGATCTAATTTATCTTGATTTCACTAAGGCATTTGATACAGTTCCACATGGGGAATTATTAATGAAATTGGAAAAGATGGGAATCAATATGAAAACTGAAAGGTGGATAAGGAGCTGGTTAAGGGGGACACTACAGCAGGTCCTACTGAAAGGTGAACTGTCAGGCTGGAGGGAGGTTACCAGTGGAGTTCCTCAGGGATTAGTTTGGGGACCAATCTTATTTAATCTTTGTATTACTGACCTTGGTGCCAAAAGTGGGAGTGTGCTAATAAAGTTTGCAGATGACACAAAGCTGGGAGGTATTGCCAATACAGAGGACCAAGATATCATACAAGAAGGCCTGGATGACCTTGTAAACTGGAGTAATAGTAATAGAATGAAATTTAATAGTGAAAAGTGCAAGGTCATACATTAAGGGATTAATAACAAGAATTTTAGTTATAAACTGGGGACACGTCAATTGGAAGTAAAGGAGGAGGAGAAGGGCTTCAGAGTATTCGTTGACCACAGGATAACTATGGGCCGCCAATGTCATACAGCCATGAGAAAAGTTAATGCAGTCTTGGGATGCCTCAGAAGAGGTATTTCCAGCAGAGATAAGGAGGTATTAGTACCGTTACATAAGGCACTGGTGAGACCTCATCTGGAATACTGTGTGCACTTCTGGTCTCCCATGTTTAAGAAGGATGAATTCAAACTGGAACAGGTACAGAGAAGGGCTACTAGGATGATCCGAAGAATGGAAAACCTGTCTTATGAAAGGAGACTCAAAAAGCTTGGCTTGTTTAGCCTAACCAAAAGGCGGCTGAGGGGAGATCTGATTGCCCTCTATAAATATATCAGAGGGATAAATACCAGGGAGGGAAAGGAATTATTTAAGCTCATTATCAATGTGGACACAAGAACAAATGGATATAGACTGGCCAGCAGGAAGTTTAGACTGGAAATTAGATGAAGGTTTCTAACTATCAGAGCCAGTATACAAGCATGAACTGAGTGTCTCTGCATTGAGCAGCCCTGGTTCAACAGCCCTGACTCCAGCAGCTTGCTTGTTACACCACAGTCACACTGTGGTTACTGACCCCATCACATGCCTGTCCTGAATTTCCCCACATTTGTACAGTCCTTTAGGCATTTACTATACATACACCATGCAGGAATATTAATGGTCTCTGTGTTACTGGTTTTCTAATGATAACTTACATGAGACTTGTTAGATGCAGACTATGACATAAGTGAACTGGAGTACACTGAACTGGTCAGAGCAGCTGAAACTCACTGCATGACACCAGTGAGCCCAGCGGCTTGTCCTCTGTATTGAGATGCTCTTAGTGTCACAAACTACACGCTTTAGATTTCATGTGGTTGTTTACTCAACATATGGAGTTTTATAATATAATTTCAAGAGAGATTTATTTAATCGTACCCTTATTTACAAGTTTATTTAAATTGCTGTCTGGGTTTAGATGTTCATAACTGGCGTCTTTCCATTAGAGGAAAGATATTTCTTGTGAAACAGTTCTATAATAAGTTACATTTGGTTTCAATTCTCTTTCCTCAATTCTCTTATAAACCTATTTTAATTACATTGGATAATTACCTCCCCCACCCCCATAAGGTACAACTGAAGATCTCAGGGATCCATAACGTTAATGTGCCATAGAACTTGCGCCTTAAAAAAATTGAATGAAACCTCTAATGCAATTGTACTAATACTTAGGAAGAGTCTAATTATATAATTCTCAGTGCTGTTAATACTTTGTTAGTTTTAAAAGCGCCTGAAGTACAGTGTTTTGTTCAGTTTCAACACCTTTAAATTATTTCACTATGAGTATACAAATTGGATACAAACAAACAAACAAACAAAACTACAACTTCCTACTAAATTCAGAGGGATAGTGAGGGGAAAAGAACAGAATGTGGAATTCAGGCAGAAATGGAGACTAAGAGTGGGCAGCAGAATGCCAGAAACTAAATGGGAATCTGACTGGGTTGGTGCATTCTATGTGGACAATGAGGAAACTGAGGTCAGAGATGTCTAGAAGGGGCAAAAAGGAGAATTCAGGAAGAAAGGGAGACCTGGAGCAGAGCAAAGTGTGAAAAGTGAGAAGGATGGGGGATGTGAAGAATGGAAGCTAATCAAGGGCAGAAAGAGCATGTTTGGAGCACAAAAGAGACTGGGGGAAGAGGAGAAGAGAAATGGGTCGAAAATGTGGGAGAACATGAGCACGGAAAGCGATAGGAGAGGGAGGTGTTAAGGGAAGAGCTTCCCCACCAAAAGGTTAGAAGAAGGAAAGTGAGGGTCCCTGCCTGGAAGTCAGAGGGAACATCTATATTTCTGTCTTCATTTTGGTTCTGATTCAGCAAGATAATTGAGCACATGCCTAACTTTAAGCACCTGAGTAGTCTCATTGTATGTGAAAATGTAAACTTTTAACTGAAAGGTTAACTGCAAGAATGAAGAACAATATGTATTTTGAAATTTAAATTAAATAAAGCATTAAATTAGTTCAAAAAGAAAAAAATACAAATTTTTTGTAGGTCATATAAAGTGCAGATCAGTTAGCAGTCAAGGGAAGGCGCTGAAAGAATGAGGCTTAGCTGGAAATACTGGACCTGACAGGTAACTGATAAGATAGAAGACAGGGCCCCAGTTACCAGTGATAGTTAATAATAAAGAAGGATTGTGCATGTTGAACTAATAATGACCCCAAACTGCCCAAACCCTGGTGTTTGAGCTAAAATTAGCAATCTGCAGTTACATCATTTGTTTGCTAAAGTACAAAAGGGTAAATTCTTCAACGGTTTATTGCTAATATCTGCCTGACCAAACTGGAGCTGACCAACATGGCTCTAAGCACACCTGGATTTAGCCCTTTCATAGCTTGATCAAATGTTTATTAAATGTCTGGTACTATCTGAATGTATTAACTGCCGATTGGTTAGGCTTTTAAACATGTTTAGCGCAACTGTATAAATACCATTCAGCCTCTGGACTTAATTTAAAAGGTTGTTAGTCTCTGGTGGCATCCTATATTACTACTAGTGGTAGTAGTAATTCCAACATTCACCAGGTATTTAATTTTAAGTATTGAAAACAAAGTGTGGATAGGCAGCTTCCCTTAGGGGCTCAAAATCAGAAGTGGGCATAAAGAAGTTTAATTTATTATCTCTTTAAACCTCATGATTTTTAATCAAAAACCATGAGTTGGGAAGCGATGGCCTGTCTCATTTTTACAGTGGAGGGTTGGCAATAAATAATTTTAATCAACAAAACACTTCTTCAGTGACCCAGGACAGAAGGTTACAAAAAGTTAAATACAAGTTAACAATTATATGACACTTGTTACAGGAATTAGTATTCCCATCACTTATCTAACATTTCTACTAGCTACAAAATTAGGCTCCAATCATGCAAGCTGTCCCATGTAGGTAGATCTCTGAGTCCACATGAAGCTCCCTGACCTCAGTGGGGTTCTTCAAAGACAGAACCCTACAAGGTCAGTGGGCTTTGTGACCAGGCAGGTATTTGCCCATAGATACCATCTTGCTGGATGGGGGAAGGAGATCCTGAGTGCCTGATCCTGGATTTCTTTTATTCCAATCAAAATGCTATTGACTCACTGAAGTAGGATCAAGCCCATGGTCTTCTTTTCAGCAAAACATTATGCAGTTTTTAATCCAATTTTTATTTGTTGTAGCTCTCTAGCCACATTTGCATAACTAAACCAATTCATTTATGTTCCATAAAAACTTGACACTCTTATGAATGTTTGACTGACAACAGTCTGCAATTGTTAGAAATAGTTATTTGAATTGGCCTTTGCAGTATCTAGTAGGAAAAGTAATAGTTACGTGCTTAATAAAGCAAAGATTTCCAATATTGCAATTTTATGATATAATATGACTGCAGTGTTTTTATTACACCATATGGATCTTTCCTTTCATACTAAATATAGCACTAGAGAAGAATAACCTGATATTACTGAACAATTTCAGTTACAACTTGTTAAATGAGTAGTTACAAAATAAATAGATAAAATGGTTCAAAATGGTTTCTGCTATGTTTTCATCAGCATGATGTAAATTAATGTAAAACCAGTCCAGGAGAAATAATCTAGATTCCAAAGAATTATAAAAGTGAAGGGCTGGAAGAGACTTTGAGAGGTTTTCTAATCCAGCCCCCTACACCAAGGCAGGACCAAGTAAACCTAGATCATCCCTGAGACATATTTGTCCAACTTGTTCTTAAAAACTTCCAATGACAACAATTCCACAGCCTTCCTTGGAAGTCTATTCCACAGATTAACTACACTTATTTTTAGAAAGTTTTCCTAATATCTAACCTAAATCTCTTTTGTTGCAGATTAAGCCCATTACTTCTTGTCTAACTTTAATGGGCATAAAAAACAAATGATCACTGTCCTCTTTACAGCATCCGTTAATATATTTGAAGACTGTTATTCGGGCCCCCTAATCCTTTCTCAAGAGTAAACCGGCCCATTTTTTAAAATCTTTCCTCAAAGATTAGGTTTTCTAAATCGTTTAGCAATTGTATTGCTCTCCTTCTGGACTCTCCCCAGTTTGTCCACATCTTTCCTAAAGTGTGGCATACAGAATTGGACACACTACTCCAGCTAAAACTCACCAGTGCAGAGCAGAGCAGGACAATTACCTCCTAAGATCTTTCATGCGACAGTCTTCTTAATACACCCCAAAATTTTATTAGCCATTTTCACAGCTGCATCACACCGCTGGCTCATATTTAACGTTGATCCACTATCACCCCCAGATCCTTTTGAGCAGCACTGCTGTCCAACCAGTTATTCCCCATTTTTTTATGCAGGAGTAAGAATCATATTAGCCATTGGAATCTACATCACTAGACTAGCTGATCCTGAGATAGTTGGGCCTGGTGTGAACAAGATTGGAGTAGAATTGATTTTTGCTCTGTAGGTATATGAACTGGCATCACTTGGAAGGCTCACAGGGGAATCTAATGTACAAGAATCCTCCCTCGCTGCTCCCCACAAAAAAAAAAAGAAAAAAAAAAGAAAGAAATCCTAGAGGTTACTGCAGTCCCCAGTGTCCAGTAACTTGCAAGGGACAGCCACAAAAGCAGAAAAAGAAAACCTTGTAACTTAAAAAAGCTGTTCCATCATGCCCCACTCAATCACCTGATGGGAGAATTTGAATGATCAAGCATAGGACATAATTCTAGGGTCACCGGCCAGAGGGTTTTCTAATCATTAATTCTTCAGTATTAGTATGTCTCCAAATTCAAATACAATGCACCTCCTACTTCAAATGTTAAAAGAAGCTCCAATCCCTGCAGCAAAATGCTTCCTGATCTCTAGAGCCCTACTACTGCCCTTGGGACAGAGCCCAGATTTAAAGAGTGAGAGAGGTAGAAATGTAGAATGGTATTTTAAAAAGCACTCAGTGATGGCTTATCTCTGCACCCACTGAAATCAATGATAAAACTCCAACTGACTTCAATGGGAGAAAAGTTAATCCACCACTGAGAAATTTTGAAAATCCCACCCATAGAGTTGTGACATTTTACACAGCTTGGTACAGAACAAACACTTTTTTCAAAAAGAAAAAAATGGCTACATTTACTGTAAAAGATCTTACAGGTGAGCTTATCACTGTTGAATGCTATATCCATAAGCCTCTCCCCTCTTTCTGTTTTGTCACTGTGGCCTAGTAAATGACTTTGGGCTGCTTGGCCAGTCATTCTCCCTTCCACAACAATCACTTCACTGGATAAGAAGCCTGCTGTAGCACCAAGGGAGAAACAGCCATCTGAGCTATTATATTCTGGAGTGTCATCTGTGATATGACATTTGAGGAGGGAGTTTAACCACAGACTTTCCCTTTTGATGGGGGAAGCAGGGAAAAAGCATCCAACTCCGCAAATACTGTAAAGCAATTCTCAGAGAGGAGTCTCCTCCCTCAGGATATAAAGAAGTGGCTATGTCCCAGCATAAATCCATGGGTGATTTAAAAAAAAAATCAATGTAAATGTAGAGCTTATTTTTAGTAGAGATTTAATATTAGCTCAATAAAAGGACAATGTGAGAGATGCACCATGTATCGCTATGTACAAAGAGCAAAAGTAGGAAAGTGATATTTCAGATATTTAGAGGCTACTTTTAATTAAAGTTAACAATACAAACAACAGCAACATACTCTGTGAAAAGCATCTTACATGTATATATGCAAGCCAAAGAAGAAAAAGTAAATAATATACTTTGAATAACACACATTGGTGGCTTGGCCTAGTGTTTGGAACTAGAGCAAGAAAGGACTGGGAACCACAGCCAAAAGAAAGACCCAAAGTCAGGAACCAGCACCAAGGGTCAGAGATAGAGTAAATTAGTGCAAAACAGGGAATCAGGCTGGGGCAAGGACTCAGCAGAGCAGGATAAACACTGGGGAGGAAGGAATATAGCTGCACACATAAGCACTAAACACCTAGCAACATACTCTTACCCCTGAGCTTAAGAACACACCTTCTGGCTTCCTTCAGTCAATTAGGCAGGTTGGCCAATGGAGCAGTCTTGGCGCAACCCTTCTGTGCTCATTAGTCAGCTCAAAGACTGAGCTAGCCAGTACTAAGCTCACCTGCAGATTTTCATTTCTGAGCCATACCAAAGTTTCTGACAAAAGGCTTTATACTAGAGTGAACTGGGTGAATTAGCAAAAGCCCATCATTTGAAGCTAGAGTCAGTTACAACCTGCCTTTACCATGGCTGAAGACAGAGCCTCATGTTCAGCAAGATAAACAAGAAGTGACCTTCTTTCTGGTCATCTTAATATGACCTGTTCTAAGCTTGTCTTACCTAGTAGCTTTCAATTCCCCTGTAGCCAATTCATATTTTTCTTAAATCTGGCCATACTAAGTTCCATGGAGGTCTGGGTGAGGATTATAAGGGAGCAGTTTAGAGCTACTTGCAGGACTGCTGAGTATGGCATTTTATTTAACTCTGGATCCAGTAAGGTAAAACAAGCTGAGGGGAGTAGGTATTTTAGGACAGTGGGCTAGATAGAAGATTTCTCAGCATATCTGTGAGGAATTGAGGTGCTGGCTATCAAGGATATTGTTTTGTGGGAACCTGTCAGGTGCTAACCCTTATGACTGTACCTGCTCTCTTAAATTCACTTAAATCAGTCTTACTGTAAGTCAGCCTCTGCTGTGTCAGGCACTAGAAGGAACTGAAGATCTTAACACTGGTTACACAATACATTTCCTGTGTCATGGAGACCTACTGATTCTCAGAGGAATTCACCACAAGGGATGATGGGAAGTGATACAGCCATTCTTTCTTCAGGACTGTTGGGCTGGAAGGGTAGCTTTTATGTATGATTGGGTTTCATGAGGCTTTTGTTTTACTAGGAGCTATTAAGGCATCTGCTGAATCAGCATAACCCTTGGCTACTCTATATCTCCTTCCAGGACAGCACTGCCCACCTTTTGCAGCTGTACTTGTTCCCTCTGATTCTCTGCAGCCCACTAACCCTGCCTCCCATCCCCTCATTTTGGCACTTTTGTGCTGCCAAAAACATTTTAACTCACCAGGCTGTTGTGATACTGCATCAGTTTCTTCATTACCTTATAGACCTTTCCCGGATCTGTACCATTGTTTTGAAAAGGACCTACTGTATATAATTAATGAATTTCTTTTACTTCAACTAAATTGTTATATAACAGAAATCTACCAAATAATTTTCCTCCAGATTAGAAAAAAGAGGAGAAGCTATGCATTAGAGATCATATAGTTAATGAATATTTCTGACATCTGATCACAGTGTGGTAAATAAGAACTAAGAAGAGAGAAAATATTTACAATGTTTGCATAATATTTAATTGCTTGTTATCAAGTTAAAGTATGTAGGCTGGGATTCAAAGGAACCTAATGGAGTTAGGTGCCCAATTCCAACTAAGTTTTAATAGAATTAAGGTGCCTAACTTCCTTATCCTTTTTAACAAATCCTAGCTATAGCCACCAAACTGCACAATTTGGTTTGGTTGTTCAGGGGGAGATTTTCAAAAGCACAAAAGTTGGGAGTTCCCAACTGCCATTTGTGCCTTTTGAGTATCTTCCCCTTCATATGTTAAATAAAACTGAAGTTGTCACAGATGGTTGGCCCTTTAAAGGGGAGTTGGGCCCTGCCTCAACTGGAATTAATCATATGCCTCGTGACTAAGGCTCAGAGATCAAAAATTAAGTGATAGTTTGAAAACTACTTGGTCCTCATAGAGGCCAGCAAGCCACTCAGTCAGGTAAACTTGCAGTATGGGGAAGAACCGAGGACCAGGTTCACAAAGTACTTTGGTGTCTACAAAGTCAGGTGTCTAAGCCCACTAAATAGAGGCCACTGATAGTCTCAAAACTACTGCTCATTTGCTATCTCTCACTGTAAGAACCTATGTTTTGTGGGAGAAAGACCTCAATTTGATGAAAAAAGAATATTAATGACAATTTGAGTTTTAAATCTTTACAAACTTGTTTGTATCTTTACTGAATATTAAGATATAGCTACAAGAGTATAATAGCCAGGATGCTTGGAAATAACACAATACATATGTTTAGCTCACTGTGTTACAACATGTTAAAGCTAATCAGAGAAATTCCAGAAGGTTTCTGCTTCTATCTCCCAAGGGTAAACAAACATCAGGTAGACAAACCATGTAAACACGTCTAGGAAGAAACCTCATTGTAAAAAGAATGTAGAGTTGTGTTATAAGAATAATAAATTTAGAGGTAAAGTGGGCTTATTTCACCCACTCATACACACTTTTTTCTTTTAAAGGAAAATCTGAATATAAACCCGCACACAAAATTCTACAAATATCCTTATTAAAATTGATTTCTTTTGTAAGTAATAAAGTTTCCATTCTTTAAATTTAGAGAACCTTTATAGTGAGGATTTTTTTTAAGAAGATACTGGTTACTTCTAATTCATGCTTACATTTAAAGATTAAAACCTTTGTTTCTCAAAAGCCTACAATGGCATAAGCTTTTTAATATGTATGTTTTCAAATATTTTGTATATAAATGCAAGCCTTCATACTATAAATGCCTGCTCATTGTTTGTAAAAATAGTAAAATATTTTACATACAAATATCATAAGGCCATCTAATGCTAAACTAATTACTAAGATAAGAAGCCATTTAAATATAGACTATATTTATGGACATTTAATTAGTTACTGGCAGTGCTCAAACAATATCAACCCATTCAGAAGACAAGAGAAATAATCTTTCCAAAAATGTCATATAGAAATAATAACTTAAGCTAAAGACTTCTTATACATTTATTTAGTTTTAAAAAAACTGTTTTGTGAACTAAGACCTGATTAAATACAAATATTTGAACTTATTAAAAACAGAATTTCATTTCCTGTCAAACTCTAATAAAACTGAAAGAATATCTCACAAAAATTGAATTAATATAAAGGAGTTAGTTTTAACTTTACAAGTTATCTGAATCTTTCCTGACACAAAATAAAGAAATGTTGCATATTCATTAAACCAACCGCATATTTACAAGCTAGAAGTGTTACCTAAGCCAACCCTAAAGGCATTCAGCCAATTAAAGAATGACAGCAACCAAACTGAATGTAAACAAACATGAAAATAAGCAAAAGCATATTAAAAATTCTGAAGTCAGCAACCCACGTCAACACCCTCTGCTCCTCTGCTTAGAGAGCAAGCACTCCACCACTCCTCCTGTCCATCTGTACAAGCAAGCTTGTCATAGATAGTTGAGAAAAACAGAAGAGACCCAAGAAGAATCAAGCTAAGGAAACCTTCCAAAGGCTTCAACGTGGATTGATAAGAAGAAGTTAACTAAGGCAGTGCCAAGGGATGAGATTTTTTAATGATTTTGTTGAAATGTTATTGTAATTTAACCACTAAGTGGTCAGATAACGTATTCTAGAAAGCAGACAGAAGCTAAACACTGATAAATAGTGAGATTTAATTGAATTTAAGAATCTTAATATTGGTTAAGACAGCTCCTTAAATGGCTTCTTCTCAGGGTAGGTCTTCACTACCTGCCGGATTGGTGAGTAGCAATCAATCTTTTGGCAATTCATTTCTCGCGTCTCGTTAAGACGGGAGAAATCGATCACCAAGGGCACCCCCGTCGACTCCGTAACTCCAGCTCGCCGCAAGGCGCAAGCTGGAGTCAACAGGGGAGCACGCTGCCAACCACCGCTGCCATGAGGACGGGAGGTAAGTCAGCTGAAGATACGCCAACTTCAGCTACGTTATTCACAGACAGGTTGGCCCTGGAAAGGGGGCACTTAGCACCATATTCACGTAGTTGAAGTTGAGTATCTTCAGTCAACCCCTCCCCCTAGTGAAGACCAGCCCTCAGTAGCTGATTTAAATATTTTCTTTGATTTCGTAGGATGTAGGTAAGATTGTTTAAGTTGCCAACTATAAACCAGCGGGTTTATTTTATTGATTAAAAACAGATTCACCTGCCCTGAAACAAAGTTCCCTTGCCAATTGTGACAATCAGGGTCCTGACACCCAAAGGGGATAACAGGGGGTCGGAACCCCAAAATAATAAGCAATTAAATTAACTAGCTGTAAACAATATATGTCAAATAAGGTCTTTTATGAAAGCTTGTTATGTGCTTAACTTGATGATCATTAGGAGATATCTATACAGGTTATAGTTATGAATGTATGCATGCATATCTCCATGTAGATAATTGTAGTGCAACCACAGCATCACCTCACAAGAGGTGGTGTAGTGATCAGTGAGGTGTGGGTGCGGGATCAGAGGAGGTCTCTGTGCTGGATCGGGCCTCCAGGGAGCTGAAGGCAGGATCCAGGCATAAAAGCCTACTCTCATAATTCTCTGCAGTAACCTCCTGGGTAACAGGAAAGAGGGCAATACAGGAATTGCCTCACAGTAGTGTCCTCCAAGCCAGAAAGTTTCCTATCTTGGGGTCTTACCTTAAGGTAGCTATTCAGTTTCCCAATCTACTGCCAGTAAAGTAAGGCTTTTACTTATCACCATGTTAGGAGGCAGATGGGTTGGTCCTGGAAAGGGGGCACTTAGCACCATATTAGGGAGTAAAGGATGATTCAGAGAGTAAGGGCAGGAAGCAAAAGGATGATTCAGAGGATAAGGGATAGGGCAGGTACCAAGAAAAGGGTTGGGGATAAAAGATGCTGTAACCATAACTCAGGGCTCACTCTATTGATCACGAGAAGAAGGGGAACGAGTGGTCTGGATGCTGTAACCAAATAAATCGCCTCTGACCACTCCACCCAGACTCATCCCTTATTTGACTGAGCAGCATCAAAGAACCTTCCAGGCCAGTTGTTTACACAAAACTAACTACAAGCACCTACCATTGTTCAATGGTACCATTGTTGATTGTCTTTGAGGAAAGACAATGACGGGCTGTTAAAGTTAATGAAACAACTTGAAACTGAAATTTAAAAAAATGCCCAGTCTTGGAAAACTAAATCCTTGTCTACACTACACAGATCTGTCGACAAAAGTAATCCTTTCATTGAAAAACAATGGAGGTGTGCACACTGAAATGTTCCTCCCACTGATGTAACTCCCCTGCCACACCAACATCATAAAACCACCTCAATGAAAAGATACAGCTTTTTGTGACGTATTAGAGCAACACATAGTCAGAGTAGACACTGTGCATCTTTATGTTGCCCTAATTGGCATCCAGGAGGTGTCCCACAATCATGGACTCCAGAACGGGGCAGGGAGAGGTCATGCTCCCCCCCTCCCATTTTTATCAGTCACAAGGTCAAGCGATGGAGAGGATGGGAGGAGAGAAGCAAGGAGGGGAAGAGACTTGGGAAGAAGGGGTGAATGGGAGGGAACTTAATAGGGAAGGGCTGTGTTGGGGTGGAGCCTCGTGGGAAAGGAGCTGCATGGAGGATGGGGTCACAGTTCAGTCGCCAATGGCCCCCCACTTTTATGGAGCTTCCATCACTCCCGCCCACAAAACCCATCATGATTGCTGTAGTCTGCAGTTTGAGCACCATTGCCCTGCAGGTACACAGGCACGTGCCTGTTCCCAATTTAAAGGCCTGGGAATTTTTGAGATTCTTCTTCCTGTTTGCTCAGCATGGCCAGATCACACAACATCTTCCCAGCTGACCATGTCAGTCACGCTCCCGCATGGAGTACACCGGAGCTGTTGAATCTATGGGGAGAGGAGGCTGTGCAATCACAGCTTTGCTTCAGCCATAAGCACTTTGATATATACATGCTAATTGTTAGTGGCATGCAGGAAAAGGGGCGCAAAAGGAACATGCAGCAGTGCCATGGTAAGATCAAGGAGCCGAGGCAGGCATGTCAGAAGGCAAGGGAGGCCTTCTGTTACTTGGGTGCAGGACCAAAGATCTGCCACTTCTATAAGGAGCTGCATGCCATCTTCTGTGGTAACCCCACTTTCACAATCAAGAGCCCCGGGCATACTGCAGAGGCAGTGGCCAGTGGAGTCAACCCCAAGGATGAAGTGGAAAAAAGGAAGTGGAGTTGGAGGAGGATGTGGAACACACGCCATGGTCGTTGGTGGCGTGGTGAATCGGGACCTCTTTTTAATTCTGAAGGGGTCTATCCAGTCCCAGCACTTCAGCTGGTGCACATGGAGTAGAAGATGCAAGCTGTGGTAAGCACACATTTTGCTTTGCTACCGCGTGGTGAGAGAAGATTGAGCACTTTTGTTAGATGGTAGAGGAGGGAAAAGGGACAGAAATTAAGAGAGACTATGCAGCTATGCAGTGGGAGCCTAGTGGAAAAGTTTGCTATTGTATACCAGAATGTCCCGGGAATCCTCCATAGTGATCTCTAGGAAAATTTCATGTAGGTACTCTGCAATCCTCTGCCGAAGATTCCTTGGCAGAGCTTTCTTGTTTCTCTCCTCACTGTAGGAAACTTTGCTGCACCAAACAGCAATTTTACCCCAGCCTGGGGAAAGGAGTACCAATATTCAGAAGAGTCTCCCTAAGCACTTGTCAGAATCCCCTTTGCAAACTACTCAGATGTTTTGTCTCTTCTTGCCCATTCCCCCTTCCCACTCCACACTTCAGCGAACTCACCATATTTGGGACTCATGTTGAGCTGTGTGATAGCCAAGCAAGAATGAGAAAGAGGTGAATTACAAAAGTTACATATACAGTTGAGAGTGCACTGTGATCTGTTCTGACAGCAGAGGGTGGCGAGTTGCAAAGTGGGATAGCTACCCACAATGTAATGCTCTCTCTGTTGAAGCAAAAACATGGACTGTGGACTCACTCTGCCAGCACAAGTAGTGTTGTGTGGACATGCACAATCAATGTAATTAATTGGCCTATGATCATCGACATAACTTAAGTTGACTCACCTCTGTAGTGTAGACATGGCCTAAAAGAGGAGGGAATTTCCCCCACAATGAATCACCATGATCTGAAAGAAAGGGTAAAAAAAAAAAAGAGGCACACTCTTAAAAGAGAGGGGTTTTGAATTAAAGAACATCCAGAAACTGAAGGATAACATCTAAACAGGGTGCACTCTGTAAAAGACTGGATCCCACTCAAAAACAGAGGGCAGGAGGGAAACTGTTCAAAGTCAATAGGTAACTTATATTAGAAAAGAGGATTTAGCTAATATAGAAGTGTAAAGCCTGGGAACTTGACTACACTTAAAATGCTGCAGTGACATCACTGTGATGATTCAATGAAGATGCTACCTACACTGATGGGAGGGATTCTCCCTTTGGTGTAGCTATTCCGCCTCCCCAAGAGGCAGTAAAATTCTCGCATCAACCTAGCACTGTCTACATTGGGTGTTAGGTCAGTTTAACTGCATTCAGGCCTGCGCAACTCAGAAAGCAGCAAGGGCCATATTACTGCAAAAAAACCAGCTGCAGGCCAAAAAGCCCCGCCCTCACTCCACCCCCATGCGCTTCCCTCCACCCCACCAGTTGGCTTGCCCCACCCCTACTCACCCCGCACGGGCCGCAGAGTGAGCCTGTGTGGGCCGCATGTGGCCCCTGGGCTGCATGTCGTGAAGGCCCAAGGGGATGAATTTTTCACATTCTGGAGTGATGCAGTTATACCAATCTTAGTTCCTAATTTAGACCAGGCCTGAGGCTGTGTCTTTGTTTCTTTTCTGCGTACCTTGTAAGGAAGAGCAAACACATACTGGTTCATCTTTGAATCTATATTTTTTCTGTTAAATAAACTTTGTTTTTACAACACTTTGATTTTACCCCAAGCGCATTTTTGGTGTGCAAACTCTGTGGAGCATGTCCCAAAGTCAACCGATAAATGAGGGCAGGTTTCACTCCTTTGAGGGTGATGAACCAGAGGGGAAATGTTCAAATGTCTGATAGTTAAGGACTCAGGGAAATTAAATTTGCTGGACTTGGGACCAGAAAGGCCAGTGGGGTCACCCTGCACGGAGTAACTAGATGGCTGGAAGCCAGACTGAAATGTTTATGTTCATAGACTGGTTACTGGTGTCAGATCTCTGAGCGAAAGCAGCAGAGCACTGAGGCACCCAAAGCTACAAGGCAGGTGGTGACAGAACCCCTTTCTGGTTTGAGTGATCCCCAAAACATCACTAAACATTCTTAGATATCTGATGATATACTATCGAATGGATTCATTTGGGAAACGATGTACTTTTGGTCTTTACTTAGAAGAAGAAAGCACATCTCAGAGGTGCTCAATCTTAGAGGCATGTAATCTCTACCAAAGGCTCCTCACAGACAGGGATGCAGAAGAGATTTGTAACAAAAGTAACCAGTTTATCACTTGTGCTCAGTCATCTGTTTAATGTATTCTTTTCCTTTCTTTTATAATTCGATAGCCAGGGTTAAGAATTGTGATTATTTAGTTTGGTCTTGATCATGGCATCCCCTAAAGTATGTAAAACAACCCCTGTTACTAAATAGCAGGAGCCACACCCCTGAGTAAACCGTAAGAGAAACAACTAGTAAAACCTGGCCTCCCATTTCTTGTTTCGCTGAACTAAATACCGTTAGTAAGTTTTCAAACAAAATTACTTGGCATCCCTTTCCACCCATTTCCACCAGTGAATTTGTGCAATGCTGCCTAAATCCTGGTACAGCCCCACACCCAGGGCCGTCTCTAACTTTTTTGCTGTCCCAAGCCAAAAAAAACCAGCCCAAGCGCTGCTGAAGCAAAAAGAAAAAGAAAAAGAAAAGGGCAGCCGGAGCACTGCCGAAGCAGGGGAAAAAAAGCGGCCCAAGCACCGCCAAAGGAAAGAAAAGGGGCGTCCAGAATGTGCTGCCCCAAGATTGGCCAGAATGCTGCCCCTTAAAATGTGCCGCCCAAGCACATACTTCCTCGGCTGGTGCCTGGAGCCATCCCCGTCCACACGTAATGAGCTGCTCTGAGCCCCAGCACAAGACAAAGCCTCAGCAGCCCTAAAGCAGGATTCTCAAACAGCATGTTGCTCTGCCTGTGTTGCCAGTGCAGCTTACGGGCTTGGGCCCCGCACAAAATACACTGATGGGGCTAAGAGTTATATGTATGTATGTGAATTTCTTGAAGTGGGGACATGAACCTGACTGCCCCCATCACAGATAAGGCCCTAACGTTCGATTTTAGAGTCAATATATTTATTTTTCTTTCTCTGGCCCAAGGCTCCTCTTCATTTCACTTCTGGCTAGTTTGGTGATTCTCTGTTGCTGGCTTCTGAGAATCCTTTCCTTAGGCAGCTATATTTCCTCTTGCATTATATGGGAGCCCAGGTGCCTAATTTGGAGCTCAGAATTTCACTAGGTAGCAGGGCACCCAGGGGTTAGGTGTTGTAATGCCTAAGTACCACTGTGAATCTAGTTCATGGTTAACATTTGACTCCCAGGCAAATGGTCTGTGCACTGAAATCCTGCACAGAGCAGATAGATTTGCAGAAGACTATAGGTCAGAGGGAAAGGACATGGTTCATATGTTGAACTTGTGTAGTTTTAGATTTAATGAATTGAAACTATTTGAGTTTTTGAAGAAAAAGGGTCTAGAATCCTGCCTGGAGAGTGTTCTTTGGGTGTCCAAACCAGTGAGTTAGTCCACCGGCTTACAGAAGCCCTGACACTTCAAATGTTGCTTTTTGATCAGTGTCCCACAACCATTCAAAGGTACCTGATTCTTTCTTTTCTTCCTCTTCTTTTTTAAGTATTTTTGCCCCTCTGCTTTGCTTTAAGTTAGAAGCTGAATTTTTAACTGAAGTCTGGGAAACATCTTTTATTTGTTTTTTAAGAAAAATACTTTGCCATACTATTTATATTTTGACATGCTTTTGCAAGTCTCAAACTGACAATTGACAAACTACAGTGAATTGTACAAAATATGTCATATAATAAAACAGCAATTAAGAAAAGGAGTCAAGAACTGGTTTCCTCTGACAGCATATATGGTTGGTAGAAAAATTTCTTGACAAAAAAATTAGATTTTTTTTGATTAAATGAAATTTTTCATCAAAGTACCTGCTTGCTACATAAGACTTTTCTTGGTCACAAAACCAAATGCTGCAAAAGTAAAATACGTAAGCTGAAAACTAAAATCTTTCTATCTGACAACATTGTTCATGGGAGTTGTAGTCTGGTTGTCTTATGTCCCCAGGCTTCATGAACACACTACATCTTCCATGTTGCACTGAATCCCTTCTCCAAGACGAGAGACCATGGTGCATCATGGAAGATGTAATCTGAGCAGGGAACTGGCCTATAGATGAGAATGGGAGCCTGAGACACCCAAACTACCCTCCCATTGGGCACCCAGCAACATTTTCAAATATTTGGCCAAAATATTTTGGGTTGTGAATTTCCATCAAAAAATTTAAAAATTGCAGGGCAAGGGGAAGAGGGGAAAGTGCAGTATTATAGTACCTGAACTCCTGGACAGTCAAATTTGCCAGAACTAATTTCTGAAAAAAATACACCAAAAAAATTCTAATAGTGTTCACTTAAATTATCACGTTCAAGGATGGGAGAAGACAGAAATGTGTGTACTACACTACTCAGTGCTGTTCATGAAGAATGAACAGCTTACCACATACAGATATCATTCCACTTTTTAAGGTTAATAATGTTTGGATTGATAGGCCAGCTGATCTGATTGTGAAAGGTTCTTACCCCAGAATCCAGCTACACAGGGCTAACTCTTTGGAGTTCAATATCTTGGGCAAGTTCCTGGGGTGGACACTCACATTGAGGGTGAAGAAAAACCTTAGATATCTTTATTAAAATAATCAACAAATCCAGAAAGGACCCAAGCCACAGAAAAAGATAGAGATAATACAATATTGGGGTTATCTGAGGTAGCATTCTTTGCATGAACTCTTAGAATTGCATACTCATACCCTTCTTTGGTGGTAAGAGACAAAGGAGCTAGCCCTCTCTCTGGCATGCCACAGTGTCCAATGGTCCAAGTTCCTCATTGAGTTGAAGGGTCAGGTAGTAGAAAGCAGACAGTGAAGGAAGAAGCCTCCCCAAAAAACAAACTATGGACCCACATGGTGGCTGCTGTGTTATAGGGCCTGAGCATCATTTGCTCATGCTCAGTCCTCCATGCCCAAATTTAGCCTTTTCACCCTCATAATACTGAGCTGCACTTATTCTATATATTCACATATTGATATGGGTAACTGCCATTTTAGCTCATTATCATTCATTACTCTTTGCTTAAGCAGATTTGTGGTTATTACTTTCATGTTCCTTGTGGTAGCATTTACTGGTGCATTCTAGCTCCTACCATTGAGCAAGCTCTCCTTAGTTCTCAAAATCTAAAGGTAACCATTAGGGCATGTATCTATGCCAAAGGTTACAGCCTACTTAATCACGCTTATGCTAATTTATGCTTCAACTAATGTCTTACAGGATTCAGGCCTGTAGGTTCCTTGCGTTACAGCTGAATATAATGAAAGCAGCTAAATAGAATGAAGGCAAGCAAGTGAATATAATAGGCAAACTTGCCATATGGCTACACACTTCACAGCTTCTTAACTTGTTTGGTTTTAGAAAACTATGACTACAGGCATGTCGTGTCTTGCGTGAGGGTTGTGTCCCGCGGTTACCATGTAAAGCGGAAACCACGTATAGCCAAAACCCACTGAGTTCAATAGCGGGCGAAATCGCCCATCCTACAGAAAGTTTTAAAAAAAAAATCTCTTTTTTTTTTTTTTTGCCAACTGCGTAAAGCAGAAATCGCATAAGTTAAATGCGCGTCAGACATGACATGTCTGTACTAATAAATGCTGTGTGGGTGCTCCACTTACTCATTTAACTATATCCAAAGCTACTAGTGAAAACTGTATCCAAACCATTTATGGCCAGATTGGGTCACCCTTATTCATGTTGTGTTGCCTCCTACTGTGATTTTAATAGAACTATTCACAAGGGGATTCTTTGTGGAATAAGGTACCATTCAATATGTGAAAGGGATCAGAATCTAGCCATTATGCCTCAATGTCTTCTGTGAGGCTGAGATGTGTTATGGGTCTCATTCCAAAGCCCACTTAAGTCATTCAATTGACTTCAGCTGTTTTGAATTTGGCCCAAGAGGAGGGGAAGAGATGCACTGCCAGAGCACCAGCATGATGATCGATTTTGCCTTTTGAGGGCCTGATCCTCAAATTTACACTGATGACAAGACTGATGACAAGACTCCCATTGACTCCAATGGGTGTTGGATAAAGGCCCTAAAAGAAGTATCTTTCTTCCTGGGAGTTGGAGTTCAGAACAAAAAGTCTTGCTTTACCAGTGGTTTTTTCAAAGTGTCTGAAATGGCCCTTTGAGGGGTAGTGGGGGGTCAGACATGCTAGCGAGCTCCATTCCATTGTGCTCCTCAGAATTTTGACACCAGTTATGACTGTGTTTTTAGCAGATGCCCAAGTATGTGGGATTAATGCTCATTAAGTCTTTTTCTTTCCATAACACACTTGTGAGGGAATGTGTAATTTAGCCAATACTTTGCCTAGTAACACATGCACAAGTTCACCTTAGGGTAAATATTATATTGACATAGAACAACCAGGGGCAGTAAGTGTGGGAGGAAGCCTATGGAGCATTAGAGGTTGCACTTTTCCCAAATCTCTCTCAAGACTTCATTTTAAGGACTATATAATAACTTCATTACTTTTTAAGAAGATATATATGAGACTATCCAGCATACATTTGCATAGATCTTCCTGGATCTTGCTTATATCTAATTAATGTATAAACAGTACTGTTCTGTGGAAAAAACACACAGAAAAATATTAAATGAACTAACAAGCACAGACACATTAGGCAATAAAAACAAATTTGCCAAGGCAGCTTTGTAGTGCCCTTAAGCTAAAGATGACAGGGTAAATCTGTTTGCTAAGTTGTATTGCTAGTCTTTAGTAGTAGATAAAGGACAAACATTTTGGAAACATACTTTATTATCAAATTACTTGACTTTGTCCTGGGGTCACCTCCTGCTCACCCAGTCTAATCTAATGAGACTTCTTGCGGGAGTAAAGCAATCAGGATTTGGACCTGTTGTATTCTTCCAAACATAAAGAGCAACCACAGGGTTTCAGCCAGAATGAACTTTATTTTCCAGTTAGAGTTAGTTAGACTCCTATTGGCTTTAATGGGCTTTGGTTGCATGGGGCCCTAAGGGCTTGTAGACATGTAGAAATGTATTGTTATACATACCAGTTATATTGCTATAGTTATACCAACATAGGTCCCCCTGTGGTATTCACATTTTGGAAAAAGAATGTCCACATTCCCTGGTTTAGCTTACGTCTCTTGGAAAGAGTTTACTCTAAACTGGAAAAGGGCGCTCTTATTCAAACATGGGTGTCTACAGGGGGAGCTATATTGGCATAACTGTAGTTGTAGAGGTGTGCTGTTAACATCCCCTAGACAAGACCTAAGAGAACAAAAGAAGAAAGGAAGGTTCTCATAAGAGAATACACTTTGTGAATGTCTCCTTTGCATGAGGCTGCATCTGAATACAAAATGGCAGCTGCCCCTACAGCTTGGAGGGAGGGTTCTTTCTATGTCAAGATGCAGCACCCAGAAAACAAGATATAACAGAAATACCACCCTCATTAATACAAATACAGATGATGTACTAGTTGGTTAGCACAAGCTATGAGAAGAAGTATACTTGGGTCAGTACAGAACAGGCACAGAAAGATCTTCCCTGCCACTAGTAATCTTTTAGGGGATCCTAGAGTGCAGTTACTTTCAGAGTAACAAACTCAGTGTTTATACATAGTTATGGTAATTTCCCTTTTCAATATTTTTCTGGATTATAAATTGCTGCTTGTCGGGGGAAAATGCAGGAATTGTATGAAGATTGCAGGTTTAAATTTACGGCGCTTTTTATTTCCTTTTGCACTGAACTATGGCTTTAAAATCTTGCATTCTCTTTGGGTTTAGACTAATATGTCTTTGTTTCAGGGTAGAAACCAGGAGTAACTTTTCAGTTAAGCACAGTTTATACCTGAAACAATAATTCAACCTGTGGAAGAAAATGAGTCCTCACTCTATGTTTGTCAGCAACAAGTCAGAGACAGTTTATTCAAGCAATTGCAAGGGGAGGAGCCTCAGCAAATATCCAGCATACAAGCGATTTAAAACCAATATTTATACTCCCTCGTTACATACATTAACGTCAACAGCTGTGCCCTGTTTATACATTTTCCTTCTTGATGTCTTACTTATCTCAACATTTCCTGCTACAGTAGCATTCAATTGTTATCTTAAGGCAAGGCCAAAAACAGCTTCACTTATAACTTTCCTATATACACAAGTCCTGCCTTACAAATCTCACATTATTAGGGTTAGAGTTAGCCTGACTTTTGCTCTGTCTCTAACTAAGATGGCTGCATACAAATCCCCTTTTTCCCTTCCAGAAACCCATCCTTGTGAAAAACTTAGGCTAGCTTCATTAACTATCTAAAATGCTAAGCATATTTGGTCCAAACCTTGGCCACGAGTTATAGCAGAATGTCAAATCAGGTGAAACTCAGATGCTTTTGAGTTTCATTGCAAAAGTTTCACTCAGCTCAAAAATGAACTAGATTTGCCTTCTGAAACAATGCCAAAATGATCTTGTAATAAAGCATAAGCACAAACACACAAAATTGCCAGCTAACATATTTGCACCAAGAATAGAATCTAGGACCTTCAGTTCTAAAGATAGATGCCCATAACATGTGACCCAAAAGTGAATATCTATTAGTTGGCAAGTGTACTACGGGTTTATCATACAACCTAATCAGCCTTCACAATAAAAATAGATGATAAGGCCATCCACACAGCTATTTTATTAACAAACTTGAAGATCTAGCCTGAAAATGCTAAAGACACTCCATATTAAGCTCTGTAAATAGTCACTGAATTTCTTCTTTTGTTAGCAGACAACTTTTTCCGACAAACTGACAATAGAAAATCATATAGGACAATCTATTCAGTGAAGAGATGGCTTATGTCTTAAGGTACAATCTCTAGACATGGCAATAGTCCAGCTCTCTATAAACAGTTAATTAGAAGCACTATTATCAAAGGCAGACATCTGAACATTTCTACTTATAAGTCCACAGAGTCAGTAAGGGACAGTACTGAGGAGAGAGATTAGTCCTTTTCTCCATTTCTTCCCTTTCCAGTCTTCTCATCTCTAAAACATGATTGAGTTTCAGGGCTCGGGCTACTGTACAATACCCTTCACCCTTCCATGTGTCAGAAAGAAGCTCTGGAATTGAGTCTCCATATTCTGTGAAGCAAAGGGGATGAGCCAACCCATTCTAATGCATACATCTTCCTGAATTTTTATCCTGTTTTCTATGGAGACAGTGGGGAATATAATAACTTTGCAATTTAAATATGATGAACAATATGAGAGTTCCACTACTGAATTATAAAAATTTCATTTTTGGACAAGGTCCATTGAAGTTGTTTTTCCTCCTCAGTGATCTGTCAGTGTAAAACAATTGTTACATGAATAATTTTACCACAGTTGGCATTTTCAAATCTTCCATAATTTGTATCCTAAAACTCTGAACACTTTTCCAGAGAACTACCAGTTAGAAATATTTTTCTCTCTGCTGTCAATTTAAATAAAACCTAGAATAAAAATTATTCTTACCTGGAACATTTACTGAGTCTATAGAAACAGAGATAATATAATATTATTATTTTCCACTTGTGATGGAGTCAGACCAGAAGTATATAGGAGAGTGCTGGAAGGCAGGTATATTAGTCTCAGGATGTGCAGGTCCCTGTTCCCTGGATAGCCAAACAAAGGCTACTCCAGGCCAATCAAGACACCTGGGGCCAATTAAGAACCTTCTAGAAAGGAGTAGAAACAGCTAGCCTGATTGGGACACCTGAAGCTAGTCAGGGACTGGCTGAAATCAGATAAAAACTTGCCAGTTAGTCAGGTGGGCTGTGGGTGTCAGGAGCTGTGAGAGGAAGTTGGGCTGTTGGTGAGACTGAGTGGTGGACAACATATCATACAGAAGGAAGGAGGCCCTGAGGTAAGGGTGAAGTGGAGTTTGAAGAAGCGGGGACTGCTGTGGGGAAGTAGCCCAGGGAATTGTATTGTGTTTTGTGGATAAAAGGTCAGCCATCTTAGCTGATACTATTAGGGTCCCTGGGCTGGAGCCTGGAGTAGAGGGTGGGCCTGGGCTCCCCTCTTTTCCATCTTCCATACTGGCCTGTGATGAAGGTAACTCACTAGGCGGTGACTCTTCCCAATTATACTGAGAAAGGGAGGTCACTCTGGGGCCTAGATGAGTTTCTGAGGCCCCTAAATCTGCCAGGAAGCGCAGGACCCACAAGTACAGACTTGGAGCTTTGTCACACACTGTATATTTAAATTAGCAGGCTCATTAGGTTTGTTTAAACTAGGTATGCAGAATTGATTAGTTTTCCATATACTGGTACTTATACAGAACTGAGAACTCAGATTTTGTACAGTGATTTTTGGGGGGTAAGATTTCAATTATGTGATTCACTATTCCACAAGATATATAGGGCATATTGCTGTGATTTCATAAAAGAGACAAGAAATATAAAAATTATACACTGAGAGCTAGTCATGATTGATTGAGGATAAAGTATCTAGATGTGCTGTACAGAATGCATGCAGAAAGAGCTATAAACCTTGTTACTGATAAGCCTTTGTGACATACTGTACCTCAAAACAGCCCCCTGTAACCTCTATATTCATTATTTGTGTAGGGTTGGGATATTTCATCATATGAGAGCTCATGATCTGTGGAAACTCATTATTCTGTCAAAACATGTAGCATCATTGAATATGGAGTTATGACTTTTTGTTATATGGTTGCTATTTAAATATGTGGTGAGTCATATTTAACCATTAGTTCTCCTGTGGCAACAGAGGAGATGACCCATAATCAGATGCATGTTAAGCAACCATCACCAGTCATTGACCAGCAGGAGAATTGTAAACAAGAGATTTACAGTTCAGTAAGAGACAGTTGCACAACCACCACACAATAAGGATTGCTCAACTCTGACTCATGCTAGATCTACACTACGGACCTTACAGTTGCACAACTGTACTACTAAAACTGAGCCACTGTAAGATCTCCTAGATAGCCACTCTCTGCTGCCAATAGAGCTCTGTCCACACTGGCACTTTTGTCAGTGAAACTTTGTCAGTCAGAGAGGGTAAGTTTTCTTATACCCCTGACCAGCATATGTTTTGCAGACAAAAGCCTCAGCAAAGTCCACTGGATGTGGACCACTGGGCCAGTATTTTTTCCTTGGACATGAATGGAGAGTATAAAACAAGCGACAATGGCATCATGAGACCACCTCTCTCCTCCCATACCTACTTTGAAGGCAAAAAGAATGCTGGGGAGACTGGTCCCAGGCTGAGAAGAAAATTTAGCTTGTGTATTAACCACTGTACTCTGCCTGCAACATGCAGGGGTGTGAGAAATGCTTTTGATTCTAAACTTACTGTATGTGATAAAGCTTAGGATTTAGGATGCATGTTTACTTTTTATTTCTTAGGTAACTATCTCTGACTTTTATGCTTAACACTCATAATCATTTCAAATCTATCTTTCTGTAGTTAATAAACTTATTAAATGTTTTATCTTTACCAGTGAGTTTGTCTAAAGTGCGTGGGAAATCAGCTCAGAATACAAAGGCTGGTGCATGTTCACTAGCTTTTGAGAAAGTGGTGAACTAATTAATGAACTTGCATTGTTTAAGAGGGTCTTGAGCAGTTTAAAACAGTATATTTCAGGGGCACAAGGCTGGAGACTGGGGAGAGGGGTGGGATTTGCTGGTGTTTCCCTGTGAATACTTCGTGAGTGGCTTAGAGAGCATTCATGCAATGTCACTAGGTATGTCCCTACATGTTGTTGACTGAGTGATAGCAAAACCTTGAAAGGTTTGCGGCTTGTCACTAGCAAAGCATCATGAAAGACAGCCCAGGCTGGAGAGTTAAGGGGGCTGTCCCATGGGTCCAAGCTGTACCCTGGGGATCTATCACAACCTATAAAACTCTTTGAACTATTATACACGCATATAAAATTAGTACTAATAAATACAGAAAAAAATGGGCCTAATAACAAAAAAAGAAAATGCCTTCTAGGCAGTTGACCTGAAAGTAAGATACAATAATCATATATTGTATTGTGAATATTTTAAAGAATGTAGAATTTGTGAGCTCCCCATCATGATTGACAATGTAGAAGTGACCATAATTCTTGCTAAATAATGAAAGTCACCCATTGGTGACAAGGTGGGGATGATTTGTCAGCACACATAATGAGAAGCAATATAACAAGAACTACTAGTTAATTTTTTTTAATTATTTCAAGTTAATAATATGTGGCACAGATATAACATTCCACATCATCAAAGTACTTTGGAAACATCTAATTTGTTTTTAAATGTGTCTCTCTAGTGGGAGCTTTATTCACACTAGAAGAGAAATGTGTTAAAATTAGACAACCTAACATGCAATGTACCAAGACAAGAGAGGGGCTTGAATGAAAGAGGAATTAATTTAAACTCTGATATAGAGCTCCATCTAACATTGGCATTTGTATCATATAGAAGGTTTTTAAAGCTACGCTATCAGGGGCCAGATTGTATCATTAAGTCAGAGCTGTGACTATAGTGCACAAAGGCTCCTAGAGGTCCTGGGAGCACTGTTATTATGTCACTCCCTAAGTGGGCATAGTATACACTAAGTATATCTGAAGTGGAGACAGCTGTAAAAGCTGGAACTCGCACTGTGTAGATGACTGTTCATTTGTGTGTGTCTGGAGTGTATAGTTTTCATTCATAAATGCCACCTCCTGTTTATGGTACTTTATGATTCCATGTGTCATGACATGCGTGGACATAAGCTGAACTTGAGCAGTGGTTTTCAACCTGTGGTCCATAGACAATGTCTAAGGGGTCTTTGAAAGGTGACTATGAAAATAGTTTCAGATCTTGGAAAAGGTATTCCATTTTTCAAATCAATCAAAAACATGAGTACTGCCCCCTCCAGTTCAAAACAAGGAAGAGTTGTTAACATAGAAGCCTACCATTTAATGTCCTTTGTCACATTCCATAAAATACCAGGCAGCAAAAGTGCAACATTTGTAGCTTAATTCTGTTCAATCAGTTTTCAGTCTAAGATTTCTATGAGAGGAGTCTGAGAACCACAGGTTGAATTTCCAAAAGGTTCTGCATCTCATTCAAAAAAAATTAGGGGTCCACAAATGAAAAAAGGTTGAAAACCACTAAACTATAGTGAATCTGTGTTGGCACTTGGCCGAATGATCTTGAATGATATTAAGAGAGATCTTAAAGCGTAATATCATATGGATTTATAAGCACAGCACCTACTGGTCTGGCATTGTTGGCATTTGTTGATATTCTTTATAATAAAAACCTTAACAAAGACGTTCCAGCCTGAATGAACTTCTTAGGAATCCAAGAAAATATATGTCATAGTTCAGGACAACTGCACCTGTATTCTCCCTTCATGATCTACCAAGGACACCCATTCTAGGTTCCAAATTTCTCATGTCTCTTAGGTACAGAATCACATCACTTTTCCTCATGACCAGGGTTTTTCCAAGCTGCACAGTTTCCTGAATAGACTGTGATATCCCCAGCAAGCCAGACTGCCTAAATTGGCCAGCATCTGTGCTTTGCTTTTTCTCCAGAGGTTATGAACACCATAATGGCACAGATTTGTAAGTTATCATATAGCTCTTTCTAAGCAAATACATTTGTTCTTAAGGTGAAATCATTATAGAGAAAACATATTAAAAATAATAAATTCCTACATGCATGCTGAAAAGCTTACTAGAGGCCATCTGAACTCTAACCTCAGGTGCTGGTACGTGTCAGTCTTTCAAAACCCACAACTGAGTTTTCCCCATGGTCACAAGTTCGTAACAGTCTCAGATTAAGAACCAAAACAAGCATGAATAGTTCCATCTTTCCTTTATACTGTTAAGGCCTTTGATTGTGGTCTCATGTAACAGGCAATCAGCAAACAATTTCTCATTCCTCAGGGCTCAGCCTCAAATGCCTGGGTTTTGCATAAGCAGAGGTGGCCAATTTGCATACACCTTCCCCTACATATTCTCCAGGAAATTCACTGAACACTTTTTTGTTTCAAAACTTCATTCTTGTCCAGCATATTGTTCAATATAGTCCTTTGTTTGCCCAGGTCTCACATCTGTCACATCTCCCCCCTTGAGAGGCTAAATATAATAAGCCATTCATTTAATACAATGGACCCCAAAGATATTTACATTAAATTCAGTAAGGTCTCCCAGGGCTATGGCAGGAAATTGCCATATTTGGTACAGACCCAATCCAGTAGGTCGCCTCTGAGCACAGACTGGGCCCTGCACGCAACTCAAGCAGCCAAACAGCTATCTTCCCCTACAATTCATGGATCACGAAGCAAAGCTAGACAACTCCCTACAGCCTGGATTTAGGCCTCAATTTCTGTGAGGGGGCAAGTGTCAGGATACACCCCTGAAATCAGCATGTTCTGTTGGCTAGTTTAGGCAGCTCCATGCCTTGAATGCTGGATTTTGTGGATTGTGTTCAAGGCACATATCGCTCCCCATTCATTGTATAGAGACCATAGACAGCTACCTCAGGCATTCTGGATCATTTTTCTAGCCATCCAACAGTTAGATGCAGTAGCAGATTTACCATAGAGCCACTTGTACCATGGCTCCACCTCTGGAGCCCATGCTCTGAAGGGGCCCAGGCTTTCCCCTCCTCCTCTCTCCCTCACTCCCTGCAGTCATGGCCGCGCCAATCAGCTGTCTCCCTTCCCGGCAGGAGGGAGGGGGAAGAGTGGAGCTCTCCAGCACACTTGCTGCTCCTGAGAGGAGGAGAAGAGGCGGGGGTGAGGCCTTGGGGATGGGGGTGGAACTGGGTGATGGGCTCCAGCACCAGTCCACTGTTTATGGGGCCCATGTGGGCCCGTGGGCCATCAGCTGTTGTTCGGCAAGGCTGTGGGCGATCAGGAGTTTTTCAGCAGAGCCGACAGCGGGAGCCGCTGCTGATCAACTGTTTCCTGTCTTTTACAATCATTCCCTGAGGGGTGGGGAGGCACAAATGTGTTTGGTGCCAGTTCCACAAAAAGTTAATCCAGCCCTGGTTAGATGTCGACATGTGATGCTGAGTATCACAATGCCTAAATCCAGTCTGTCTGTAGCATGCTTTATTTTATTTTCTGGGCAAATGTTTTTATCCTTCAGGTGGCAACATAGGAAACACAAGAGAGTCTTGATTGTTGCAATAGAAAGGGATTCTTATGTGTCATAAGCATGTAGTGGCCATTTTGGCTTCCCTTTAAGGTAACTTTATTCTTATGACCTTTAGTGGTAGGTGGGTAATTCCTGATGGCAGGCTTCAGCAAAAGGACGAATTTATACTCGTATATATCTATACTAAAGAGGTCATTGTTATACTTTTGTTTTAAAAAACAAAATGATTCCTATGCTTTGCCAATCTACATATTAATATACGACAGGAATTTATTTGTAGATTGTTAATGAACATTTGAGTTTCAGTACAAAGTAATATTAGAAAGGGAATAGATGTTTGGAATCCTTTTCTAATGAATATTTGTCAATTGCTTTGTGGCGGATTTTGCATAGGAGAGACAGAGCTTACTTCTTACTTTGCTTCACCTACAATTTAAAGAATCAGAATAGAAGAATATAGGACTTATTATGTTGGATACACATTGCCCAAAAGTCCAACAATGGCTAGTACAAAATGCTTTATAGGAAATTTTAAAACCTCCATTATAGCCATTTATGAATAAATCTAAATGGACTAACATTAGTGACAGGTTTAATGGGATGGATATTGCAAGCATTACCTTGCTAAATATGATCATGTGATAATTTCATTGGCTAGTGACACTGGTTTTGGTTTATTGAGTTATTTACAGCAAAGGTGTTCAAATTATTTCAGAGTCAAAGTGAACAGCTTGAAGAACATGGAGACACAGTAGGATGCACAAACTGAGAATAAAATGAGTGCTCTTTGGTCTTGAGAGATAGCCAAGACATTTATCAGCCAAAAACAGAGAAAACCCATGATTCTGGAGTTCAGGATCAGCAATGTGGAGAGGCAGATATGGAAATATACAAATGAAGTTGGATGGGGATTAATATATGGTTCAGTACCAAAAAGCAAGCTGTTCCTAACATGTGCTTAATTCTTTTCAATGAGGCAATAAATCTTAAATTGTCTCCTTAATTAATTAATGCTAACTATGGTCCAGACAGTGCAGTTCGTCCTCAGACAAAAATACTGCTGGCTTTTCAATGGACTTTTCTCAAAGATTTGCATAAGGAACCACAAAGTCCCGCACAAAAGAAATAATAGTATATTTCCACTATTTGATCCCAAGCAATCTATACTAAATATTTTTAAACAATTTGTTTAGGTTTTGCAGTTTTCTACAAAAGCAAATAGCTTTAGAAAACAACTTCTTTATCTAAAAAGCATGCTCTTGAATAAGTTAATGAATCAATTTTACTTCAGGAAGTTAGTGTTGTCATTAAGTAATGAAATCCTAACAAATTTCAAGGGTCAGATATTGCTGTTGCAATCCACAGCAGATGCTATTCAAGCATTTTGTCGTCAGATCAATAAAAGTGATACTTCTAGTCTTCATGCTATTCATAGATTCTGAGGCCAGAAGGAACCATTGTGACCAGCTAGTCTGATCTCCTGTATAGCACAGGCCATAGTGTGCTATACATAGTGTGCAACACCATATATTTTAGGGAAAATAATATCAAATCTTGACTGAACCAGTGATGGAGAATCCACCGTAACCCTTGGTAAATTATTCCAATGGTTAATCACTCTCACTGTTTAAAAATGTATGCCTTATTTCTAGTCTGAATTTGTATAGCTTCCACTTCCAGTCAATGGATCATGTAACTTCCTCAGCTAGACTGAAGAGCCCATTATTAAAAAATTTTCCCCATGTAGATAAGGCTATGTGCGACCCACCTCTCTTACCAGGTTTTAGAGCTCAAATTCTGAATGTCTACACTGCTATTTTTAGCCCCAGAGCTTGAATTTCCACAAGACCAAATTAGTTGACTTGGGCTCTGAGATACTTTGCAATCTCTGGGTCTCTTTTTTGTGTGTATACCCACAGTATATTACCAAACTTGTAGTCTTGTGAAAAAAAAGATATGAAGTCAGTTTCACAGGATCTATATTCCATAATTTCTAGTAAAATATCAACTAGGGATTGTGGAATATAGATCCTGTGATCTATATCTTACTTGCATTAACCTCCTTTGATTTTTTTTTTATTAATCAAGTCCTGTATCTGCCACTCCACTATCTTGCACAGGCTCACTGTTAAACTGACAGGCCTATAATTATCCAGTTCATCCCATTTACCATTTTAAATACTGGTGCTACATGAGCTTTCTTCCAGTCTTCTAGAATTTCCTCAATGTTCTAACACACACTGAAAATCAACATTATTAGTCCAGCAAGCTCCTGAGCCAGCTCTTTTAAAATGAAGATGCATATTCATGCTGGGCTACAAAATTGACTCAGGTTTAAGATTAGCAGCCGTGTTAGTCTGTATCTGTAAATAAGATGAGGAAGATTTTGTAGCACCTTAGAGACTAACCAGTTTATTTCAGCATAAGCTTTCATGGGCTATAGCCCACTTCATCGGATGCATAGAATGGAACAGAAGATGCATTTATACACACAGAAAGGGAAAAAAAAAGGTTGTACATTAGCATACCAATTCTAAGAGGCTATTTAATTTGGATGGGCCATTATCAGCAGGAGAAAAAAGTACCTTTTGAAATGAATATCTGTGTCTGACAGAAGAGATACAAGTTTTGAAGGTAAATTAACTAGGGAAATGCAATCAATTAGTGTAATGAGCGAACCATTTGCAAGTCTTGACCTCGGAGAGTAATGGAATTACTTGTTGAGAAAATAAATCTACCAGAATTTGGGTCTCTGAGTGACAGTAAAAACGATGAGGGAAATTGTGGTCTTCAATAGTGATGGCAGGCACTGTTATGCATTACAAAATGCCTTCAACTACTACTAATGAGAGCGCACTGCACCAAGGCATCACCTTCTGATGATTCTTCCATGGCCTATATGAACTGAATAGGTGGGAGCAGTCCAGTTCCTGATGTACAAGTGTCCACATTACAAAAAAACATCCAGTCAGATACTGCATGTTGGCAATCGCAGAAAAGGAATCAGGACTTTTTGGGCACTGTGACTGAACTGCTTACTGTATGCAGGTAAATTATCCTCCCAAAATAGAATTGAGGAACATTGACAATCGGCATGGGGAAGATTATGAATACGTTCTATGGATAAATATAAAACTCCATTTTCCAGTGTTGCTAATATGGCACTGTTCATGACCTCTAAATATAGTTGCAAATTTTAACCTAGAAGTCATGCTACTGTATATGGCACAAAAAAACAACAACATGCCTGGAAGAGTTCCTGAAGGCTCACCTTTGTCATTTTGAATTACTTGGGTGTCCTTTTAGGAGATGAATTAAAAATAAAAAACCATGAAGCTACAGAAAAAATATCACTAGAATTTGGAACATGCTGGCTTCTCTTTAAACTCATTTTAAGCTTTTGTTTTATTTTTATATGGTGTTTTTATGGCATTCATTTTGAAGTTTTATTATGTGCCATATTGGGAGCAGGACTAGGCCCATATTGATAAAGTGTAAGGATCTTGATTCTCTTGCACTACTGTTAGTGCAAGAGAAATGTGAGTGTAAAATTACCATTCTGATTTGTAAGTGTTTTTCACCAACTTTGCAGGCACTTTGTAGAAGTTTGAACAACTAAGAAGAACAGACAAGCATTCATCAGAAAGTAAGCAGAACCAAACTCCATCTACCCCTGCTAAGTTCCACAGGTGCACTACACAGACCTCCTAAGCGATGGTATCAAAGGCAGCTCACAATCTAGAAGAATTATTATGGATGCCTGGGGCCAGATTCTCTTCATATCATGGCTCCTCCTCCCCCCACTCCCTGAGTGGTGCAAAGGAGCCAGTATCTTGCTGAAGTGCCCCACAAAAAATTTCCTTGGGGACTGAAGGAACTGAATTTCCTTGGGGACTGGCTGGTGCACAGGTGGCACAGCTGGGTCCTACAACAACTGCTTCAACCCCAGAATATGGAGTGTGTCAAGGTAGGGACAGGGCAGAGCACAACCCCACTGCGCCAGTTCTCTGCTGGCACATTATATTGAGCCAAGCTATACATGTTTAATTTGTGTTAATCTATCTTCATAAATCATTTCTTCCAGTCCCATAACCATCTTTGTTGCTCTTCTCTGGTTTAACACAATTTGTTGCTATTTTTTGTAGTTTGAGATGCCTGGAACTGTGTGTAATTTTGTAGGTGGTATGTCATCAGTGCAGAATGCCTCCTTCATCTGAATTAGAATTCTACTGCATTTTATTCTGCTGCCACATAATATTATAAACTTTTGCTTAAGTGATAGGTTATTTAGAAATTACTATTTTTCATGTAAATCCCTTCTGTTGAATATCTGCTTTAGATTATTTCCCTCCAGCTGCATTATTTGCATTTCTCAGACTCAAAGTAAAGCACATTTTTATTATTTCATGGCCATTTTTTAACCTACATAGTTGTGTTGATATTATGTATTCAGTAGTTAATGAAATTCACCCTGCTTCAGATGGTCCATGTTAAGGATTTAAATGGGTATTAAGTGGTGTAAAGAACTTTATGTGGGTCTGCTGCACAGGGGTGAATTTTATCTAAGAGCTTGGCTTATCTACACAAGGAGTTTAATCTGCAGCTTTATGACGCACATTATGTAATGTACAATACACATGCTGCACTATTGGTGTGCACAATGGATGGTGTGCCCCCTTTTTCAATCATTGTGTACACATTATGGCAGCTTGCTTCTTATGAAGGGCATGACATTCTTGGTGGGTATCTTTTACTTCGCTGCTGAGCCATGTGCATTCTGGGATTATTCTTACAGTTCATTGTAGGATGCAAAGCAAAAAATGGACTAGTTCAAACTTTAAAAAAACCAAACCAAACTTGCTTGCTGAGGGGGCTAGCACCATTTTGGAATCACTGTTGGCCAGCATGGACCCAACAATGCTCCATATTGCTAGGCTGATATCCGCAACTATGCAGAGGCTGCTTCAGCTGTATTCCAGCAAAACCAGATTAATTTGGCCTTGGACTTTGCTGAGCAGATGATGTGGCGGCAGCAGCCACGCCTCTGGCAGCAGCAGATGATGTAGGAGGAGGAAGAAGATGAGGACACCTAGCAACAGATAGTAGAGAACGAGCTGCTTCACACTGTGCAGTGCCATTTCTGGGTTTAGGAAGCCAGCATGGATTGGTGGGAAAGGATTATTCTGTAGACCTGAGATGACCAACAATGGTAAGAGAATTTCAGGATGGGGAAGGTAACCTTTTTGGACATACATGCTGAGGTAATCTTCGAGCTGCAGCAGCAGTGTACCAACATGCGGTGTACCATATTCAAGGACAAGTGGGTCACCATTGCTATCTGGAAGCTGGCCACGCCCAAATACCACCAGTTTGTGACAAACCAATTCAGTGTGGGAGATAAGCTATGGGGGCTATTGTCATGCAAGTGTGTGATGTCATGGAAAATATACTCTCACATCTGGTTACAAAGCTGGAAAATGCTAAGGCACCATGGGGTTCCTGAGCTGTACAGGGGAAACTGATGGGATCCATGTTCCTATTATTTTCCTCCCCGATCAGGGATTAAAGTTTAGAAACAGAAAGGGGTATTTCTCCATGGTGTTCTGAGGACTAGTTAAGTGCCATGATAGGTTTATGGGCATGAGGGCAGCATGATTCGGAAGAGGCCATCTTTCAGAATTCAGTTCTATTTGCCTTAATGGAAAAGGGACAGTTCGCCTCCAGGAACGCTATTGACATTCATGGTGTGGACATTGCTCCTGTTATCCTGGGTGACTTGGCTTATCCTCTGCTTCCCTCATTAACAAATCCATTCCCAGGCCACTTGGACAGAAGGAAGGAACAGTTTAACTGCCACCTCAGTAGCTGCAGAATAGCAGAGGAGTATGCATTTGGCAGTTTGAAAGGAAGGAGATAGAGATTGTAGAACAAATTGGAAGCAGCACCAAACAAGTGACACAGGTTATAGATGTATGTTGTATTTTGGACAATATTTGTAAAAGTAAAGGAGAAAATGTCAACCATGAGTGGGATGCTGAGGTGCAGAGACCTACTCAGTGGTTTGAGCTGCCAGCAAGGCATCCAATGTATTGTCAGGGAAGCTCAGGGCTCTTGTTTAGAGTCCCAGACCTGAAGATATGCAGTTGTATATCAAGCTGTAAACCCATAGAAGGGAATGATTTGTTGTGGAATAGATTGTTTATGTGTGCTAGAAGTGCAAGATTATGCCAGATCTCATTTTACATCAGGTCTCTGCCTTTGTAAAACCTAATGAATTATATAAAATGTAATGGCTGCCTGTGTAAAATGCATTGTCAACTCCTTATGAATGAAGTTTTCAAGATTTTTATTAAACAACAATCTATTTATGTAACAAATATGAATAAACCTTTAAATGATAATGAAACCATTGTTTAATATATTTTTCCATAATTAAAAATCTATTGTCTAACTACAAAGAAATCTTTAATTAAAACAATACTGAAACAAAACATCAATGTGGAGCAGTTGTAGAGCAGGGCACAATGCATCTTGCCTTTCTACCTCTTCTTGTCTGTGAACCTTCTGGTGTTGAATGGTGAGGCTTTATGTTCTTCTCTTTCTTGAGTGCCCCTTTAGCACCTCAATCATCTAGTGGCCCTCACTGATTGTTTGGCAGGCTTCCTGCTTCTGATATACTTACAATATTTTTTGCTGTTTGTTTTTTGTGATTTCCTAATCACTCTCTAAAATATTTTTTGGCCTGTGTAATTATACTTTTACACTTGACTTGTCAGAATTAAAGTACAGCTCTCAGGTAATCCCTTCTGAATCAGCAAATCATGAGTTTGCCTAGAATATTTACCGGTTCCTATTTAAAGAATAGCTCCAAATGACTATGACCTTGATAGCCTTAAAATAAGCCTATTTGTAAACACAGGTACCCAAAATGTATTACATTCTTTCAAAGTATTCTAGATTGAAAATCATTTTCAGTATATAGCAATAATATAGATCTTCAGCAAAATACTCAACCGGTACAGTATTTATGTCAGAGAACAGTGTCAGGACATTTGTTGCTTTGAACCCTTCCAGCAGGGTTTGTTCTCTTGGTTACAATCTCATGTCAGTTTGCTCTTTCAAAATGAGGGACTCTTTTACGAATTCAGGCTGCCCCTTTACATCACTAGCTCCTTCTTTGTCTCCTGAACCTCTGGAGTTGTTTATTTTCCCCAGAACTGCAGTAATTATCCCTTGCTGATTTTAGTTCCTGGTGGGAGCTTGCTAAGCCTCCCCCATGGAATTAGAATAAATTCCCTGGCTCACAGAGATAGAAATAACATTTAGAAAATCGATACTATAGTCTCAGACATATTGCATGTGCCTATAATGTCTGCCACACTACTCTCTCATGAATATAGTAGATTGGCTACTTATTTACGACCACAGCAGACACTTTATATCCCAGAAATAACTCTCTTTATACCATTTATAATATGTTTTAGTTCTATACACATTTTGAAGTCAAATTACGTTTTTCTTTCAGGCAGTTCATGTTAGCCTGTATTTGTCATCTCGACAAGCCCAATCTGTGCTTTGTTTTCGGTGTCTTTATAATTTTGTCTTTCCTTTTGAACAAGAAGTTTTGTCCTATCTGAATTTTTCCTTCTTCTCATTCATCGAGTGTTAAAATGGTAGATTTCTGCAAAAATAAAAGATGTGCTAAAATGTAGGGTCTGGTTTAGAAGCTCAGAGAAGGTCTACACTGCAATAAAACACCTGAAGCTGACTTGCAGGGCTTGAGCTATGGGACCGTTTAATAGTGGTGTAGATATCTGGGTTTGGGCTCCAGGACCCTGTGAGGAGGGAGTGTCCAGCACAAACATCTACACTGCAATATTAAACAGACACAATGTTAGGTTTTCTTTTCACAGGATGCAAGAACAGTCTGTCTGTGTTCACTCAGAATACAGGACTCAACATTGGGAACTTTGTTACAATATGAGAAGAAAAATAAATGAATTCTTTATCTACACATCATGTTTTCTAAGTGCAGTATCCAAACTAAGACCACCTGTGTAGCAGCATTTTTAAAAAAGTAATTTTAATCTAGTGTTACCAGTAATTTATGAACCCATGGTGTTTAAGCCATTGCTGGATATTTTCCTTGTTTAACATAATATCTATATCAATTATACAGATATAGATATCTCATTTAGTCTCATTCTTTGTGTTATTCACCATTCACTTCAGCCAGAAGGCTAAATTAACCAGGATCTTTGTCTATCAATGAGTCATTCATACATTTCTTTCCAGATAAAGTACTGCTGAATCCAGCTCCGGAGTTCATACAGAAAATCAATATGTTGTTCCATTTGAACTGAAGTATCACCTTACCTTCCGTTTATCCTAGACCTAAGCACCCTAAGGAGATTAAATTGCCTAATCTTTATGGTCAGAGTGTAATGAAAAATTCATTCAAATTGGCTTGGATAGAAGCAGTGTCACGTGAACTGAAAACTGGCTGAAGCACCATAAACAAAGGATAAATAGCAATGAACCATAGGGAAGGGAGGAGTTGCCTAGTAGGATGCCACATGGATTGGTTATATGCAATTTTATGTATTTAAATCCTTTTCTCCACTAATTTTCAAACATTATGTATAATAGTACTAAGATAAAAATAACAAGAATATTTTAATAAAATATCAGTTGAATAACATGAGAGCTAAACTAGGAGATTACAGCTTATTCTTCCAGACAATTCAGAGGGATATTATGCATTGTACTCTGATAAACCTGAACATTAACTATTATTAAAACTTTGTATAAATCAGTGTAATTAAGCTACTTTAACACGGGCATGAAATAAAATGGAAAAAAAAGGAGTGTACCCATTGATGTCTAAATTACATTTCAATCTGTATGAATACATTCAAGAAAACAAACTGAGGAAGCCCCTCTTCTCAGATGCTTATTACAATAAATCTACATAAAAAACTAACTATTTTGCAGAGCTATTTGAAATGGAACTATTATCTCTCATAATGGGTGCAGTTCCGTTAATCAGTAAATATCAATGATATGTAACTCCAATGAAGGACTACCATGGGGAGATTTGAGTTCCATAACATTGAAAAAAAGAGACCAGATGGCAGCTAAGCCTATTTAAATCCATATTAATGATCTATGAGGAGAGACTAGAAAACACATTAATTAAATTAATAAGTGATTCTAAATTGGGTGATGCTGCAAACACTAATGGTTTGTCTACACAGGGGAGTTTCAACAGGATTATGAGTTAATCTGGTTTGAAAATGCTTGTGTACATGCGACACAATACATTATGCCTACAGTTACGATTTTCTCACTGAGGTCACAGAAGTCACAGAATCTGTGACCTCCATGACTTCACACACTTCCATGAATTTTTCTATATTGTACATGACCTGTCTGTGACTTTTACTACAAAATCTTAGCCTTAATTATAGATCACGAACCCTGCATTCATTGCAAAACTCTGGAGTCTTCTTTTGGTGTATTGTTTGTGTGCACACAAAGCTGCTGTGGACTGCTTTGGCTGTCTTCCAGTACCTATCCCACACTGCTTTGCAGATAACTGTTACTGACCTCCCTGTTTATCTGTGTACCCTCCCTTGCCCTGGAGTCAAGCTGACCTGATGTCTCCTCCCCTGTTTAAAACCTGACACGGCCAGAATTTGCCCATTTGCTCCTGGATTCAAGTACATTGGAATTGTTGCAATATTACTACAGAAGCCTTACACTGTGCCTCAAGCAGCCACATGGAAATCTGCTGAGACCCTGCTTTCTTTACCATCAGGGGAGAAGTGTCAGTGTCCAACCGCTGGAATACAAATCTTTTTGTGGATGCCGCTAAGCACATAACCTGGAGAGACCACAACCGAGATGTTGACTAGTTCTGGGTAAAGAGCAAACAGCTCAGGAGGACTTACATTAAAACAAAATATAAGAGGGGAAAAAATCCAGAAAAAGACATACAAACTGTCCATTTTTTGAGGAACTGGTCAGGATTTTGCACATAGGGTGACCAGATGTCCTGATTTTATAGGGACAGTCCTGATTTGGGGATCTTTTTCTCATATAGGCTCCTCTATTCCCCGTGCCTCCCCACATTTTTCACCCTATTTGCACAACCACATTCACACTGAACCCAAGAAGGCTGTGGAATCTGCTGCTAATTCTCTTCCCCTGCCCTTAACCCCCAAGGGCAATCAGCAAGACTCCTCGGAGGATGAGGATGAGGAGTCCAGTGATGAGATCTCCCTGGAAAGGCAGGATGTCTTTGGAACTCAGGACCCTGACACCAGCCAGGGAGAAGGTAAACCCAATTCCTGCCCTTCAGCAATCAACCCCAATTCCCAGGCAAGAACCCAGGGTGGGACTGAGGAGGCAGATCCTACAGAGAGAAGTATCTATCTTTACAATTTATTATTGTATTATACTGCTGTGCTACCTTGTGTTTCAGGTGCCTCATGACAGAAGCTATTGAAAGAGGATGTGAGCTATGAGCCTTTCCAAGTCCCCAGCCTCTGCTTCCCTCCCTCCATCTGCCCATGCTGTCCATTTGGCCCCCTGTACATGTTTGCAAAATGGTGGCTGCTCTGCTAGGCTGCTCTGTCTCATCCTAACCACTCCCACATACTGTTTTTAGTACCCAATCATTGATGGTCCTTGCCTATCTATCTATTTTCTTTTCTCCTTTCCTCATCCACCACTCCAAGCCACCTTTTCACATATTCAAAAGGGCACTGAGCAGCATGGCACAGCCATAGCCACACTACCCTATTCCTTGCCATAGCAGATTCAAATAACAAAAACATTCTTTTGTGAAAAATGCAAAAATATACTGAAACTGTGTTTACAGGGAAAGAAATGTGGATAGAGAGACAGACAGGACAATTTCCTGCAATAGCTTTGAATGGCCTTATTGAATTAAAGTATCTTTTGAGTCTATTGTTTTAAATGCAAAGTTTATGTGTTATTGTGGGATTGGTTGCCACTTCTCTTGAGGGGAGACATAGCTGATGTAAACCTTGGGAAGTGTTATGAGCTTCAAAGGACTATTTTAAGCAAACAATGTGCCAGACAAATAGGAATGTTTCAGACAAAGAAAGTTAAGTGGGTTTCCTAAGAAATACTTGGGAAGAGGTGAAGCTAGGCCCTGACGAGAGAACCATTGTCTGCTGATCAGCTATTCATGGTCTTTGCAGATCAAATGTCCAACCTGTATACAGGAAAGAATGTACTTTTCATGGTGGGTCTTGTTCTGCGAAAAAGCTGTTATGAGTTTGTAATCACAGAAAAACCCCTGTGTGAAGTCTGAAGGACTGATCACCTACCAAAGCTCTTGCTGGATTTGGGATGATCTCTGGTAAGCTTGTTAGCCTGCTTATAGAACCTTTTATTGTTTTAATATGTTTTTTCTGTAATGCTTTCATCTTCAGAATAAATGCGTTTGCTCAGAAAGAGCTGTGTGGTATCTTAGAACTGTTGACAATGACAGCAGTTGATAGCTTCTGAGGAGAAAGCAAAGAGCCTAAACAGACATGGGCTTGTTTAGGCATTCTGGCTTGCTCAGGAACTCACAGTATAGGCAGGGACCTGTGCAGCCTGGAAAGACCGTGGTCAGGAGGAGAGAGAGACAGGTCTCCACCTAAGAGTGGTGAAAGCTGACAAGCTAGGAGCCTAGAGTGGGTGCCCTTGCTAGACCATGAATAGAGGTAGGTGCTAGCAAACAGGGCGATATTGTAAGGGAGTTCAGAGAGAGAGTATGAGAGCCTAAACCCCCTAAAATTCTCTAAACTTAGACCAATAAAAACCCTCTCCCCCAAAAAATAAAAACACAAAAAGAGCTACAGGAGTAAAAAGAATGCAGGCAAAAGTCCAGCAACAGAGTGGGGGCTATCCAGTTTATTGCATTGAATAAAGCATGTCTAATCTCATAGTTGGGACTCTTCTTCCAGACGATGGCATGATAATTACTTGCATTAAGAATACTTCTTCTGGGGAGGGAATCCCAATTATTAGTAAAATACAGATAGAGTAATGGGTGATTCGATCATAGAAATATAGATAGCTGAGCTTGTGATGAGTAGGAGAACAGCGCTGTGAATGGCCTGCCAGGTGCAAAGGTTGTGGGACCTTTTGAGACATATAGGTATATTTGCGTGACGTGCTGGGGAAATGTATGTTATGGTACATGTAGGCACAACTGACATAGGGAAAGGTAGGAGAGAGGTCCTGAATGCCAGATTTAGGTTGCTAGGTAAGAGATTAAACTCCAGGATCTCCATGGTAGCATTCTCTGAAACATGAAGGACCAGTTAGGCAGAATTGTATGGTCTCATTGCATAGATAAGATGATGGTGGTGGGAGGAGGGAGTTAGGCTCCTCCTTTCCAAAAGATTCCCCAGTTCCCAATAAACCTATCTAGCAAAGATGGTCAAACTTACTGACCCTCCAAGCTGCATACGACAGTCTTCAGAAATTCAGGAGCCAGGGCGCACCTGCTGGGGCTTGGGGCTTCAGCCCTACAGGAGGTGCCTGCCCAGGCCTGGGGCTTCTGCTCCATTCCTGCTGAAGCCCCAAGTCCCGGCAGGCATGCCTTGCGAGGCTGAAGCCCCAAGACCCCACTCACTGCTGGGCAGAAGCCAGAGGTGACATGTGGAGGGGAGACATGGGGGCCTCCCAATTTTTTCCAGGTTTTGCTGACCCCATTCAATTTATGGTGAAACTGGGCCCCTTTCCTGCATGGCAGCTGCTGGAGCTGGCAAGCTGAAAGCTGCAGCCATGGGAGAGGCAGTGGCAAATAGCTGGGAGCTGCAGGGAGAGCCACAGTTTTGCTGCTGCCATCAGCCCCTGCCTGAAGCTCCCAGTGTTCGCTGCTGCTTCTACATGCAGTGAGGTGGCCACTGAGGGTAAAAGGAGGGGCATTTCTAGGGGGGATGACTGAAGCTATTGGGGGGGCAACCTTTTAAATATGCCCCCACTCACTCTCAGCAGGCACCTGTTGTCTCTGGCAGAAGCCCCTAGCCCCACCAACTTGCTGCAGAGAAGAAACCCTGAACTCCTTCCCTCCCAGTCTGGTAGGCAGAGAATGGGAGAGTGGGGTCTTCGTGAGCCACACTTTAACCGTAAAAGAGCTGCATGCAGCTTGCAAGCTATGAGTTGACCACACCTGTTATATAGAAAGGATGGGTTCCACCTAAACCAAAATAGAACAAGATTGCTGCCATGTTAAATTAAAGAAGGTCATAGAGGAGTTTTTAAACTAAAGGCTGGGGAAAATCCAACAGGCACACAGGAGCACACAGTCCAGACAAAGACATTGCATGTGGAGGATCTATTAACAAGGTTTCTCTATAGTCTAGTAAAGAGGAGAGGATATAAGTTGATAAAGTACAGGTAGAAACTGAAGAGAAACAGTCAAATGAAAAAGTTCCATTCAATTACATCACATGAATGTAGACAACTAAAAAGTGACATTTTAAAGTCCTACAAAAACTAAGAAATCTACTAAAATGGGTGAACCTGAGTGCCTAATATTAAATGAGGATATTCATATGATGGGCATCACAAAAACTTGGTGGAATGAATATAGTCAATGAGACACTGCTAAGAGGACCAAAAAATGCCATCATGGCTAAACAACAAATTGTTTAGAGATAAAAGAGATACAGCCTGTCAGGTACTCTGGGGTACAGATGCAGGGACCCACATGAAAGACCTCCTAAGCTTATTTCTACTAGCTTAGGTTAAAACTTCCCCCAGACACAAATCCTTTTCTTGTCCTTGGACAGTATTGTTGCCATCACCAACTGATTTAGCCAAAGATTCAGAAAAAGGTCCACTTGGAGTTCCTATTTCCCCAAAATATTCTCCGAAGTCCCTTCCTTGGGGAGGCTTGAGAATAATATACCAACCAATTGCCTTTAATAAAAGTACAGACCAGATCCTTTATCTTTAGGATGCTAAAATCAACCAGCTTCTTAAAAGAAGAACTTTATTATGAAGAAAAAAGTAAAAGAAGCACCTCTGTAAAATCAGGATGGAAGGTAATTTTACTGTGTAATAAAAAGATTTGTAACACAGAGGATTTTCCTCTAGGCTCAACTTCAAAGTTACAAAAACAGGAATAAACCTCCCTCTTAGCATAGGGAAAATTCATGAGCTAAAAAAAAAAAGATACTCTAACATATTTCCTTGCCATTACTTACAATTTCTGTAATTTATATAAATTATCATTTTGAGATTTTTTTAGAAGCTGGCAAGAATCAGAGGGGTAGCTGTGTTCGTCTGGAATTGCAGAAGTGACAAAGAGTCCTGTGGCACCTTAAAGACTAACTAAAGTTTTAGAACATAAGCTTTCATGGGCTAGTACCCACTTCGTCGGATGCATGCCGACGGAGTGGTTACTAGAAGCTGGGTTACCTGCTTGGTCCCTCTTTTTGTCCTGAGAGGGAACAAAAAATAAAGAGCACAAACAACCCGTCCCAGATTTGAAAGTATCTTCTTTCCCCATTGGTCCTTCTGCTCAGGTGCCAAATAGATTAATTGAACTGATTAACCCCTTACAGGCAAGTGATTCTGTACCTCTGGCCAGGAGGGATTTGTGTTACTGCATACATAAAACTTGTTACTCTTCCCTTTATATTTATGACAGAGGCAAAGAGGCATCCTTTAAAAACTGAAAGTCAAATCCAACTGAACAAAATAGAAAGGAGCATAAACTCTGACAACACAAGTGCAAAAGTAATTAGGATGGCCAAAAAAGTATTTGAAGAACAACTAGCAAAAGATACAAAAAACTAACAGCAAATTTTAAATACATCGGACACAGGAAGCTGGCCAAACAATCAGTGGGGCCACCGGATAATCAAGGTGCTAAAGGGGCACTCAAGAAAGACAACATCATTGCAGACAAGCTGAATGATTTCTTTGCTTCGGTCTTCACTGAAGAGATAAGAGGGAGATTCCCAACCTCAATCATTGTTTTTAGGTGACAAATCTGAGGAACTGTCCCAGACTGAGGTGTCAGTAGAGGAGTTTTGGAACAAACTGATAAATTAAACAGTAATAAGTCACCAGGGCCAGATATTATTCACCCAAGAGTTCTAAAGCAACTCAAATATGAAACTGCAGATCTACTAACTGTGGTATGTAACCTAACACTTACATCAACTTCTGTACCAGATGACTGGAGGGTAGCTAATTTGACACCATTTAAAAAAAAACAAAAGGCTCAGCAGGCTCTGGAACATACAGGCTGGTAAACCTAATTTCAGTTCCATGCAAATTGGTTGAAACGACAGTAAAAAAACATAATTATCAGACACATAGATGAACATGATTTGTTGGGAAAGAGTCAGCAAAGCTTTTGTAAAGAGAAATCATGCCTCACCAATCTACTAGAATTCTTTGATAGGGTCAACAAAGATGTAGCCAAGAGTGACCCAATGGATAGAGCGGGCTTTCAGAAAGCCTTTGCAAGGTCCCCCAACAAAAGCTCCTAAGCATACTAATCATTTATGGGATAAGAAGGAAGGTCCTCTCATGGATCAGTAACGGGTTAAAAACAGAATAAAAGTATAGGAATAAATGGTTAGTTTTCAGAACGAAGATAGGTAAATACTGGTGACCCCCAGGGATTTGTACGGGGATCAGTACTGTTCAATGTATTCATACATAATTTGGGGAAAAGGGGTGAACAGTGAGGTCACAAAGTTTGCAGATGATACAATATTACTCAAGATAATTAAGTCCAAAGCAGAATGAGAAGACATACAAAAGGATCTCACAAAACTGGGTGACTGGGCAACAAAAATGACATATTAAATTCAATGTTGATAAATGCAAAGTAATTCATGTTGGAAAACATAATCCCAACTGTACATATAAAATGATGGGGTCTGAATTAGCTGCTACTACTCAAAAAAAAGATCTTGGAGTCATCGTGGATATTTCTCTGAAAACATCCACTCAAAAATCAGTGACAGTTGAAAAAGCTACCAGAATGTTAGGAACCATGAGGAAAGGGATAGATAATAATATAGACCGGGGTAGGCAACCGATGGCATGGGTGCCAAAGGCAGCAAGCGAGCTGATTTTCAGTGGCACTCACACTGCCCAGATCCAAACCACCGCTCCGGAGGGCTCTGCATTTTAATTTAATTTTAAATGAAGCTTCTTAAACATTTTTAAAACCTTATTTATTTTACATACAACAATAGTTTATTTATATATTAAGACATAGAAAGAGACCTTCTAAAAACATTAAAATGTGTTACTGGCACACGAAACCTTGAATCAGAGTGAATAAACAAAGACTCAGCACCACCACTTCTAAAAGGTTGCCGATCCCTGATATAGACAATATCATATTGCCTCTCTATATATCCATCGTATGCCCACATCTTGAATACTGCATGAAGATGTGGTCACCTCATCTCAATAAAGATATATTGGAATTGGAAAAGGTACAGAAAAGTTCAACAAAATGATCAATGAGAAATTAAAAAGACTGGGGCTGTAGAGCTTGGAAAAGAGACCACTAAGGGGAGATATGATAGAGATCTCTAAAATCTTGGATGGTGTGGAGAAAGTGAAACAACACATAACAGAAGAGTCAGAGGACACCCAATGAAATTAATAGATGACACAAGGAAGCATGTTTTCACACAACACAGAGTCAACCTGTGGAACTTATTGCCAACGTATGTTGTGAAGACCAAAAAGTATAATTTGGACTCAAAAAATATTAGATAAGTTCATGAAGGATAGGTTTATCAATGGGTATTAGCCAAGATGCTAAAGAATGCAACCCCATACTCTGGGTATCCCTAAGCCTCTGACTGCCAGATGATGGGACTGGATTACAGGAGATAGATCTCTTGATAATTGCCCTGTTCACTCCCTTTCAAGCATCTAGCATTGGCCACTGTCAGAAGACAGGGTACTAGGCTAGATAGACAGTTGATTTCACCAAGTACGGCCATTCTTATGTTCTTATGTAACTGCAGAGACTCTCACATAGTTTCCAGTGAACATTTCTCTAGCAGAACTGGGATGATAGCCCTTATCTTTAGAAGATTTGATAAGGGAATTTTACCACAGTTTTGGAGTTTAAATTATAGGTGTTCACGATATCAGGGGACATCCAGAAATTCTATGTTATTTACCATTCTTGTTTGACTTCTACAGTCACATTGTCTTTAGTCCATTTAACTCAGGCGCTAAAGAAAAGCCATCCTTTTAGGCAAACGTGGTCCCTGAACTGGCAAGAACTCATGGATTGTAGTTGAAGTTATTTCCAAAGTTACTGGTTGGACAGCCTTTCTAGGTTTAAATGCTCGGAAAATATTTCTTGACTGAAGGAATTAAGAAAGAGAAAAGACTGCAAGCTTGTTTGATCTCCACTGATAATTTGTAGATTGATCCTTGCACTAGTATTGGCTTTAGTTAGCTTTGATACTTTGAAGAAGCAGGATGTTAAGTTCTGAAGAATTTTTTAGAGGTTTCTCTGTAGATTCACAACAATCTGGTTCCCTCAAAGAAAACCTCTACTAAATTTATTCTACAGTATCCAATGTCGGAGAAATAGATTTAACCTAACTAAGATATTACAAAGTTAAGTTCTGGAAGAAAACCTCCTGGCATGAGACACCATACATAAAGTATAGGGCAGTGTGTAACAATCTGGGAGATTTTGTGTCTTTGGAAGATTGAGATTTCTCTTTCATTAAGAATGAATATTTGACCCAGATCAAAGCAGCTCTGAATATGACTACATTGCTACCCATAAAATGATGGAAACCAATGCAACTAATATTTCTTTTTCAAAAAAGATAAAAGATTTGTTTTTTAAAGAAATAGGAAAGAATTTTTCTGTGAAAATTAACTTATACAAAGGAAGGTTTTTAAAACAGTTTTTGTAAGTTTACAAGGTTTGCTTCAAATGCCCAAGAGTAAACATTTAACCATGATATGTCATTTGCACAAAAGTAATAAATTACAAATTAAATTTCACACCGGGTCCTTAACTATATAGAGTTGCCAGGCACCTGGTTTTAAACTGGAATGTCCGGTCTAAAAGGGACCCTAGCGGCAGGCGCAGCTCTACATTTTTTGCCACCCCAAGTGCTGTGAGGGCGGCACTCGGGCGATCTTCGGCGGCACGCTGTAGCAGGTCCACTGGTCCTGCAGCTTCAGCAGCATGTCTGCGGGAGAGCCATGGGTCCTGCAGCTTCAGCAGACCTGCCGCAGGCGTGCTGCCGAAATTGCGGGACCGGTGGACCTGCCGCAGGTGTGCCGCCGAAGACCACCTGACTGCCGCTCTCACAGTGAATGGAATGCCGCTCCCTGCTGTTTACTGCTCCAGGCACACACTTGCTGCGCTGGTGCCTAGAGCCGGCCCTGCCTAGCTGCATCATTCATGAAGTCAAGAATCAGAGGAGTAGCTGTGTTAGTTTGGAACTGCAGAAGTGACAAAGAGTCTTGTGGCACCTTAAAGACTAACTAATACTCTATATATAATAATGCTCTAATACTTTAGTTAGTCTTTAAGGTGCCACAGGACTCTTTATCATTCATGAAGTTATATTTAAAATGTCTCGAAATATTTTCATTATTAAATAGGCTGTGATTTGTATCAGTTTATTATACCAAAAGAAAGACTAAGGGTGAAATCCTCGCCTCATAGAAGTCAATGGAAATTTTGCCATTGATTTTAACAGGACGAAGATTTTACCCTGCATTATACTAAAATTTCTTTGTACTTGCTGTGACAACGTCTGAAAACTCAGGATCAACATTTTCACAAGTGAATGTCTAAAGTTAAGAAGACACCTCAAGACACCCTAATTTAATGGCCTAAATATAGATTTTTTTGCCTTACTTTGAGAATTTTGGCCTAAGTTACTTTAGGGACACATAGAGATATTGTTGTAGAGAATTATTTGGCACTGAAGTTCCATAATCCCTAGATTTTCACTCCTGAGATGGATGTGTCACCTGATACTGTTGTCTATATGAAGAAAAGTTGTACAGTAATTTTATTTTTGTTAGTAATATTAATCATTCTATTTCCAGCACAAATGGTCCCTTTATAACTGCATAATCTATACAAAGGGTTCTCGGTCTTTTTCCCCTCTGCTGCTTTGCACTGAGTCATGTCCACTCACCTTCATGACCTCATATTCAGCTCCTTACAACAACTCAGAATCAGTTATGCTTCATAAAAACCTCAAAAAAAGCATCCATGACCCTACCAGATAACTGCTGCTAACTGCTCTGGTCACAAGACTAATGACTCATATGTTAAGATTTTTGGATCTACACAAAACAAGACTAACTAAATAAATTAGCGGAAATGCTGAAATATTTAGAAACCTCTTTTTGTGAACAGGGGAGAAATGTGAAAATAAAACAGATGGAGGCTGCCAAAAGGCTTTATTAATGTTTGATTTTGTATATCACACTGTATGAGGTATCAATAGTCACTTTTTATTGCTATATACATTAGATAGGACTCTCTGCTAACTTGATATGTTGTATTGAATAACTGCTAAACATAAAAAAACTATTAATTGCAAAAAAGCCATAATGAAAATTATTACACACAAACAGAAGTTATAATTTTTCCAAAAGGCATATCACAAACTAGCATGAAAACAGATGAAACTTGAAGGCCAGAAGATGATGGTTTTATTGTTTTTCACTGTCTGCCCTACCATATGGACTGCTGCAGTGGCACAGGAGCCAGCAAACAGAGCTGTAAACACAGCAGTTTGAATGGGAGTTTGGAAGTGGAGTTTGCGGGGGAAGATTAGGAGAACCAGGCAGAGGAACAGACAGGTTAGTGAAGGGAGTGTGTGGTGTTCTGGCAGTGTTGTGGTGCTTGTTGGGGGGTTGTTTTGCTGTGGGTGGTGGTGTTTTGGTTTGGTTTGTGTTTCCCAGACTAACAGGACTTAGGTGGGAAAGGTATGACAGATACAGAGGCAGCAATGGTAATGACCCAAGCAGTGGAGGACACAATGAAGATGACTGAATGTGGAAGCTGCGGCATGTACATGCTCCTGGAGGAGGTACCTGAAAAAAGTTTCATCTGCATGAAGTGCCACCTGATAGCACATCTGCGGGAGAGCTGTGGGTCCTGCAGCTTCAGCAGACCTGCTGCAAGCGTACCGCCGAAATTGCAGGACCAGCGGACCTGCTGCAGGTGTGCCGCCAAAGACCAGCTGACTGCCACTCTCACAGTGAATGGAATGCCGCCCCCTGCTGTTTACTGCTTCAGGCACACGCTTGCTGCACTGGTGTCTAGAGCCAGCCCTGCCTAGCTGCATCATTCATGAAGTTATATTTAAAATGTCTTGAAATATTTTCATTATTAAATAGGCTGTGATTTGTATCAGTTTATTATACCAAAAGAAAGACTAAGGGTGAAATCCTTGCCTCATAGAAGTCATAGAAGATGGAAGAAAAGATCCAAGGATGGGAGATGCAGGTGGAAACTTTGCTTGAGTATAGAAAGGGGTTTGAGCAAATGATGGAGCAAAGACATGAGGCAGCTGAAGGGAAAAGCTCAGACTTGCAGATGGCAGCAGGACCAAAGAACTCTGCTGGGTGAAGAAAATGGACAGTGGAAGCATGTGACTAAGAGAACCAGGCAGAGGAAAACACGGGCTAGCGAAGGAGAAATAGAGCTCAGGAACAGGTTTGTGGCGTTGGAAAATGAAGAAGGGGTACAGCAGGTGGTCACTGAAGATGGCAGGGCAAGGAAGAAGAGAAGAGCTAGTCCTATAGAAAAAGGGGAAGAGTCAATGGAGATAACACCAAATATGAGCCCCTGGAGGATACAGGATGGGCTGCAAAGGATTGCAAGGAAGAATGGGAATCAAGAGGACTTGCAACCAGACGGAACAGAGGATTGACCAGAGAATCGCAGCATTACCAGGAAAGGGCAAGTTCACATGATTGGGGACTCCTTACTAAGAAGAATAGACAGGCCTCTCACCACAGCTGATTCAGAGAACAGAAGGGTGTGCTGTCTGCCGGGTGCTAATATACGGGATGTGGACCTGAGGCTGAAGAGAATCCTAACGGGAGCAAGAAAGAAGCCACTGATTGTCCTTCATGTGGGAACAAATGACACGGCTAGATTCTCACTGGAATGTATCAAAGGAAACTATGCCAGGCTGGGGAAGATGTTTAAGGAAATGGAGGCCCTGGTGATCTTCAGTGGGATTCTGTCTGTTCCTAGAGAAGGACACCAAAGCTGTGACAAGATTATGATGATCAATAGATGGCTCAGGCAATGGTATTCTAAGGAGGGTTTTGGGATGTATGGTCACTGGAAGGCATTCATGGACAGAGGACTTGGTCTCTCGGGATGGACTTCACCTGAGTAAGGGAGGAAATAGATTTCTAGGATGGAGGCTGGCACAACTGATTAAGAGAGCTTTAAACTAGGAATTTGGATTGGGAGATGTCCAGGTAATCTCCACGCCGGATTTTAACATTGAGAGGGAAGAAAACGAAGTAAGAAAGGATACAGTGGTGTGTAGGAGAAAGGACATAAGGAGGAAGGGTAGTGTAGATACCAGTCTAAAAGTTGATGCTAGTGGTAGAATGTCCATGCCTAATCGAGTAAAGAATGTGAGTGAGGCCAAACACAAAAATTAAGATGTTTGTATACCAGTGTGAGGAGCCTAGGTAATAAAATGGAGGAACTAGAGCTACTGGTGCAGGAAGTGAAACCAGATATTATAGAGATAACAGAAACATTGTGGAATAGTAGTCATGACTGGAGTACAGGCATTGAAGGGTATGTGCTGTTTAGGAAAGACAGAAAACAGGATAAAGGTGGTGGAGTAGCACAGCATATCAATTGTAAGGTAGACTGTAAAGAAATGTAACCCTTCTGCCCATCAGAGTTGGCAGCAACAAGGGCCGGGTTCAGTATCCAGGGGTTCCATTCCAATAGCACAATACAAAAACCGGCTCGAGCCCCCACCCAGTGACCTGGGACAACCATATACCACTCTTCTGGGTGTCTGTAAGAGACAATACTTCCCCTCTCGCAAGCACAGAGTCTGAGTGTACCAAAGCCTTTTAATAACAGGGAGAAACAATGTGGCATTATATTGGGGAAACACCACAAACAAGGTTAATGGACCAAATCATGAACCAGAAGCCCCCCTCCCAGCAACTAGGCCGTGGCCTTCCCTTTGGCTCTTGAGTTCCACAACCCCAAAAGTCAGTCAATAGCCCCAAAAGTCCAACAGCCCAAGAGTCTCTGTTCTTGGTCAGTGCAGAGTTCAAAAGTCAATTGGCAGAGTCTTACCTCCAGCCTGGGTGGAATTGGAGGGTAGGGCACGGGGCACCTTACGTGGCCCGAGGCCAACTGCACCGCCTCTCCGTGAGGTTCCGCTGCAGCTCTCACCGCAATCGGCTCTGCTCCGCTCCGCTGGCTGTCCCACGAACCGCTCTGCCCGTTGATCCGCTAGCTGCTCGGCTAGCCGACACACAGACAGCTCTGCCGCGCCAGTCACTCTGCCCGCAGCACCAACGCCTCCGCTAGTCGACAGACAGCTCTGCCGCACCAGTCACTCTGCCCGCAGCACCAACGTCTCCGCTAGTCAACAGACAGCTCTGCCGCACCAGTCAATCTGCCCGCAGCACCAACGCCTCCGCTAGTCGACAGACAGCTGTGGCGCGCCGGTCACTCTGCCCGCAGCACCAACAACTCTGCTAGCCGTCCTGCTAGCCGATACACAGACTGCTCTGCTGCACCAGCCACTCTGCACTTTTCTCAGGCCCCCCTACTTAAGACAGTGCTCAGTGATTTCTTTAGCTCTTAGGTGATTTCAGCTCTTAAGTGATTTCAGCTCACAGTAGGGGAGCCTTAGTGCAGGTACACCAGTGAGCCCAAAGCAATTTCTAGCTCAGCAGCCTGGAACCAGGCTCCTAATGGAAGCAAAACTCAATTCTGACATTCCACAGTGGAGAGAGGCAGGGTGCAATAGGCCTGGAAGGCCCTCAGACAGAGCCCTCACCAAAAGGTATAGGTGCTTGTCCACCACCTCTCTCAATCTCACAATGTTCTGAAAACGCATGGCCCTTGCCCAGTGAGTGCTACCTAGATGATGGCGAGTCCCTCCATCATAACAAGGGCCAAGTACATGTCCATAGTCCTTCATTCACATAATCACAGTAACATCACTTTATCATTCCTGCCCCAATAACATAGAAACTGGGGCTCCCTCATCAGCCGAAGTGGCCATGTGGGCTGCTGCGGGCTCAGGCTAGGCGCAGTGGGTGTGTCCATGCAAATTGATCAGCCCCAGACTTATTTTGCACGGCTCACTGCGATTCCCATAGTTCGCCACCAGATGTCAGAATATATCTCATTCCTGACGCTGCTTACAGAAATAAGAAGTGATGGAATGGATAAGACAGAGTCTGTCTGGGGAAAAATCACATTGGGGAAGAAAGTTACTAGGGTACCTGGGACAGTGCTTGGGGTGTGCTATAGACCATTGGGATCTGATTTGGATACAAATAGAGACCTCTTTAATGTTTCTAATGAAGTAAATATCAATGGGAATTGTGTGATCATGGGAGACTTTGACTGCTCAGATATAGACTGGAGGACAAGTGCTCCAGTCTATATCTGGGAAAGGGGCAAAGGGGTTTACAAAATGCTCCACCCCACTTAATCCACTTTCTGCAGAGTCAGGCTTTCATGGATAAGTAGGTGGGATTACAGCAACCTTCAATAGCAGCATCCACCCCTGCAATGAGTGGGGATTTCCTCGCTGAAGGTAAAGTTTACCCTCTCTTCCACTGAGTTCACTTATACAAAACACCCACATCATTGGGAGGAGGCTGGTGCAACATTTGACAGTGATCTAATGGAAATAAAGCTGCCACTGTGAGGATCGGAGCCAAAGAAATCATGCAAGAGCACTAGGCTTCTAGAAAAATCCGTCTGCCACATAGGATTTTCCCAGTGATGTCAGGACAAATGGCACTGATGTGTTCTTCCTTCAGACAGCCACATTTGGTAGAAAGGGGAGTAAAGTCCTATCTCTGATGACCACTTCCAGTGATATTATGAGATAAAACAGTAACTGAAACCTACAATACAGAGTTTTATGCATGGAAGTCAGTATGATTTTATGATTTTTCTTTTTTGTGTTTTGTAAAATCAAATTTTGATAGAAAATACATTTGACCCACGTTAGTAATTAATAGAGCAGGTTATGATTTACAATGGACCGAGATACTACACCTTGTAAATTGGAATTTATAATGTAAATGCTCAGAAACTATTTAACTCTACCAGCATGAGTGCAACCACTCTATTAGGTTGGCTCAGTCACCTCTGAATTTCCTGACATTAATTATAATAATTGTCATGGGCTGCTGTGACAGTTTTCAGTGTGGAAGCAACTGATCAGATGTAGATTACTCAGTTGCTAACCTGAATTAGCATCATAGTTGTGATGAGCTGATGTTTCCATTATATATACACATCAAACAATAACAGCAAGAAATGCTTTTAGGTGAAAATGCCAACATAATTCATATCTATACACTTTTTCACATGGAGTGACTTAATTAGCAGCAGCAAGCAGTAAGTCATTATTTTCATTTCTGAAAAATTACAATGTAATTGACTAGTATTATTGTTTGTAAAACAGAATTAATGCAACTAAACACCGCTAGCAATTTAGGCTTTATAACAGAAAAAGACAGGAAAGGTCTTCAGCCTTTACTGGTTGAGGGTATGTCTGCTTTGCCAGAGTTACGTCACTGGCAGTTACAATACTGCTCAGAGAATGCTGAAGGGAAACCATTTTTATGTATTCACACTGTCAGCTGCCTGCACAATAGTGTTAACACTTGCGGCACTTGCAGAGATATTCGGAGCAGTGTACTCTGGGCAGCTATACCACAGAGCATCTTTTCCTCTTTTGCCACTAAGAGCTGTGGGAAGTGAAAGGGGATGTGAGGGCATCCTGGGTCCTGTCCCAATGCCCCATGATGCGTTGCTTCACATCCCAGTAATCCCTGTGCTTCAGTTCGCATTTGGCATCATTTTTCAATGGTTTGTGTACTGTGCACTGTGCCTCTTCGGTCTGCAGGAATGGATCCCGCACTGTTGACAAATATGGTGCTCGCTCTCACTAACACATCATGAGTGGCAGTGGAATTATTACTTAAATTATAAAAGCAAGAGGAGTTTGACATTGATTTCACCACATGTAATAGCTACAACATGAGATTGCTTGTGGCATTCACAGAGGCGCTGACCATAGTGAAACGCTGCTTTTGGGCTCGGGAAACAAGCTCTGAGTGGTGGGATCACATTGTGATGCATGTCTGGGATGATGAGCAGTGGTTTCAGAACTCTCAAATGAGGAAAGCCATATTCATGGGACTGTGTGATGAGCTCATCCCATCCATGCAGTGCAAGAACATGAGAATGAGAGCTGTCTTACCAATAGAGAAGCAATAGCACTGTGGAAGCTGGCTAGTCCAGACTGCTATCGATCGGTTGCTATCCAGTTTGGAGTGGGAAAGTCGACTGCTGGACTCATGTTGATGGAAGGGTGCAGGGCCACTAATCATATCCTGCTCTTAAAGACCATGACTCTGGGCAACATGTGTGACATTGTGGATGGCCTTGCACAAATGGGCTTTCCTAACTGCGGTGGGGCAATAGATGGCACACATATTCCAGTACTGACACCAGATCATCTAGCCATCAAGTACATTAATCAGAAGGAGTATTTCCCTATGGTTCTCCAGACGTTTGTAGATCACCATGGGCATTTCACAGACATTAACACAGGCGGGTCCAGAAAAGAGCATGACGTACACCTCTTTTGGAACACTAGCCTGTTTAGGAAGCTTCAAGCAGGGAGTTTCTTCCTAGACCAGAAGATCACTGTAGGGAAAGTCAAAATGTCCATTGAGATCCTGGGAGACCCTGACTACCCCTTAATGCTGTGGCTAATGAAGCAATGCACAGGGCACCTTGACAGCATCAAGGAGTGATTCAATAACAAATCAGTGTTCCAGGAGCATACTGTACACTGGGCACATGGCTCTTGGGGAGAGCCAGCACTGTGGGGGTGGGCCTTATAATCATTACTGTCCCCACATTTTCCACAGGTTGTGATCATTATGAAAGATATCTCACTGCTGAGGGTGAGCAGAGAAACAAGGGAGGGTCTTTTCTAACACTGTGTCTTCAGCCCTGGCCCTTATATGGCTTGCCTGTGTGCATCAATGTCTCCCCCTCCCAGTGATGGCAGAGTAGCATGGGAAAGTTACTCTTAATGGGGCAAGAAACACTGCAGCTCTGACAAAGAAACTGTGGCAGCAGATTGCCCAGTATCTCCATGAGAGTTTCATGGAGGTCTCTGAGGCAGATTTCCATGAAGTGGGGGAGTCAATTAACACCCTGATCCACTGCTCAGACTACACATGCAGTGGTACATGCATCATACAGACCCAAGCCTGCTTTCTGCAACCCTCCTGCCCCCAACAACTCACTTCAGCAATTCCCAAAATCAAATCCACTTACCAGGGGCCTCCTCTCCCCTTTGTGGTTCACCAAGCTCTGACAGCTGTGACTGGCTAGCTTCTTCCCAGGTAGAGAAGAGCTCCTGGCTGCAGGCATCTCTGACCTCCAAGTCCTCCTCTGCCTCTGGGTCCTCCTCCCTCTCCACATCCTCACCAACATTTCCTCTTCCTGGCTCAGTCCACTCTCGACTGGCATGCGAGCTGCTGAAGTATCCACAGTGGTCTTCGCAGAGGAGGTTGGGGTCACCATCGACTATCGCGTCCATCTCTTTGTAAAACTGGCAGCTCATGGGTGCAGCACCAGAGTGGCAATTTGCCCTCTGCACTTTGTGGTAGGCGTTCTACACCTCGTTCACTTTGACCCTGCACTGCAATGTGTCCCGGTCACGGCCCCTTTCTGTCATGTCTCATGAAATCTGTCCATAGTGTGGCAAAGCTCTGGCCTTGTTCCTGTAGGTCTTGCGCTTCCAGGCGGTTTGTGCTAGTCTCAGAGGCTCACTGTGACCCTCCACATAGCCCTTCTCTCTCTAGGCAAGGGTTACAGTCTACTGAGCCCTTTTCATCATCAGCCAGCAGAACTGTTGGTGAGAGAACTCCCACAGTCTCTGTTGTCCCTTTGGGCTTATTTCAGGACAGTATAACCTCCTGTCCTGCTAGGGCCTGCCTTCCCCTTCCAGAAGATGTTTCAGTAGTAGCAGGTTGGGGGGAACCCGGGCCCACCCTCTACTCCAGGTTCCAGCCCAGGGACCCTAATGGTAGTAGCAACTGGCAGCCAACCTTTCACTGACAGAGTTGCTACTTTTTCCCTGGGCTACTTCCCCACAGCTCTCCCACTTCTCCCTTACCTCCGGGTATCGCAAAGCTTCCTCTCCTCCAGCTCCTTTCTCCTTGGCTCTCCCACTTGATTAACTGGGAGGTTTTTAGCTGGTTTCAGCCAGCCCTGATTGGCTTCAGATGTCCCAATCAGGCTAGCTATTTCTGCTACTTTCTAGAAGCTTCCTTTCTGGCCTGGAGTAGCCTTTGTTTGGCTATCCAGGGAACAGGGACCTGCACATCCTGAGGCTGATATACCTGCCTTCCAGCACTCTCCTATACCCTTCTGGTCTGACTCCCTCACAATAGGTATTATAATTAATATGGCTGGAGCACTGCCAGGACTGGACAGACTCCTCTCCCCAAATGCTGATGAGACCCAGAAGCTTGGCATTGCTCCAAGTGGTGGATCACCTTGTACATGGAGCAGGCCTGGTCACATGGAAAGATGAGCTGAGAGCACTGAACGCATCACCGAACAAATAGGAAGGGGACTTCCAAAATTCCCAAGGAATTTAAGGCTTGGGGCTCACAGTTGGTCACCTGAGGGCAGAGCAGCAGAGTTCAAACCGATGACCAGAGAGACAAGAACAGACATTGTGAGACACCTCCCGGAGGCCAGTCACAGCGCTGTAATCGACCAGGGTGTGTACACTGGCACCGCAACACTGTAGCCCTGGCACAGAAGGCTATACGCCTCTCGTCATGGTGGTTTTATTACAGTGCTGCAACTGTGCAGTTTTGAGCATTAAGTGGCTTAGCAGTGTGTACACGTTAAGAGTTACACCGCAGAAAGCTGTTTTACTTCACAGAAACTTGCCAGTGTAAACAAGGTATGAATCATGTGTATTATGATACCATATAAGGATGAAACAGGCATTAAAATTTTTAATTGTTAAATCCTTATAATTCTAATGAATCAGCATGCTGTGTAAATGAGATGTCAATGTGATACAGAAATGCTGGTTACTAACTTTGTGTTAGATTGATATCCTCAGCTATTAAAATAAAGTTGTACCCATTGCGCTCCGCTTTGCTTAAACATCAGCCCAGTCTGATAGTATTTAATGATGCATATACAGTGCTACTCACAGACATAAGTTATCACTTAATAAATTATGCATTTATTTCAGTATTTATTACTATTTATTTCTGGCAATCTTACAACATAGGTTTTAATGTGGCTTTTTCTGATTTGCAATTACAATTATTTCTAATTCCTACATTAGCCATTCTTTTGGGATGTCCAATATGTCCAAAAAAGTATAATTTGTTGCATGAGACTTATTTCAGCTCAGCAAAGGATAGATACTAGAATTGATAGAAAATCTGGAAACTAGAAATATGAACTTTTCTACTGAAATTTTGAAATTCAACAAAAAAAATGTTTTCTTGAAAACTGACCCATTTTTCAACCAGTTCATCTTTCCCAGTTTAGTTTCAATACAAATATAATAATATCTATTTCACATAATTCTAAGGCTTTCATTGATATTTCTTACAGAACAGAGCTAAATCAGTATTAAAGTGGGAATTAAACCCATCTAGCATTTGAGATATTCTTTTCCTTGTTGTGGTGGTCATGGTATCTCTGGTCAGAAACTAATCACTATCAAACATTTTTTTCCCTGGAGTGAAGAGTTTGTTTCCATTTGATTGTGAATGAGGTGATAGGAATCCTCCATGTCTGCTCCAAGACAGCATTTTATTTTTATTTTTTGTAGGACCTTGTTATATAGAAGAGAATCTGGCCCTATATGGGACAAACCAGGGAATGAGACAGGAAAAACCTTCCCATTCACCATGTTGAATTTCCTCCTGTTTTTTTCCATTGTGAAACAGGATGACTTGGATTGAGATTTACTCCTTCAAAAGCAGTGGATATCCCAAGAAACATATGAATATGAGGACACTCAGAGTCCATGCCATTCATGTGGTGCCCAGTGTGTCCACTCAGCTTTCAGCTCATCTCTCCCCTAAAATTTTATAATTCCCCAGGAGCCAGGCTCCTTGGATGCTCCCACCAGTAGCTGGCCCTGAGACCCCATGATGGGGGTTACAGTCAGTGTAAGAAGTCGCCAGATAAGACAACGCTGTTCTTAAGAATCAGTGTTCTCATGTTAGGTAATCTATCCTCTTGCGGGTCTGCATGGGGGGCAGAGCAAAGCTAATCAGTGATCCCGATTCAAAACCCATTGACATCAGTGAAGTTTGGGTCTTGCCTCCTATCTCCAGAGCCTGAAACCAACAGCGTAGCTGCAGAGAAGCTTCTTTCACAGGATCAGTGGAAGGAGAGAGCATTCTGAAGCCATTTCTCCTTGCTTCTATGCTGCCCATCAAAAATGGTCTCACTATCCAGGTCTCTCTTCCACACACTGTATGGGGAGAAGATTGAGCCCACAGACTCCAAACTTGCAAAAAATGTTAGTTAGGATTATATTTGTTCTTTTATGTATTTGTATTGACTTATGCCCACATACATAAAATGGAACACTCATCCTTTGCTCTAAGTGGTCCTGGACACATGTTAAAAATATAATTTTACAAATGGACTACTCCAGGGACTCCGGAGATACAACAGCATATCTTGTCTGACAAAGGTGAGTCCCCCGTAAAGGCTTGCCTCCAAAAGCATCAGCTGCTGCTATGGGTGCCTCCAGTGATGGGGCTGCAGTGACGTAGAGGCTATTTCAGCCATCAGAGTGTCTCTTTACTAGTAGGAAGCTGAGAAATGAGCACTCTCATTAAAACCTTTATTTATAGATGCTGAGAGAGATGTCTTAGCACGTTCACTTTCAGGATGCTGTGCTTAGCAAAATCACTGCAAATTTCTTGTAAAAGTCTTCTCTTCTGTACTGTATGATGGAAAAGACACCAGTAGCTCCTCTGCAGGTCTTAACCATGAAAATATATACAAGACCAACAGTCCAAAGTCCATACTCTTTTCCTCTTAGACAGGAAAAGATTATGGACTTTGGACTATTTTCAAATTCAGTGTGTTGTTCATGTTTCCTTTCTTACAACCAGGATAGTGGATGATGATAAAAAGATGGTTCCATGCTTTCCTGATCGCCCTTTTTTTTTTTTTTTTTTTAAAGAAAAATGGGGTTTTGACTAAACAAAATGTTCCATAAAGATGCTTCTTTCTATGGAAAATTTTGATTTTTGTTCAAAAAACTGAATGTCTGAAAACAAATCAATCAACCAACCCACCCTTGGTTTTCAGCCAAAAGATTTGGATTCAGAAATGCAGCTATGCTGCCTCTTGAAAGCTGTAATGCCTCATGTTCTATTCAGGCCAGGCTTCCCTGCTAGATTTCATCTCCCATGATGCACTACAGCCATGTGATTGACAAGACTCAACAAGAGAAAAGACCACAGTGCATACAGGAAGTATAGTCTGACCAGACAGCCTAGCCTAGGGAGGAGAATGGGAGCATAAGGCACTCAAACCACAACTTTCATGAAGCACCGTGGCAATTTTTAGAATCAAAACATTTAAATTTGGGGCCATAATATTTCAATTTTTTGCTGAAACTCAAAAATTTTCTGCAGAGAAAAAAACATTTCCCAACAAACACTATGTCTCACAATGGGAAGCAGCCACAGCAACTATGCTGCTCTAGAGACAAGTGGAACTTCTGAAGGCCAGCAGGCATACACACTGATTTCAGCTGGTGTGTGCCCTTAATATTTGTTTATGACTTCCTCATGGTAGTGAATGCAGTTATTTCCATTATTCATTATTAAACATTCATTCTTTGTATTTCTTTTATCAGAACATACTGTGCAGCAATCCAAGGATCTTCATTATGTTTAGCTCTGCTCTCTTTAAAATATGTGAAGAGCATATTGTAATGTTTATAATACTCAATCATGCCATTCCCAGATCCTCCTCTGTTCAGCAAATGTGCATAACAAAGAAGAGCTCCTGTATCTGACAGTCAAAGATCAGTTTTCTTGAATAGTTGAGCTATTGTTGAGCAAATGCCAGGGAATATAAATAAATGCCCTGCAGAATTTCTCAAGTAAAATTTCTGTGGTAAAATTTCTGTTAGGATTTTCTTTTTTAATTTGGGCTATTTCTAATGGCCACATTTATTTCTTTTATATGTTCACTTTCTAATTACATATCTTATTTCCATTAAATTAAGGAGAGTTAAGTATAGACTATTGGCAAAATGCTTATCTGGTCCATTAACTGAAAGCTGACCAGGAACAGAGCAGCAGAACAGCATGGAGGAACAGAAGTAGCTAATTTCAGTTCATGAAGAGGTTACAAGTGAAGCCTAAATACAGGGACAAGTTTCCTACATCTGCTTAGGAAGGGAGGAAAGAAGGGTGACCAGACAGCAAATGTGAAAAATCGGGACTGTCCCTATAAAATCAGGACATCTGGTCAACCTAGAGGAAAGGGGCAGGAGGCAACAGAACAAAAGACAACTGAATTTCTAAGGGGAAAGCTGAGTCTTTGAGCATGGGCATGGGAATTTGTTGGGGCAGAGGGATGCAGCTGGAGCCAAGAGGGTGTCGGAAGTCTTACCTGGAAGTCACAACCAGTATGACTGATTATCACAAGGGCATCAGATGAGACCGTCAGCAGCTGAGAGGGTGCTGGATCAGGGGAGGATGGGGAAGGAAAATGCTCAGCTGGGAAGGGATATCAGGAGTAGAATGGGGTAGTGTACTTTGAGACAAGTGCCTTCAGATAGAAGGTGGAAGATACCTAATGGTTTGCTAGGAAGATAAGTATCTTACAATAGAACTCTATTAGCATACTAAGTCAAATGCTAACAAAGATCTTGGGAGGAGGGGAAACTTATAAAGAAAATGAACAGGAAGAGATAAACAGCAGGAGGGAGAACTGTTTTCAGGTGAAGATCAAAGGTCTGATCTATCTGGATGTGAAAAAGGGTACCTTCAATGATGAAGTAAACTGACTGTACGTTTGTGTCATGAAAAAGGGATCTTAGCCTGGCTTTGCCTGGAAGAACTTTGGTTGAGAGAAACTTCTTTAGACAGGAGCAGAACTTATTAGCTGAGTTTTGGCAATAAAAAGCATGTCATGATTTTGTTTTACTTGTAACCATTTGTTTTTATTAATCCTGCTTGCTGTATATGAATCTCTATTCTTTGTTAAATACACTTATACTTGCTTTAGCTATAAACAAATTTAAGTACTGTGTGTTATGAGAAGCTGTATTCTAACGAGAACTAGTAAGCTGCTGTGTATTGTTCCTTGGGAACAATGGGCCTCATAATTCTTTGTATTCAATGGAACAGGGGCTGGATACTGCAGGAGATGCTCAATGGTTGGTGTGCGCTCATTGCTAACCTGTAAAGAAAGTGTTGCCTGTGTAGGTCTGGACTTGTGTTGCCAGCAGCTGGTGTTGTCAGGGAGCTGACTCAAGGCAGACACAGGGGGCTCATTCATGCTAATGGCAGGTTATAGCAAGATGCCTCATGTAGACTCTGGGTATCCCTGGGGAGAGTCATAGCGTCCCACACCCCAAAAGAATGCCCTAACCACTGGGTTTAAAGTTAAGGGCATTAACACCACAACCTCCTCCTCTGGGCATTTTGTGAATCTAGCTCTCTAAAAATAAACAAATGTTTGTTTTGACCCAAATGTTTTTTTAAATTCACTTATGTTTTTCACAACTTTTCAATTCACTTTGGCCAAAACTGAATCTTTTCCTTCAATTTTTCAAAACTTCCAGAACACCAAAAAAATAAATTGTTTGCCCATCTTTAATCGGGAGTGCTATCAAGTGATATTGGACATATAGAAGCAAGTGGGAGGAAAATGAAGAAGGTTACTACACATAATGGTTATGGGGTAGCAGGAATAGCATGATGAGATGGATAGGGGTGTGAGTAAGTAGCAGTTTTTCTTGGGAAACCAGAAGAGATTCCACTATCTATGCTAAGATGAGAGAGAATAATTAAAGCACTTACTCCAAAGGAGAAAAGTATGTTACCCAATAGAGGAGAGCAACACACTACTTTGGGGATACATTATAACAAACCCATTTCCTTTAAATCCTAGCTGTGCTCCCAATGTTTACTCACCACTTGTAAAGCTGCCTGAAAGCCTTTAATGTCCTAGTGAAAAAACAGCAGAATGCTAGCATCACAACTAAACTATGAGCCATCTCCTTTCCATTGAGCATTGTTGTGTTTTTCTTTCCATCTTTGTGGAGTTTTAAGATTAGCAGCCGTGTTAGTCTGTATCCGTAAATAAGACGAGGAAGACTTTGTAGCACTTTAGAGACTAACCAGTTTATTTCAGCATAAGCTTTCGTGGGCTATAACCCACTTCATCGGATGCATAGAATGGAACAGAAGTAAGATGCATTCATACACACAGAAAGCAAAAAAAAAAAAAAATCCATTTCAAAAGGTACTTTTTTCTCCTGCTGATAATGGCCCATCCAAATTAAACAGCCTCTTAGAAATGGTATGCTAATGTACAACCCTTTTTTTTTGCTTTCTGTGTGTATAAATGCATCTTACCTCTGTTCCATTCTATGCATCCGATGAAGTGGGTTATAGCCCACGAAAGCTTATGCTGAAATAAACTGGTTAGTCTCTAAGGTGCTACAAAGTCTTCCTCGTCTCATCTTAGTGGAGTACGCCAGCTGCATTTAGTTTTATATCACCCTGCAAATATTTTAATATCAATAATAAGAAATACGCTGTACTTGCACAGTGCTTTTCATCCCAAGATCGCAAAATAGTTTACTAAGGTTAGTGTTACTCCTATTTTACACATGAAAAAATGGAGACTCATTTATATACACTACTCAAAATGTGATGAATCAGTGACAGAGGCTGGAACAGAAGTCAGGTGTGCTTACTCCCAATCACCTACAATAACCATTGCATCATATATAATTGACTGACCAATGATCTGTTACCCATTAGTACTCTACTGAATCCTTCAAAGCACTCCTGAGCATGCTATTTCATATTTTCAAGATCTAGATCATGTTTCATATAATACAATAGAATTATATTATTCAGGAAAACAAATTGCTTACCAAGATTTGATGAAATTTCCCCTACATATCTAATTACATTTAACTATTTTTTGAGCTGTGGTTTTTGTTCACTGTAATAAATTGACTATTAGTTCTGTTCACGAAACACTGAAGCATATGTTGAAAGACCAAATTTACATATTGTGCAGATGAATGCTTGTCACTTCAAGCACACATAATTACCTCCTTAAAGAGATAATATGATTCTCTTTAACTTTGTCTATACTAGTGAAGACTATATCCTTTAACATTATTTCTCTTTCAATCATTCAGACCATTAAAAGGACAACAGTAGCAAAATAAAATGAATCCTCATTAAGTTCTTGTAATTCAACAGTCAGGTCTCCAATAACACTGCTCTACAGCCAAAATGCTTCTGAAATAAATGTAGTCAAACTTTACTAATTCTGGGTCACTGAGAACACAAATGATGCTTAAAATTGTTGATTGGCTCTAGTTTTCAAGATATGCTATTGGGTCAGTATATACGACCCTTGACATGGGAATGGCGGAGGATAAGTGAGTTATAAAGGGAAGGGATCTCAATTTAAACCAGAAATGACTAAAATACATCTTTGACTGGATCTATGAATAAATCTATGACTGGGTTTGGACAGTACTTGCTTTCTAGGCAAAACAACGAATGATGCAATCTGAAGCTGGTATTGCGTCATACATGATATGAATTGCATCATGTTATTCCTAGAAGTCATGGATGATGCAATCATAACGAAGCTTACATCACTCTGCTGAACAAATTGCCCTATATCAGCTCTAGAAATCATACAGTGTCGTGCTCTCTTATTTGTCAGTGTTTGATTTTGCAAAGAGACACATTTCTGTTTAGCCAAAGTGAGCAGAGATGCCTCGTACTTGTGTGAACAGGGCAGATAACTTCTGCTATGTTTGTGGTGAAGTGACTTTTGCATCACAAAAGCGCAATATAACCACTATGGTTAAGAAAGCCTATCACCTTTATTTTGGCTGCAAAATTGAAGATCAGGACAAGAGGTGGGCCCCACACGTATGCTGCAACATTTGTGCAACAAATCTTCGCCAGTGGTTGAACAGGAAAAGGAAATCTATGCCTTTTGCAGTGCCAATGATTTGGAGAGAGCCAACAGATCATACCAGCAATTGTTACTTCTGCATGGTGCCTCCAGTTGGGAAAGGTGTGTCAAAGAAGAAAAAGTGGACTGTGCATTATCCAAACATTCCATCAGCTATACGCCCAATACCCTATGGAGAAGGACTGCCAGTTCCTGATGCACCAGAATCATTCTCGCTTGAGTCAGACGAGGAAGAGGATGAAACTTCTGGTCCTGAACCATCAATGTCACAGGACCCACATTTTCTCCCATCCTCCTCCTCTGAACCACACCTCAGAACACAAGCTGAACTGAATGACCTTGTCAGGGATTTGGAAGTACCCAAGAGTAAGGCAGAGCTGTTGGGCTCCAGACTACAGCAGTGGAATCTCCTGGCAGGTGATGTTAGGGTTTCCATGTTCCGTGACCGTCAAAAGGATCTTGTCCCATTCTTCTTCATGGAAGGTGATCTTGTAGCCTGCAACAACATCGATGGTGTGATGGCAGCCCTCAACATTGTTCACAATCCAGATGAGTGGAGACTCTTCATTGATTCATCGAAGATGAGTCTTAAAGCTGTTTTGCTGCATAATGGCAATGTTTTGCCATCAATTCCAGTTGGTCATGCAGTCCATATGAAGGAAACCTATGACAACATGAAACAACTTTTGAGGTGCCTAAACTATGACCAACATCGGTGGCAGCTTTGTGGCGATTTGAAGATTGTTGCTCTCTTGCTTGGTCTGCAGACTGGATACACAAAGTACTGCTGTTTTCTCTGCGAATGGGATAGTCGTGCAAGAGATTCCCACTACATCAAGAAAGATTGGCCACTTCGACAGTCATTGGAGCCTGGGAGGAAAAGTGTTCAGCATCCACCACTTTTTGAATCAAGGAAGATTTTGTTACCACCCTTACACATCAAGCTGGGTCTGATGAAGAACTTTGTCAAGGCCATTGACAAAACACAAGCAGCTTTCAAGTACCTCCATGGAAAATTTCCAAGGTTAAGTGAAGTTAAGATAAAGGAAGGTGTCTTTGTTGGTCCTCAGATTCGTGAACTTCTTCGAGATGATGCATTTGACCATGCACTGCGTGGCAAGGAAAAGACGGCATGGAAAGCCTTCCGGTCAGTGGCAATATATTTTCTCGGAAACAACAAGGCAGACAACTACAGGTTGTTGGTGGAAAACCTCCTCAAGGCATACAAAAGCCTTGGTTGCAACATGTCATTAAAGATACATTTTTTGCGGTCTCATCTAGATTTTTTTCCACCGAACTGCGGAGCAGTGAGCAACGAGCACGGTGAGCGATTCACCAGGACATTGCAACAATGGAGAAACGCTATCAGGGCAAATGGAGCCCATCAATGCTTGCAGACTATTGCTGGACAGTGACAAGAGATGCTCCATTTAATGAATACAAGAGACAAGCCAAGAAGCGCCGAGTAGACACTGAATAGGACTAAACTATGTACATAATAGTTTTTTGCCTTTTGTTTCATAATATATTTTATTTATATAACCCTTTTGCTGATTTTTAAAGTATTACATAAACAGGACAGGTGAAATATCATCATGTAAAGCAACCATAAACACATGAAGAGACCTAGGTTTACAATTTATGATTAAAACTCTAGTATCTACACAATATACATAGACATAAAATGTAAAAACTTAAATATCTTAGAAACAGTAGCCAATCAGTTGTTTTAATTGTCATATTTGAATTCAGCACATCAAAATACATAATAAATATCACATTTTATCTCTGAAGCAGATGACTTCTAAAAAATTGTAGACCAGTGTAACAAATGGAGAGATACAATTTACTTACAATAAAAATAAATCATGTAAACACATACATATTTATAAAGTTCTATCAATTTCTTAATCACTGAGGACCCAGTCCTGAACTTTATATTCATCTTAAGGACATCAAGAGTAGAACTAGAGTTCTATATCATACCACTGGCTATGCAGCAACATTGTAACTTGAACAAGTGGACATTTTACACATTTCTAACGGAAAGTAATAGAAAAATATACCAAGAATGAGTTAGTTGGGAGCAGTGATATTTTTATAGAATGTCATATCAAGGTGGTTCTAATTTACAATGGCTAATCATGGACCGAAGGACACAACCCTATGCTATTTCTGTGCCAGTAAGGTGTCCCTCCATATCAGAGAGATGCTCAGCTGTCTATTTAGGAAAGCCTGATCCAAAGACCATTGAAGTCAAGTCAGTATGATTATTAAACCAGGATACTATAGAGATGCAGACTTTTATACAATCTCTGGCAGTAGTAAGAGAGCCCACTGTTTCGCAGAACATGACTTATTTTATCAAGAAATCGACCATTAGTAGTATGTTCAGAAATGCCATCTTTAAAAATGATTTTTAAAAATATCTTGCTGTTTGTTTAGAATGAGATTTTATCATCTTACAAACTTTCAAATTACTAGACTCACCAAAGTGATCACTATTTACTCCGAGCACACTCTCAACAGGGACCAGATTCTGAGACTAATGGAAGCTGAGCTTCTGCAGAGTGCCTGCAACTGATGTTGCAATATTGTGTGACTTTGAAAGGAGTTGCAGGAGTTTCAAGGTTTGGCCAAGGGTTTGGATATTACAGCACATATTGTACAAAAATGTAATATAATTCAGTGGTCTGAAATTGCGACAATGTCTGGATTACATTCAAAAAAATTCAAATGAAAAGTGTACTTTTAATTTAGAAAATCTTTGCTACTGGTGTTTTGTATCACAGCATATTTTTAAAAGCAGGTTTGCAAATCTTCACCAGTACCAAGACCTTTCTAGCATTTCCAGCATCAGCTTTGAAACACTAAAAACATGAAAGCCAGTAAACCTTTTATTTTTTATAGTTTGTATTTTTTAAAATGTTTCTCCTTGATTAATCTCAGAAGGTTTAGAAATGGTGTTATACTGCTGAATTAACTAACATACAGTCAGGATATTAAAAAAATAACTTTTGTAGAAATGCATATGAAAATAGACAGCAATAATAAGATGTTTTCTTCTTGTATCAAAGCTAGCAGTATGCAAAATTCAGTTACCATTATATTATACAGACATGTTGATGTAGATGAAATGTTTTCACAAAGTTAAAAATAATGGAACAAGGAGGCCAGGTGTATGGTACTCTATAAATAACAGGATTTGACAAAAATAGAGTAGTTTTATTGAAAAGACATTGGGACAGATTTTGAGGTCCATACTCACCTTGAATAGCACCTTACTCCACAAAGAGAAAAGCAGAGATGGGGGAAGGGAGAGGTCTACACCACCTTTGATGGCTCCCTCTCCTCTCTTTCTCCCTCAGTGCTCCTATCTCTCTCTCTCTCTCTCTCTCTTTTTTTTTTTTTGATGTACTGAAAAGTAGCATTAAAAATTATCACACAGAAAAAGAGATGAGTCAGAGGAGGACAGGGAAATTGAGAAGATGAATGGAAATAACAACCTGAGAGGGATTAATGGATGAGGAATCAAGGCTGTTTCCCCCTCAACTCCTTCATTCTTGGGCTCATACATCACCAACAGTAAAATCTATGATTTCCCATGTGAAAGACTATAATGTGGAAAACTTTAAATATCAGGCAAATTAACATTTTTTCATGCCCATAGCACATTTATCAATGGCAGCTTTCTGTGAAGGCGATCCAATCTGTAGCATTCCATTTGTACTGTTAAAAATTCTGAAAATGACCTTTTCTAAGCAACCCATCCTATATTTGACTCAACAAGGTATTATAACTTTTTTGCAATCTTAACCATAGTGAGTTTCATGACCACTCTAATACAATACATATATAGTAACTGCTCATTTAACATTGTAGTTATATTCCTGAAAAATGTGACTTTAAGCGAAACGATGTTAAGCAAATCCAATTTCCCTATAAGAATTAATGTAAATGAGGGGATTAGTTTCCAGGGAAATTTTTTTCACCAAAGACTATATTTATATAGATACACATACACAGTATAAGTTTTATACAAACAATTTAGTACTTGTACACGGCGATGATGATTGTGAAGTTTGTTTGAGGTGGAAGAGTCAGAGGGTGGGATATTTCCAAGGGAGTGCCTTACTGCTAAATGATGAACTAGCAGCTGGCTGAACCCTCAAGGGTTAACTTTCATACTCTATAAGGCAGCAGGAATGGAGGGAGGGGAGACAGCATGGCAGACAGAGACATACACCATGTGTGTGTGTGTGAGAGAGAGATACGTATTTTCTCTTTAAGTACGCTGACCCTACTCTTAAGTACACTGCCTTGTTAATTAGATCAGCTTGCTGAGACCGCAGCTGCTGCCAGGGAGCTCCCTCACCCTGAGCCCTGTTGTGTGTCCCCACTGCTCTCTGGAAGACGGGGTAAGTGGGGTGCAGGAGCAGGAGGGAGGGGGATACCCTGACATTAGCCCCCTTCTTCCTCCCTCCCCTACAGCAGGCAGAAGTCTCAGGGAGCAGATCCAAGGCAGAGGGCAGGAGTAGCACATGGCAGTGGCGGGAGGGACAGCTGAACTGCCAGCAATTGATAGCCTGCTGGGCAGCTGCTGCATAGGGAACTTAGGGGAGCAGGGAGCTGCCTATCCAACCTGGTTCCAAGCCCCCACCAGCTAGCTGCAATGGACTGCTCTTCCTGCAAGCAGTGGACAAGGGAGGCGGCTGCCAAATGATGTTATAAGGGAGTATTGCACAACTTTAAATGAGCATGTTCCCTAACTGATCAGCAACATAACAATGAAACAACATTAACCAGGATGACTTTAAGTGAGGAATTACTGTATGTGTAGCAATGGTACCACGACTTTTGACTTCCTATGTAAAGGCACTGTGATGCGGTATATGAGCCCCACACTGGTACAGCAGGGGTTAGCCCTTCTTTCTTAGCCGAGGAGGCCATACACACCTGCAGCTCTGCTGGGCATGCTTCAGCTGGAGCCAGGATAGAAAAGGCAGCAGAACAGCTCATTTGGGGTTGACAGCCGGAGGGGAAGGAGGTGTGTCGATAGCTCCTGAGAGAGGCTCACCTGCACTCCAAGATGCAGAAGTCAGATGGACAGAGATGGACCCTGACACACAGTCAGGGACACTGTGGAGAGTGGAGAGACCAGAGATCCTCAGAGACGGAGGACTCCAGAGACTCGAGTAGGAAGTGACACAGTGAGGTTTTGTGGGAAAACAGTGACAGAGCCAGACCAAGGCTCCACGTGTTTTGGTCAGAACCCCGCTGAGCTGGTGGTGAGTAAACGTGCCACCAAAGGACCCTGGATTGGGTCTTAGTGGAAAGGACAGGCTTGCCCTCTCCAGGCTTGCCTGTATCCTGGCTACCATCCACCATGGGGTGGTGTCCACCTTGCCTGTAGTATTGATTATGACCATTGGGCTGCACTGCCCTGATAGCAGAGGCTGTAGTATTGACTCTGGCCTTCGGGCCGCACCACCCTGAGACATGGGGCATGCCTTTAAACTCAACCGTGGGACTGTGACATACCTTTTCCCTGCCTCCGAAGGGTGATGGGGTGTATCAGCCCCACAAAGCACAGTCACACCATTCTTGTTCTAAAGGTAAAGTAACATTGGACAACAAAAGAGCATCTTTGCAGCTATTTTGAATGTCCAGCATAAGGAGGCCACAGCCCTTAAACCTTTATTTCAACCCAACATGACTATCTTCCTGATACAGAGACTATACTAGTCAAGGACTACAAGGAGTGTGGGTAAATAGCAAGCAGATCCTGTATCATGCAAAATAATCCAAGCCACCTCCTATACTTTCCTGGGTGAAAAAATGTCCCATATGGACTTCACCCAGTCTTTAAAATCTGCAGCTGTCTGAAAAAATCCCCAACAACTTTTACAATGCAGCTGATGTGTTGCCAATATAGAAATCTATATCACATAGAAAAATGGTTGGCAAATTGGATTGTATATAAAAATAAACAACATAAGGGACACTGCACAGATTGTATCATTCCTCTCTGTATTTAATTCAATATAAGCACCACTTTTTGAATTTATCTGAATCTGCTCCAAAATTTTCATTCAGACACACTAGAGTTCTACAGAAACCAGAGTGGCTTGCTGCAGAATTTAGATCCAGTTGGCCTTGACAATAGCTACTCTGAGAGCAGGAACCCTGTCTTATGCACCAAGAGTGCATGCACCAGCAAGTAGACTGTCACAAAGAAGGCACAGGGAAAAGTCCTGTGTAGCCCCTTGTAATCATCGCATAAAGCTTGACCCCACATCACAAGGCTTTCAGGAAGGATGTTCAGAGATTTACCTAATGTACGTGCACCAAAGAGGAAAAGGCATCTGAAGAGGTGTAATACAGTTCTGGCAGTATAATACCTTAATCCTAAATGCTTTCGCAGCTCTAAATGTATTAAAGAATACTTGCAATGAGGAGTTTCAATTGACACTAATAGGGATAAACATGCTTTGAACTCTTAATACTAGATCATACTTTTCAGCCAAGTTGACATCATACTGCTGACAAAACTGGTCATGTGACGATAAATTGTGATTACTTTCTTACACAGGACTAAGGTTTAGAATGTATTATTTCCAAATGTTGAGGTCTTCATATGCATTAATCCCTTTAGTGCTGTATTGGCACTGGATATAAGTCCATAAAGAAGCAAGCATTAATATTTTTTAAACTGTATGCTGAAGAGGCAACATAATCAACATCATTTAACATATATAGATTCATTGTGGCATTCTGAACCTCTAAGCAGCACCCTGGAATCCCCATATTCACCGGGGTGATAGAATCATGAAATGTCTTATACAAAGTATGGCCTTGTGATGTATCATTCCAAAAGTCTTGATCTGTTGAACATTAATATCCTGTTGTATTGTATGTGCTATCATAGTATGTGACACTTTTCTATATGCTTCTTAATGAAATAGATGAGACTGGGAAAACCCACAACCAGCCTTCCAGGTGCAACAATAGAGGAGCCAGTCAGGCTAATGTCCTATTAAAGGTAAACCACACTCCCAAGAATTATCCTAGCAACTGTATAGAATGGAGACTTCTCAGACAGTGGAGACTCCTTGACCAATGTCATAGCAAGCTGGAAGAAACTCTAAAAGAAGGAAAATGACATCATCACTAGGCCTCACTCCCCCCATAACTCAATGCCTGGAAATATTTCTGGAAGGCAAAGACTGAAAGGGGGAAGATGTCCCAGGCTAGAGAAGAATTCTAACCTCTGTACTGAAGATCTTTTACCTGCTTGTACTATCTGTCAGGGTGAGGCACTGCTTGATTCAAATCCTGTTTAGTTTATAGAACTTAGATTGTGAGCTTATTTTCATTTTCTTGGGTAACCATCTTTATCCTTTAAGCCTACCACATATAATCACTTAACCTATCTTTCTGAAGTTAATAAACCCGTTTTAGGTTTTACCTAAAACAGTGGATTTTGTTTGAAGTGCTTGAGCAAACTGACCTCAGGAACAAAAACGGGTGCATGTCCTCTCCACATTGAGGGAGGAACAGACTAAATTATTTACATTCTTCTGACCAGGGCAGGATGGGAAGCAAAGTTGGGGAGCTGGGGGAAATTGGCTGGAGCTTCTCTATTGTTAGTTCATGATTGGCTGGGAGAAGCATTCATGTAACTCAGCTGGGTGTGTCACTGCCTGTGAATGTCTGTGTGAATGTAGTACTTGCCAGAGGTTTGCTGCTTTTCACAGCATCACAGGGTGAGACAGAGCCCAGATAGGTGGGACAGAGGGCTCAACAGTATCCCAGTTCCACGTTGCACCCTGGGGACTCATCATATTCATACTTCTGGAATATTTATTAAACAAAATTCTTTAATATTTGGCCCTCTACCTTCCAGTGGACAAAGTAGCAAAATGCTTAAAAAAGCAGAGCAGAAAATGTTGTTATATAGCCCGTGCCTCAGTCAAATGCAAACATCTTTGACAAACATTCATCTTGTTTTACTTTCTTGCTTGCTTTTTTAAATTTACAAATTTATGCCCCATCCTTCACCTACTTCCATGTGGTCAGACCCTTGCACTCATGTAGAGCCCATTTTAACTCAGTGGATAGGGACAGTGGTCTGACTGAACTGAACTGCTTGAGGGATTGAGGCCTTACTAGATCAGCTCTTTTACCTTCCATGTATCAGAGAAGATCAGTGATGGCCGAGGAGTCTCAATTTTGCAGGCAAAAACTGTTTTATTGATACTTGTGTAAATGTCATGAATTTTAACTAGAGTTTAACTTACTTTACCTCTATGCTAATAGGTTGGTGGGGACTATGCAGACAAAGGTGGGAAACTGGCTATCCAGGGCCTGGTGAGAAAAGTCATCTGATATTTGCATTGACCAGTAAAAAACAACTTCCTCTTTGGAGCAAAGAGGGAAGACAGGTAGAGAACTGTGACCCTGAGTCACAATTCTCTCCCTGACCTTCCCCTGTGGTAGCAAAAGCATGTGTTCCTTCTTACTATAGACTGAGAGTAAACTCTCATTTAAGCTGTTCATGATTAACAGGGTCAATAGAAATTTTACAGAACTTCAAAGAAAATCATGCTGAAAATATTAACTAATTTAGGAAATTAATGACAGATGTTGTTTAAATGATAATCCTTTATATGGTGTGATGAATTTAAGCAGGCACAAGTTGACTGTTAAACCATCTGTTTGTAGAGAGGTTATATTTATAATTGGTTATCTGACCATCCATGGACTTGCTGATAAAGTTAATTAGCACCTGAATAGGTGTTAGGATAATCTTTTCTACTGAAGGAGTCACTTTAATTCTTTCTTTTAATTTTCACTTTATGAAAAATCTGGAAGATGATTTACATAGCTTGCTCTAGGCATGCCTCACAAAATATGTTGCACATACCATCAACTACTAAAATATTCAACCAAATGTAGGGTAAGCAGTAAATGGATGCCTTCACACATCAAATCAGACAAGGAATAAAATCATGCAAATTATTGTCTCTAAACAGACTTCCTAAATGGATATGATATTCACAGAGGAAAAATAATATTTAGGACTTATAGTGCTTTACTTCTGCAAAGTATTATACAAACACTAACTAATTAGTTTTCATACTTTAAAGGAAAGTATCATTATCCCCATTTTACAGATAGGGAAAATTAAAAATGAGGTTAAATTGAACAAGTCAACATAACAAGACTAACTGAAATTAGAATTCAGGATATTATAGTTATTAGTTTTATTCTTTATCCACTAGACCACATTGCTTCACACATAAATCCAATAGAATACAGGGACATTTTGATAGGTTTTAATTAATGGCTTTGTAAAAGGTTTGCATATAATGCAAAACTCACAGGAAAACCAAGCAGCTTAGAGTTCTATGGCCCTATCGTTCCAGGCCTCAGCCCAGGTTCACAACAGAGTCTCAAAGTTGAGCTGATAGTGTTCACACAGTTCTCTCTCTCTCCTGCACTGTGGGCTTCCCTAAATGATTCTCCTTCACCTATCTGCTCTGCTCTAGGACATTGTTGCCACCTTGCCTTAGGTATCTTCAGTGGGTCTGTGGGGGCTGCCATACCTTTTTGTTGAGTATGACCACCTTCTGCAATCTCCCTAGAATTTTTATAGGGATGGTTGTCATTATAGGTACAACTGTTATGCTGCCATGCCCATGTCCAGTTAGGGTCTTTGGAGGGAGGCTTTGACGGAATAAGGGCAGAATCTTCATGGCACCAGACATTCCATAATTCTCTCTTGGTAGGTAGGATATCCATGGAGTTCCTTAACGATACACTAGGGAAGTGATGTCTCATGATCCAAAGATTGCTGTTGCTAGGATCCCTCCAACTACAGTGCTAGGAAGGCACCAGTGTCACTGATTTATTAGAGATAGGAGTGTCTCTCACTATCTCATTATGCTCCATGTGGACTAGGATATCAGCCTATATCAGACAGACCCCTTCTCCTTCCCAAACATCCTGCTGGGACGAAGCAGGCACCAAATGCTCCTCAAAGGCCCCCCGAAAAAGGATAGGGAACCATCCACACACAAGAGAACAGAAAGCCTCCCCACTGAAAGCATCAAAAAGTATGATGGCCCTTTCTGGGGTATGGGAGGATGGGATTTTCTTGTGTGTTTGGGTTCATGTAGATTCCAGTTATTCAAGTGAACCTGCAGATCCATACAAAGCACAGTCTACAGGATTTAAAAATTAAATTAAATTTGTATCCTCATAGGGCTGGTCTACACTCGGGAGGAGCGGGGGGAGTTGACTGAAGATATGCAACTTTAGCTACGTGAATAATGTAGCTGAGGTCGGCGTATGTTCGGCCAACTTACCTGCCGTCCTCATGGCAGCAGCAGGTTGCGGCGCACTCCTCCGTCGACTCCAGCTTGTGCCTCATGGCAAGCTGGAGTTCCAGAGTTGACGGGGGCGCCGCTGGCAATTGATTTATCGCGTCTGAATGAGACGTGATAAATCGATCGCCAAAAGATCGATTGCTACCCGCCGATCTTGCAGGTAGTGAAGACCTACCCATATTGACAATCAAATAGGACACAAAAGTGCAACAACAAACCTAACCATTCTTCTTCAATACAAATAAACTGAGTTAAAACCAGGTATGCCATAGATCAGGAAATAATACTTTTAAAAGAAAACAGTCAGAAAAATCTTTTCATATGAACATCCTAGGGACCTCATCCAAGTGCAACTGCACCCTCACTGAGCTGCTATAACTCTACTCAGATTCTCAGCTGTGAGTTGGAGCTCTGGTTAAAAAAAAAATCCATCCAAGAATTTGTGTGTATCCTGCTGATAAATAAGTCGATGTGCACATAGTACTGCATAACATTTTACAGAGTCATAAAAATCTATAGTAAGAAAATAGCATTGCAGAAAATTTTAGCTTCTTTAATGATATTTGCATCTGAGCCAAATAGCAGAAAGACATCAAAGATGAATCAGCAGACCCATACAGACATCCAAATCCATTCCCTCTTTGGCTTTCATATGTCTGAAATGTCTGTTCTAACTGGATGTTATGAACTTTAAATAATTCCACTTTTATTTGGAAAAAGAAAACAGCAGCAACAAGGCTTTAATTTATTGTCATTTTAATAAAGCTTAACTGATTTTCATAGTTCACAAAATAGGCTGAATTTCAGCCAAAGTCTTCCTCAGTACCAACTCGGGACTGTAATCAGGAGAAAAAAAAAATTCTCCATGGAAACATCTAGTCTTGACTTCAGTTATACCCATGTGACCCTCATTGAACTCAGTGGGAGCTGTGCATGACTGAGCGTAGTACTGGGCTCTTAATAACAAAGATGACTTCACAATCTTCAGCATTTTATTGCTAACATTAAGTGATGTGTAATATGAAATGTAAGCAAGTTTCTAGGACTGATTGTAACAGGCACCTTCCTAACCAAAAGCAGAGACATTAGGAACAGAGGATAAATGAATGAATAAGCTAATGCTGTTAGCCATTTATAGAGATAAAATTTTCACCTGATTTAGTACCTGATCCAATACCCATTATAGTCAATGGACTTTGTATCTGGTTGTTAATCTCAGAACTATCCACTAATTATAAATTAATGCTAATGTTTCTCCAAAACTTCTACTCTATAGGCAAAACGTTTGTTATGATATCAAACAACAGACTATAGGCATGCTATTTTATGTATTTCTACATATATTCTTCAAGAGATTGTATTAACTTTCTGCCCTACTACAGAGAGGAAGATAGTTGGACTTGAGCTTTTTGTAGACTGAACAAGGATATTTGTTTATGGCATTTTAAAGAGTCTAGCGAAAAAATTGCTTTAGATTATAATAATGTATTTTCCTTGCCTTCAGTGGATTTGCATAGGTGTAACTGAAATCAGAATAGGTTCCACTAAATCTTGATTGCGAGTCTCTCTCTGTTGCACTAGGCAAACAGGGTCAGATCCACAAAGGTACTAAGGTGCCTAAACACCATATTTAAGCACCTAAGTCCCAGTATAAGGTACCACAGCAATCCATAAAACTCCCAGATGGGTGCTGCCTAACCCTGCAGGTGCCTAAACTCACTCAGCATGCAAATTTGTGCTGTGTAAATTTGCTAGGTGCCTAAGTTTCTGCCTCTGAGCATGCACACTATTGCCTCACTCTAGGGGTCCAGATGCCTATCGCCTACCTAAGCCCCAATGCAATCCACAAAACAGGGGAAGATAGATACAAAAGCATCTGTCTCATCTGTGAGGCCTGATCCAATGGGTGTTCTCAGAGGCCATCTACTGGATTGGGTTCCATTCAAAACCAGGCTGGAAGAGGAGGTGGCCACCTTATAACTTAGCCCAGTGGTTAGACCACTTATCTGGGGTGTGGATACAGATATTCTGATGTGTGGTCCCTCAGCCTCTCCTGTTGAGTTTGTTCCAGTGTGTATAAATAGATAACAAGTCACTGGGCCAGAGAGAAAGAAAGGATGAAAATGATTCTACGTCCTGGTGGTGAGTGTCTCTATAAGGAAGACCCAGGGTCCAATTCCACTACTTTAATGATTCTTTAATTAGTTATCCAAAGTGGAACAGCTTCAACATGAGACAGTGAGGTGGCCCATACCTCAGAATACCCCATAAGCCAATGGCTACTGAGAGGTCTGGGATACCCTTGTTCAAATCCTTTCTTCCCCTCAAGCAGATGGGGGACTTAGACCTGTCCCAGGTGAGTCCTCTAACCACAAGGCTAAAGGTTATAGGGTGAGCTTCTCCTCCTTCTCCAGCTATTGGGTGTGGAGCAAGGCAGATGCCTGACTGATTCCTGTAAGAAATGCCTTGGGTAATGCCAGGAGAGGGGTTCCTGGCTATGGATTAGACATAGAGATAAATGCCTCCCTGGAGCCCAAATTTAGGGCATATTTACACTGACCTCCAGATCCAGCAGGGGTTGATTTACCATGTCTAGTGAAGACGTGATAATTTAACTACCGAGTGCTCTCCCGTCGACTCTGGTACTCCACTGAAGCAAGAAGCATGCACAGGGTTGACGGGGGAGCATCAGCAGTTGACCAATCGCATTGAAGACACCCTAATAAGTAGCTCTAAGTACATCAACTTCAGCTACACTATTTCCGTAGTTGAAGTTGCATAACTTAGACCGACTAAGCTTGGCCCCTCCCCCTGCCCACTGTAGACCAAGCTTTAGGCTCCTATTCTGTGAAAGGGGTGGAGCTTAGGTCACACCCCTCTGATCAGAATCTTCCATTGGGTAGTTAAGGCACCTCTCCACCCAGCATGATGGCTTTTGCAGATTGCATTCCAGGCACTTGTCTCTGCCCATCCATTTTACAGGGAGTCTAGGCATATAATCCAGGCTTTGTGGATCAAAATGTTGCTCCTGTGGTTTTCCTAGACATCTAATGGTTAAACTTTGAAATGCTCAGCATTGCCCAAGAGCTTCTGTGGATCTGGGTACCACTTCCTTAAGATTCACAGAAGGTTCTCTGGAAAGATCAGTTTTCCATTTGAGTATTATAAGCCTTCATAATGGGGAAAACTAAGTGAAGTCCATTAGTTTATGGAATATTCTGCCAAGTGGTATAATGCCTGAGTAATATAAAGGTAAGCTTCATAAATCTCTCAAGACTATTATACATAATGCTTCTTTAGCAGAAGAACGGAGAAAAAAATGCCTCTTCCATAAAATGATCAGTGTTGATGGACATTTTCAAATAGTAGAACAAAAGAGAGTACACACCTGAAGCAGGTTCATTATCCCACCTGTCCCTACATTTCAATCCTTTTATAAACTCAGCATGGTGTGCTGACAAATTGGTGCTACTGAGTAAAGGAAGTAGTCCAGTTGTCACCTACTTTATATATACATCTGACTTCCATGAAGTTCCTGTGAGTGAGGCAGGTGGCATAGTTCTGGTATAGGATATACTTTAAATCATTATTTTTCCATTCAGAAACTACTGAAACCTTTGCATCTACAAGAAATGTTTAAATGACCATCTAAAGAATTTTTTTGAAAAAGAAGAACCAGAAAAGGGGAATAAGCAATAAATTATTGCTCTCTCTCTCTCAAAAATATTAAAATAAAAAAATAGATCTTGATACCTTTATTAGTTCATACAGGAAAATAACACAATGTTTATTTACAATTTTTCCTGAAAGTGAGCGCAGGTGTTTGCCTGGCACTTGCATAGCTGGCATTGCAAGGTATTTGTGTGGCAGATATGCTAAACATTGTATGCCCCTTCATGCTTTGGCCAGCACGTCAGAGGACATGCTTCCATGCTGATGATGCTCATTACAAAAATAATACATGAATTAAATTTGTGACTGAACTCGTTGGCAGAGAATTGTATGTCTCCTGCTCTATTTTACCCACATTCAACCAATTTGTTTGATTTTTTTCTAACATATATTTCATGTTATAGCAGTCTCAGATGATGACCCAGCACATGTTCATTTCAAGAACGCTTTCGCTGCTGCTCTGACAAAATGCAATGTAGGTAGCAATGTGAGATTTCTAACCATAGCTACAGCACTTGATCCAAGGTTTAAGAATCTGAAGTGCCTTCCAAAATCTGAGAGGGACAAGGTGTGGAGCATGCTTTCAGATGTCTTAAAAGAGCAACACTCAGATGTGGAAACAACAGAATCCAAAATACCAAAAAAGAATATCAATCTTCTGCAGATAGCATCTGACTCAGATGATGAAAATGAACATGTGTTGGTCTGCATTACTTTGGATCGTTACTGAGCAGAATCCATCATCAGCATGGACACATGTCGCCTGGAATGGTGGTTGAAGCATGAAGGGGGACAATAATCTTTAGTGCATCTGGCATGTAAATATCCTGTGCCTCTGGCTCTACAACAATGCCATGCAAATGCCTATTCTCACTTTCAGGTGAAATTGTAAACAAAAAGTGGGCGGCATTATCTCCTGCAAATGTAAACAAACTGGTTTGTCTGAGCCAAGAAATAGGACTGACTGGACTTGTAGGCCCTAAAGTTTTACATTGTTTTATTTTTGAGTGCAGTTATTTTTGTACATAATTCTACATTTGTAAGTTCAACTTTAACGATAAAGAGATTGCACTGCAGTACTTGTATTAGGTTAAGTGAAAAATACAATTTCTTTTGTTTCTTTTTTACAGTGCAAATATTTGTAATAAAAATAAACAGAGTACAATACACTAGTCTGTGTGGTAACTGAAATCTATATTTGAAAATGTGGAAAACATCCAAAAATATTTAAATAAATGGTGTTATTTTTGTTTAATAGTGTGATTAATCACACACTTAATTGTGATTTTTTAATCCTAAAAAATACACACCAAAACATTTAACAATTATAAAGAATATATGGTAGTTTTGGCATTGGGAGTTAATATGAATACAGGGTAATGACCTGAAAATACAGTCTCTAATCTCCCCACAAAATTAATATTGGAAATAACTTTATTCTTCACTAACCTTTTAGTAAATGTATGCAGTGTTGTTGTAGCTGTGTTGGTCCCCAGATATTAGAGAGACAAGATGGGTGAGGTACCATCTTTTAGCGGACCAACTTCTGTTGGTGAGAGACACAAATGTTCCAGTTTACAGAGAGTTATTCACGTCTGATAATAAGGTATGATTTAGTGTTGTTTGGGAGAATTATAGAAATCGCCAGGCAAAAGGTGGCAGCAGTGAGTCATTCTGAAATCTGATATTGGAGGCAACCATCGTTATTACTGAGTCTGCTCAGTCTGTATGAAAATATATTTTTGAAATGCACATCTGCTAAGAAAGTGCTTGCTAATTACAATTTGTTGACAGACCGACTGCATGACTTTCTTCTAAAATTAGATTATGTATTTGAGTGTCAATGATTTTTTTTTTAAAAGGAAACAGTCAGTCCCCTCCCTCCAAAACCCTCTCCCCTCTCCACCCACTCCCCTGCCTCAGTGTTAGACACACGTAGTTTTCATTTACTAGAATTCAGGTGCTTTAGATCCGGTGTAGCTATGCCTTGCTCTCACATGTAGGTATCACCCTGACAGCTCGGCTGACTACATGGATTTGCTGATTGTTACAGCTGTGCTCAGGTCGCAGCTAAGAAAGGTGATTAACATGTTTTTCCAAACGAGAAAAACTTTGCTCCAGGAAATACACGGCAAAGGGGCTGGCGGCTGCAATGGTATTTTACCTACGCATAGCAAGGGGTTAAAGCTACACGCCTGTCGTGTTTCCTTAACATCTTCGCCAGCCTGTAACGAGACTCCTGGACATTGCTTAAAGAGGATTTGCCATCTAAAGGCCAGTCAGAGGGGGACTGAGGGTAGCGGGGAAGGAAAGCGAGGGGGACAGGAGCAGGGACGTAAGCAATTGCTCCCTTGGTGGGCTGAGCGGACCTGAAGTTTTCATGAAGCTGGGAAGGTAGCCGCCAGCCTGCGGTGGCTGCTCAGCACCAACGTCCTGCCCAGATCATCCACGCCTCAGCCTCCCGGGAACACCTCAGCGCCCTGGCTCTGCTGCTTGCCCCCAGCCTCTCCCCTCGGAGGGTAACTCAAGGGCATTTCGCTGGCCCACGTGCAGCAGCCGTACTTGAGCACGGGTGTCCCTGCGAGCGCATTGTTCCCTGGCCGGGTGTGTGCCGCTCCCCCTACACGCACCTGCGCTCTCGGCTCACGCCCAGTCCCGCTCAAAAGCCCCCGCCTCACGCCGCTACCCGTGGCTTGCTGCGGGGTCTGCGGCGCCGGGCTTCCTTCTCCCTCGCCCGGGCCGCCCAGTTTCAAACAAAGCAACGTGCACGCCCTGCCTCGGGGGAACGGCGCGGGGGTGGAGCGGGGAGGGAAGCGGCCCAGCTGCGGCGAGAGGATGCAAAGGAGAAGGCGGCTGCGCTGAGGCAAGCCTGGCGCAGGAGCCCCGCTGCAGCCACCCGCCGCTCCTTCGCGCAGCCTGGGGCTCTGCCGCGGTCGCTGCCCGCAAGCCCGCGGCGCGCGCGCCTGCCCGGGACCGGGCGCCGTTCGAACGCAGCCCGGGAGGAGCCTCGCGCCCCCTCCTCGCCAGGCGCAGGTGGCGGCGGCGGCGGCGCCTCAGTGAGCGAGGGAGCGAGCGCAGCCGCCCGCCCCAGCCGGGCTCCTCAGGCGCGCGCTCCTGCCGGAGAGGGGAGGAGAAGGGAGCGCGGCGGCGGCGGCGGCAGCTGTGACGGTAGCGTCTCCAGCCGCTGCCGGCGGCGGATGTGCCAAGCGGCAGCCGTTGCACCGGAGCGCCGCTGCTGAGCCTGGCGGGGTGAGGAAACCACAAGACGGAGCCAGAGACTTTGCCTCGCTAGAACGGGCGGTGGATGTGGAGCCAGCCGCTCCCCTCGCCGCCACCAGGCAGTTGTCCCACGGCAGCATCTCCCCACCCTCCCCCAAGCGAAGGATGCTGCAGCTGGGCAAGGTCAGGACCTTGCCTTGAAGCCCGGGGGCGCCGCGCGCACCTTCCCCACCGGCGTGAGGATTTGCCCTTGATTTGCTGCGTATGCCTGGGAAGAAGCCGGCGGGGTCGACGCCGTTCGGTGAGTGCAATTGCGAGCGTAATGGTGCCAGGTTTCTCCCCTTGCAGGGTTTCTTCCGCTTCTGGCGGTGCTAGCGAGCATCGGCTGCCTGTGCCCACATTGCAAAGATCCCTCTGTTTTCTAGAAGGCGGCTGAGTCTGGCTGTGCGAACATTGCTTGTTCCTTCCGCGGAGAGGTAACAAAGTGTGTTATCCCCCCCCCCCCCACCGCCCCTGGTACGTTAGTCGCTGGCTTATGTAGGGCATCAGCAAGAGTGGATTCACGAGCATCCTGCGATGATCTCCTCGTTACAGCGGTGAAGTCATAAATCTACCAGGGGAGGGGGAAACAGACCCTGCTCTTCCATGGAGTCCTGGGCTGTTGTGGTCCCTGTTACTTGCGGAAATACTTAGTCATACGTCCATGTCCGTGCCTCTTCCCTACATTGGAAACCCTTGCCGGCTATATTAAGAGGCATCGAATCGTGAGATTTCAGTGCAGCCAGCCGGGTTCTCGGGCGTATGTACAGTGACAATGAGGATGGGCTTTTCTTCTCGGGAACCAAGGTCTGGGAAATATCCGGCTCCAGGAGGGGTGGTGGTGGTGGTGTGTGATCTGCAATGTGATCTTTGGTTGATCTATAATTAATGGCTGAAAGGAAAGATGCATTTCTCTTCATTTCCTTTTCCTTCCCCTTAGTCTGGTGTGTAGTGTGCTTGCATCGATTGCTTCAAACGTAGCCTTCACGGAATCAAGTCGCTATAGGGGAGGTGCGGCAGCACCATACTAGTTGTGATACTGAACTGGAGAAATAACGCCAACGACGGATCATTTTAAAATACGTCTTAAGTTTTCTCCTTGACAGGGCTGTGTGGTGGGAGTATAAAACGTGAGAAACAAAAGAGAGATGTCGGGTTACTCTGGTGCATTTTCTATGACATGCTTTAAATATTAAGGCGTGATTTGCTCTGGCTCAGGAATTTAGGATTAATTTTAGCGATTAATTTCATCAAGGAAACTTGTAGTGGTTTACTATAAATAATTAGAAAGGGATGGGCTTTATTCAACTGCCAGCTATTAACTTTTATGAACTGCAGCGATTGAAGATGATGATATTTATATACAATTCCAAACATTAATATGATTTTTTTCTATTGACAGCAGCAATAGAAGAGATTAGAAACTTCTTAGATTTCAGTTCTTTCATAATACATCGTGTGTATATATAGTATGTAGATTCACTCAGTTAAAGTTCAAGACACAACAGAGAGATTTTCATTTTTCAAGGAAGAATTGACTGGTATTCGATAGATAAAGGACTGTACAAAATCGTGTAGAACTGTATTTAAACCTATTGTATGTGCCTGTGAGACAGACTGAGAGAAGTCTTCTAAATACTCATTCTGTACAGTGTCTTTACTTTAAATGGAAGTCTGCAAAGTTGCCAAATCTCATTTTGGTCAGCTGTCTGTAAGGACGAAAAATGATAGTGACCTACGTTTGTTACTGAATTTCTTAATTTGGTAACACACTTCAAACTACTCCGTAAATACAGTAGTTTTACTAGACTGAGTTAGGTTTAAGCAGAGGAAGCTGCTGAATATTCTCCCTATTAGCCCTTGACTCACAGAATTGCTTTAGAGCTTGAATGAATCCTTTTATGTTAGCAGTTTATTTGCAAAAGACTGGGAGGCCTATGATAAATAAGGAAAACTTACACCATTTATAAATCCTCAGATGGTTCTTTAAGACCAGTCTTGTGCAAAGTTTGTGCAGCTCACCTATTCAGTGTGTAAATGAGTGTGTCTTTTCAGAGCTTTGCATGCATACCTGTCCAAATATGCAAACTGGAGTGAGAATGTCTGTTTGTTAATCCTTATTAACAGAATTTGATCACTGGCCCAGAACTGTGCTATTTGAGACTCATGATACGGTGAATGCTGCAATACAGAAACATGCGATCACATCTTCAGAGACAGTACTTGTAGTCTGTTATATAAGAGAGATTTTGAAAAAAGGGGTAGTGGACTATGCCCTTGTGTACATGCCTTAGGAAATACCCTTTAAAGCTGCTGGTAGGCGGTAAAAAAATCCATTTATTCCTGAATGTGAGTTCCAAGTCTTAATGTGGATTACAAAGTAGAGGATTTACAGAACGGTCTATTGAAGGAATCTTCAGCTACTGTACTTGATTGTTTCTCAGATACCTTAGTTGACGTTAAAAGTAATAGACAGCGCTTTAATGGGAATAATGAGCTTGCAACTTCTTTAAAAAAAAAATCTAACCTAATGTAGCTTCATCTTCATGTAAAGAACTTTGATACACAGCTGCACTGAATAAAAATAGTATGAGCTTTTTAAAAAAAGTTTTCGTACTTCTTATTTAAATAATTTGCCCCAAATCACAGCAATTAACTTGATACCTTAAACAAGAAAGGTGACTTGTTTGTTTCTTAAGATGCATGTGTAAAACTAATTTAATTATATTTTGTTTAGTACTAATAAGGGGATGGAACAGTTTATTTTAAAGGGGTTTAAAAATAATTTTAAAAATAGAGCTGTAGATTGACATGTAACTGAAGCAGATAATACGTTCAGCAGAGCTCATGAGTATTCAATTTTGCACTACATTTCATATACCCTTTCTGCTTCATGGTTCATTGTAATATGATTTTTACAGCATATCAGTTACAGAAGTTTTGGTTTAGCATTACTGGGATTTTAAATATGTATATTTCAATAGCGATAGCAGCAAATACTGCCAAAAATCAGTAGTCCAGGGACTTTTTTTTTGGTTGGGTTTCCACATATTTCAGAAAACATGGGTGCTGAATTTTCTATTTCCTCTTCTTAAGATGTTTACATCTGAATTAATAACATTTTTTATAACATAGTATCTGCCTACTATATGCATTATATTTCTGTCACAGAATATTGCAAAATGCATATATTGTCTGTATTTCTAAATAAGATCTTATGAAATTGACAAGTTTGGGACAGTTACTTTGCCAGTGACCTGCTTGCCTAATAGACTTATTACAAAATAACAAATTATAATACATTGCTTTAATCATGATACCCATTGAATGTGCATTACTTCTTAATATAGAAATATACATTTTATTTTTTAGCAGATTTATAAGATTTTTAAATGCACCATTTTATTTAAAATAAGAGCTCCCATTCCTTCTGCAAAACTCATTCCTCCTACCAAAATCCATTTTTTTGAGGGGTATGAGGGACAACTAAGGAGAGCTCACTCTTGTTTGGTGATGGAGGAGCTTCCAGGAAAGCCACTACATCCTTCCATCACCCACCTACTTTTTAATTGCAGTATTGTCTTCACAGGAGGGAGGATGTTGGCCTGCTACTCACGTGCTACTTACGTGTAGATCTATTCTTTATGCTATTCACTTCTAAAATCAGGGCTCTTCTAAATGAGGCAGTTTTGAGTCCCATATTCCCTAAATCAATTCAGGTCTCATCTTTTTTGGGGGCTAGTGGTTAGGAATCTCTCTGCCCTGCTCTTATACTACAGGACCGAGGAAAACTTTTTCTTAATCCCACAGATATGTCATTCAAAAATCTGAATGGCACTTCATAATGTACACAGAGTTTTGAAATCCCTTCATTCATTCCTCTGAGAACCACTTATCAGGTGGTATGAATGGAATAGAAATGAATTGAAAGCAGATTGCCTGATGAGAATGATCACTAGAGCAGTAGAGAAGTTTTAAGTTTTTGAAGTCTAATTCTCAACACAATATTGTATTTATTTTGATGTAATCGGATAACCACATAAATATGGCTATATGTAAAAAATAAATTTTGAGTATAAATGGCTAGTTCATCATACTAGTTGCTACTTTGAAATATGTCTAAGTATCAACATAATGGCTTTTATATTAATATAAAGTATTAAATATGTCATAGATAAATAGTTTCTGGCAAACCCACTGCCAGTCCATCCAAATGATTAATAATCTGCTTGTTTTTGTTTAGAGAACCTAATTATGGTCATAACAGTAATTTCAGCACAGACACAACATGGAAAAGCTTGAATCATCCTGTCCTCTTTGTTCATTGCATATTTATCAGAGAACTCTGTAGTTTCTGAAGAATATTGTTCATAATGAATATATGGAATTTGGAAGTCCTTGCATTTGGCTTTTGTAATATTAAGAAGAGCATCCTTCTAGTGGGTTGTTGTGGGTTTTTTTTTGATATAACATGATCCATATATTTTTCAATAACCAGCATAAATTTACCATATAATAATCTTTGGTTTCTTTTCATTTTCCCAAACGTTTGGTAGAAGAAAAGTGTTATATTTCCTCCCCTCCCCACCCACGTCTGACAGTGTCTCAAGCTGCTGATGGTTCAACCATTCTAGGGCTCTCAGGAGCAAATCAGAAGATGGCTTCTTTCTGAAAGGGAGAAGGTACTCAATGGAAAGCATCTTCCACTTTGAAATACATATCTCTTCATTTTCTCCTCCAAAATATCCAAGTTATAGCAATTTACTTGTGGCCAAAGAGAAACTTCTTGTTGAGATCATGAATGTTGCTGAGAAGAAAAATCCATTGTGTGTACAGAAGAAGTATAATATTTTGCTTAGTGATAGATGCAACAATTTGTTTGTATTTGTATTTCAAGTAGTCCATTATATTTTTATTTCATTATATAGCATTAGAATATATCCTTTTTAAGGCTGAGATTTTCATAGGCGCTTAGAGTTAGGTTCCTGTGAAATTCAGTGAGACTTGGGTGCCGACCCCCTTATGCTCCTTTGAAAACTCCAACTAAGCAACATGAAGGCTTAGAACAAATGACTTTTACACATCTTTTATAAAGTCTCTCTCTCTTAATTTACTGACCACTTCCTACTTACTTACTTTCCATTGTCTTGTTGAAACTGCTGCTAAAGTTTAGTCACACATCCTAACACTTACTGAGCCTGAAAACTGGTAAAATCCTGTGTGCACTCACAACATCCAATGGGATTTTTGGGAGTAAGGATTTGGAGTATGCATCAAATGCAAGTCAGAGCTCCAGATATTTAACTTACAGGACAAATTATTTGAAAATGTTCTTCAAACAGAATATTTCTAAAATTTGGGAAACTAGCTATTTTTAAGAAAAAACAGAAATTGAAAATGTGTATACTCCATAAATGTTTTTATAATTATTCCACCTGTGTGGCAAATTTGGCATTCATATAATGGGCCATTGAGTTTAGATTTGTCTGTCCATATGTGCAATTTCCATTTCAATATGCAATGTTTTGAAAATGGGATGTAGAATTCCATGAAAAATGAAACTCTGTCTTCAGATGCTTACTATCTATATATTGGTGATTCTTGTCTGAAATGTTCAGCAGCATAAATCACTGTGCAGCAGTAAGTTCTTAAGTGTGAACCAAATCCATATTTGTTTAAACAAAATTAAATGTCTTTACATTCATTATCTGGTATTTTTCATCAGTTTTTATAAACTGATAGGTTTATGAGCAGATATTGGTTAGATAATGTAGTCATATCCCTAATCCACAAAATTCTGCCTTTTTGACACGCTAATTGTGTGTTGTCCTAAAGGCTGAAATTCACTTTCCAATCCACAGTACTTTGCTCTACTCCCTTCTCCCCTAGAACATGTATATTGGCAGCTCCTTTTTGCAGGTAGAGTTTGGCTATTTAGATCAAATCTGGTCATGTTTTAGACTAATCCTTACTTTTGCCCTGATTTTGTTCTTTGTTTGGCATGTGGGAAGAGGGCAGTCACATGTAATATTTGGCATGAAAAATTGCCTGGAGCTAACAGTGGGAAGATGGAAACAGTCAGCTGACAGCCAAGAGAAGTTACAGGAGGGAATAAGACCGTAGATAATGCAGAGGTGGAAGTGTGTAGGTCCTCAAAGGAGAGCTTGAGGTGCTTGAACTGGATTCTGAAGGGGAAAAGAGGATCATGTGGGGTTTTGAGAAAGGGTTAATGGGTAAATCTGATCAGCTTTTCAGAAATATTTAGGCACCTAAAGATGCAGATAGGCACCAAGGCATAGATCCACAAAGATATTTACACACCTAGACTTCCACTGATTTCAGTGAGAATTATCTTTGGGGATCTGGATCCTAGTGGCATTTTCGAATGCAATTATCTAGATTAGGTGCCTAATTTCCATTGATAGGAGTTAGGCACCTAGTAGCATTTTCAGAAGTGCTTAGCTATATTTTTTAGGCATCTAAATAGCTATTAACATGTCGCTAAGTGACTTAGGATCCTTAGTCTTATTGAAAGTCAATGGGAATTAGGATTCTAAGTGACACATGTTCAAACACAGAACACACAAATTCATACTCATTATCCTATAAAATTCAGCTGTGTCATGAATTTGAGATTCAGTCACAGTCCACAAGTACCCATGAAAGGTGGTAAAATATGATTTAAATTAAGGATCTTGCTGTATCTTCTGGTGGTTTTGTGGTTTATTTTTTTTGTGTGTCTCACACCGTTTGTGGAGCTCCTCCATTAAAAATATGGATGAGACACTACTGTTAAGACCGCTGGGGTTTTTTTGGGGGTGAAAAAGATATCCGTGGGTTATAAGATACATCTAAGCCTCTCATTAGGTCTATAATAAAATTTTGAGGTACTCTGTGGGTATGAGTGTAATTCAGGTATTAGATGTATTAGAGTTGGGATAAAGTAATATGATGCTGATGACATGGAGGTGTGTATAAGTTATTCTATAATGCATCTTTTATTTTGGGTGCATTGTACTGCAGCAATATTTTATTTATTTTTGCTTATGACAGTCAAAACTTAAAATATATTGATCGAGACATAAATAATAAATATATCATTTAAAAAAAGTCTAGTTTGTCTAGGGGAAGAGTTGAGAGAGGATAAGGGACACGTTTTATGCCTAAGTCTTTCGTCACCAGAAATTGTAAGTGGAATATCCTTGTTTTCAAATTGTTTAGAGAGCTTATTTGTTTTTGCAAATTATGATAGTATTTACTTCCATGATAAAATATCTTTTTTCTTTTCTATAGCCTTAAATTCAAGGAAGTCCTGAAAAGAAGTAGGGGTCCTGTGGAAATAGTAATGTATTTCTGTATAGCTAAAACTTTATTATAGTTATAATAATTAATAATATATATAATCAATATAATATAATATATATAATATTTATTATTTATTATTAGCTGCAATTCATTTGCAAATTTGATACTATCAATCAAGGATTGAACAAAGATTATGAATGGCTAGCTAACTGCAAAAGCAGCTTCTCTTCTCTCACTATTCACACCTCCAATTCAGCTGCTAGAGGAACATCTCACCCTCCCTGATTAGAGATAACAAGCTGGTTCAGCCTCATTAGACTAACCCTGTTATCTCCCACCTGGTTCTTGCCTACCTATTTATACCTGCCCCTGGATATTTCCACTGCATGCATCCGACGAAGTGGGTACTAGCTCATGAAAGCTTATGCTCTAAAACTTTAGTTAGTCTTTAAGGTGCCACAGGACTCTTTGTCACTTCTGCAATTCCAGACTAACACGGCTACCCCTCTGATTCTTAACTTCATTATAGTGCAACATATACAAGAGGAAATGTTAAGATTGTGTATGCACAATCTGAAAATTTTGGTCTTGTATGTATTCCAAATTCTTTTTTTTTTATATGCATGACTTTGCCACCTTAACATTCTCAACATATTATCAAAAGTATTTGGTATACCAAAAATATTGAAGGAATCAATTATTTATGGATATGTTGCTTTTAGGGCAAATAATTTTCCAAAGGCACTGCTATATGCTGAGGCTGCAGTATCCCCTAAGGATTCTTGCCTCAAAAGAAGGGAGTACTGCCAGATAGTTACAAATCCACTGACCCTTCTGAAATCCTCTAGGAAAGCAGAGTGGGTCTCCAAGTGCTCTAGTTTGCAGGACTGTGGGACTTCTGTATGGACTCCCCAAACCTCACTCTTCTCACCCAAGCATAGCAGAATCAATAGGCTCTGCTGTGTCTAGGACCCTTCATACCTCGTAAGAGGGACAGTGTGTGACAACTTGCCTTCCAGTGCAGTGTGTAAGGTGTTTTTTTTTTTTTCCCCCCTCTTCAAGTATTTGTGTGACTGAGTATGCTGAAGAATGCATCTAATAAACCAATGTGTAAACTTCTCTTGTTTTGAAATTTTTAATGTTTACAGTGTGGCAGACAATTTAACCAGAGCTCTTTACTCTTTCAACGTGTGTGATATTATCATGATTTTTACCATGCATGGTGTTCCTCTAAAATCTCTAGCTACTTGAATCATGTGTTTATTTCAGTTTTTGTTTTTTAAAACAAAAGGTTCTAATACTGGTTTTGGAGAAAAGCTTGAAAACATGACATCATCTTTGTACTACCCCAAGGGCTCAAAATCCAGAAAACAAATAACCCTGTCCCAATTTATTACTTTTTTGACTCTCATGGTTTTTAAATTGAGCCCATGGTAGTTTGGGCGGCATTTTGAACACTTGGGGCTGGCGGTACTGCTACCTAGGCTACAGAATCCATTTCCCTAACTTTTTTCAGCTTTCAGTGTGAATCAGGAGGATGAGATTTGGCTCACTATGGAGAGAATATTTTCCTTAATGCCATCTTCATGAGGCCTGAACTAGATGATTTGCTTCTTAAGCTTTCTAATGCCTTCTTCTATGTAAACATTCAGTTGTTTTTTCAGTGCATAGTATCCTGTTCATCCCATTCTGCAGATGTACAACATTGTTCCCTCTCCACATATTACAGACAAAATTGGCTGTACTTTTAAGACTTCAGAGGTTATGTCACCAGCTACTCTCCATGTACACATGTTTGAGACAGTCCTTTCCTGATGTGCTCAGATGCTCCTGATCATTTATTTTACACATCCTGAATTTCATGCACCTCTTCTTTGTCTTTATAGGAGCAAGGCACAGCATTGTACCATGCGTTTAAGGACCTTGATGGGCTATAACTGTAATCTCTTTAGAGAAAGATAGATATTAATTTGAATCACACAGGTCAAGTCAATGAATGTTTGTTTAAAATCAAATTTTTTTTTTAGTTTCAGATTGAAACACAAATAATCACGATACAAAGAAACACTTAATGTTTAACAGAGGTATAATTAAACAGAGTCCATAAGATGATTTTTTAACATGCATTTAATGTATACTTCTGTTAAATATAAGTCTTTAACATATGTTTAAGGCATTCATGGAAATACGTGTTTAACATAACTGTTTGTAGTATTAAATTTTGTCTAATAGAGTTTGAAGGCATACATTGCTGCTCAAGTTACAGAGGTTCATTAACCTCTTACTCTGTGCTTTCTGGATGGCTACAGATGCTAATTCTGCATGGTCACTGTCAGAGTGAACATCCAAAAGACAAATAATGCTCCTCTTTCTCTTTCAAAATGATCAGGTATGCTCTCCTGGTCTCTAGTCTATCTGGGTTCTTTGGCTCTGTGCAGCAACAACTTCACTTTCTTTCTATTTGAAGAGTCAAAGGCAAAATGGCCAGACTCACCCATTTCCAGTGCAGTTATAAAACTGTACCTATGTGCCAGCTTCTCTCCTTTACTGGCAAAACAGATTGAGATTTGCTCATTTGCCTTTACCCAGTCTCTGTGGATATTTTAAAATGAAATATGGTCACGGCAACCTGAGCTCACATTAACTGTGCTTTTCAGCTCTGTTTTTTTCTGCTTAAGCATGGTGACTATTTGCTATTCTCTGAGGTCTTGTTGATGCTATTTAGAGAGATTTGTGAATTCTTGGTTAGTGCATGCTGAACATTTAGTATTTAATCTTTCTAGTTTATATGTAAATAGTATTTTAATATAGAAGTTGACTTTTACTAACCAGACTGAAAGCTTACTCATAGACCCTAAGATCAGAAGGGATCATTATGATCATCTAGTCTGACCTCCTGCGCAACGCAGACCGCAGAATTTAACCCACCCATTTCTGCAATATACCTCTCACCTATATCTGAGCTATTGAAATCCTCAGATCTTGGTTTAAGGATTTCAAGGTTCAGAGAATCCTCCAGCAAGTGTCCCATGCCCCTTGCTGCAGAGGAAGGCAAAAAAACCTCCAAGGCCTCTGCCAATCTGCCCTGGAGGAAAATTCCTTCCCGACACGGTGATCAGCTAAACCCTGAGCATGTGAGCAAGACTCACCAGCCAGACAGCCAGGAAAGAATTCTCTGTAGTAAAATAAGGAGGCTAATAGGATTCCATCTGTTTCATGGAGTCTATAATGGAAAAACAAGATACCTTGTGCCAGCCTCCAAGGCATCAGGGAAGATCCTTGACAGTTAGGTTGCATCCTGTGCTTTAGTGTACTTATTTGTTTCACATGCTTCATAATCATGAGCTAGTGTTTGGCAAAGTAAAATTATGTCATCACTGTTGAGCCACATTTGACTATTCAGCCAGAAACAGCTAGAACTGGGGTGGCCAACCTGAGCCTGAGAAGAAGGCAGAATTTACCAATGTACATTGTCAAAGAACCACAGTAATACATCCGCAGCCCCCCATCAGTTCCTCCCCACCTCGCTCTCAGCTCTCCCACCCACTGGCAGCCCCACTGATCAGCACCTCCCTCTCCCTGCCCACACCTCCTGATCAGCTGTTTCATGGCATGTAGGAGGTTGTAGGGGGGAGGAGCAAGGCATGGCAGGCTCAGGGGAGGGGGTGAGAAAGGGCAGGACCTGTTGTAGAGCCAGGGGTTGAACAGTGAGCACTCCCCTGTCACCTGGGAAAGTTGGCACCTGTAGCTCCAGCCCCAGAGTCAGTGCCTATACAAGGAGCTTCATATTAACCTCTGAAGAGCTGCATGTGGCTCCAGAGCCAAAGGTTGGCCACCTCTGAGTAAAACCTCATAGACTGTGTGAGGCAGCCAAAAAATGTCAAAGAAGTCTGTCCCTGACAGCAGAGGTAAAATTTCCTAATCTGTGCAGGACCTGTCCGCTCCTGAGCACATGATTTCAGCCACAGTAGAGCCAGGCCAATGGGAACACTCTGGTAGATGGTTTGTGTGTTTTACTTAATTCTACTATTCCTTGTCATACTCAAGTCTCTGTGCATCCAAAAGGTGGAAGGTAATGAGACTGGACGTATGAGACTTTTTCATATTTGTCTGCAATACTTTCCTGAATGGTTTAAAACATAGCTATTAATTCTTTATTACTGTAGCCAAACAGAGGTCCATCAAGCAATGTTCACTTCCCCTATAGATGTGTTTACCTTCTCTTGGTTTGTATAGAATAAGAAAAAAAGCTTACTTTCAGAATATCTTGTGACATGGATTTAGCTCAGCTTATCAGGATTTTGCACAGCTTTATAAAATAAGGAATTGTATGTGTGTTTTAACAATATATCTTTCTGATGAGATGAAGCATATAATATATTTCCTCATATAGTAGTACATAGTGCTTACCGTTAATCAAAATCCTGCATATGTTTTAACTAATCTCAGAATGCTCAAACATCTTAAAATCTCTGATGTTCCAGGCTAACTGGCTGTAGGGAAGCCATCTAAGTCTCTGAGTGCATCGAGACTGTGACTTTTGTTGCTATTGGGAAGTTTTCTGGGTGTGCTCAGTTGAGTTCCATCTCATGCCTTTAGTTTGGACTGTATCTTTCCATGTATGTATTTAACCTAAGTATTTATAAATGCTACTTGCCATAGTAAGTAGATAGTGAATACAATATGTTTTGGGGGGTCAGGGAAAACTACTCATATGCACTTGCTAAACGACCTCATTAAATTGAGGGAGGTGGTGGTGGCGGCATTCTTCTAAGGTCTTCCCACAAAAATAAACTCCACCCATGTGAGTTATCAGAATGCAACATTGATCATAGTAGATTACACAGATACTTACGTTGCAATTGTATACTCTCTGGGCCTCTTGACCTTGTCCTTCAGTATAGTTTGAATATGCTCCTGGACTGTGCTAGGCTCCTTGGCATTTTCTTCTTTGTAACTGGGGTGGTGGAGGTGGCGGTAAGTTGTTTTTTTAAAACAACAGAAATGAAAGCTGAGATTTATCTGGAGAACAAGCTAGCAATTTCAGAGAGATGCTGGTACACCCTGCTGCTGTGTGCTAGCCCAATCCAAGCCTTCAGTAATGAAAGAAAAGCAAAAATGTGATTGTTTTTTCTCCTGTTCTTACATATTATACTCCTCAAACTCAGATACATGAAATAATGGTAAAATGTCAGTTACGATAATGATACATACCTAACACTACCATGACATTAGTTTTATGCAATACGGATGCACCATAATTTGCCTCTGACTCTCTCATTTTTAATAGTTCAATAATATGTATGTACAAGGTCACATTTTCTGCCTCTTCTGTGCAGAGAGAAAGGGAAATCACCCACTTTGTCTCCTGTTGGGATCTCCACACAGTGAGAGAGTTCCCTGTAGGCATAGAGAAGCTGCAACCAGCTTCTACAAGTTTCTCTCCAAACTGCCAATGTAGAAGACATGTAGGATGCAAGGGAAACTAAATAAATGAGGAGGAGGGTTTTTTATTTCCTCCAGATTATCTTGTCCAATTGTATCTTGTAGTATTTCCCTTACTGGACTGCAGTGCTTATTTATAATTAGCTGGAAACTAAAATACCTTCTGAAATAAAGAAGTAAAATTTAGCTTCTGTTTATACTTCTTTTCCATTTCCCCAAAACACATACTCTGTTAAATAATGGATGCCAGAAGAACCTGGAAGAAATGAAGTAGTTTTGCTAAACAAGTATGTGCTATGCCATATGTCATTAATATTTTTTCCTGTGTGCACTTTTTTAAAGTATTTGTTCACAAGCTAGGATATATGAGGTTGTATTTGGAGAGATGTGACTTGGCTCTTTATTCACCTAAAAACTATAACTGTATGGTAAATCATTTTGAAATGATTGGGGAGCGGGTGTAGTTACACAAAGCAAATAAATATGAGCATGTAGATACTAACCTGTTTAACGCTTGCACAAAGATTTAAGGAGTGATTTGTGCAGGAATGTGTATGAATTCTCCAGGCCTAAAAGTGAATCTTAAAACAGTCAAACAGACTACCTATGGTCTAACAATGTGACAGGCAACTGTAAAGCTGTCAACAGAACTTCCAGAAGAGTTTGTCAAGGAGTCAGGGGCACAGCAGAACATCCTCTGCGTTGCCATCACTACTTTATAATTACTATCCAAAGTAGAGCCATGGAACACTATGATGATGTAAATGGCAAACCAGAACGAGAGGCATGGGAGTGCAGGGAGTAGGCAGTTCCAGTGTTGTAAATGGCACAGGATACAAATTCAATTATTTAAATTCCTGTTTTATTTTGAATAGTGTCCCAATTTTAAAACGTCTTGACAATGTATATTTCTAAACTCATACCTTTTTAAAAAATAAAACACCCTATTCTAGTGGTAATCGTAAAAGGATACTAAGGTCTTGTATTGTAATGAGCAAATAATGTTTGTTCTTATACTATTTGTAATCCAGACTGGCTACTCCATGATTTGTTTTATTCTTTGCCTTGTATTTGGGTAGCCAACTTAATCTGATGAACTTTTCTGTTTTCCAAAGCAAAAACTGAGGTTTCGAATGTGTTGATATAAAACCTAGGGTGCTGTCTAACACTGTTTAGCCAGGAAAACCTGCCACGGAAGCAACGGAAATTTTTGCCTGAGAGAGAATTTCAAGATCAGGTCCTAAATCTGTCTCTATATAGTTAGATGTCATGTTTTAATCAGTTCTATGGCATTTTTTGTTGTGATGTGAATAAATAGGTTGACAGAAGCATTTTCACTTTCATGATGTTTATAATATTTATATCAAACCTCTGCAATTTTTATTCATACCTTCATATATTTATGGTTCAACTATATTTCCAAGTTCCTGTTTTCTTTACGTCTTTTGCCACGTATGCAAAAAACACATCAAATTTATATACAACATTTTGGAATTATGACATTCATTGTACTTGTGGGTGGAAGTTAATGGGAGTCAACTGCTAAAACTGTTCATCTGCATATGACTGTATATTATGTAGTCCTTCTAATAACATGGAAATATATGGTATAGAATGTATGGTTATTACGTTTCTTCTCAATATTGAGTCTGATCTGGTTCTCATTGAAATCAGCTGCAAAACTCCAATTGATTTTAATGGGAGGCTCATTCTTCTGAAGTAATCCTTCAGTCATGAATAGTGTATTATTTTGTTTTTATTTTGCTATTTCTGCATGATTTACTACTTTAAGTCAAAAATGGTGTCTTTTTTTGTACAATTCTTTGTATGAAAATTTCGATGTGGCAGACACTTGATTATGATGAAATTGAATTAATGGGTCAGGAGGAGCAATATGAGAACACACAAGGTAGTTTCCATTTAGGAATGTGAGCTTCGCTACACCGGATCAGATCACTGGCCAATCTAGTATGGCATTCTGCCTTCAACCGTCACCAATATCTGATTTACCAACTGCTTCCATTTTACCATACTATCTTTGGCCATGTCTACACTATCACTTATTTTGACAAAATGTATGCCACTCAGGAGTTTGCAAAAATACCACCCTGAGCGACACACGTTTTCATAGTGTAACATATCTTTGCAAAGTTCACGTTCTACTTCATGTACTCATCCTATTGGTATGCATGTATCATTTTTATAGCTGGAGTTATGAGTGTTGGCTCTACACTTGTGTTTAAAGTATTTGCTGTAGAAAGCATCTAAGGCAGATTTGGTCAACATCCTGTGAGTGAAGGAGTTATTTGAGTAATTGGGATACTCAATTCAAGTAATGGGGTTATTCAAGTCCATTGGCTAACAGTGGACCTTGATAAATGCCAATCCACATCTGAGCTTTCATGGGAACGTTCAGGCCAACATATGGGCAGTGGTGTCAGCCTGTAGAGAACTGAGTCAAGCATGGACATGTGACTTGTCCATGTGACTCCAAAACTTCATCTTGGACCTGTGATTCTACAGAGAGGGAGAGAGGTGTTTCCACCCACAAGAGAGAGACTATATAAGCTCATGGAAACTCCTCCATTTTGTCTTCATCTGGCTCAAGAGAGAGTCTCTCCACCTCCAAAGAGATTCCTGAAAGAAACTGGAACGAAGGACAGTAACTACAGGCATGTGTGTGGTTGCTGGACCCAAACTAGCGGAGAGTCTAGTTCATTTTTTTTCTTAAAAAAATCTTATTGGAACATCTCTGAGAGTGAAATTTACCTGCATTTAGTTTTCTACTGTATTAGGCTTAGACTTGTGTGTTTTTGTTTTATTTTGCTTGGTAATTTACTTTGTTCTGTCTGTTATTAGTTGGAACAACTTAAATCCCACTTTTTACTTATTAATTAACGCAGAGCAAGTAATTAATTCCTGGGGGAGCAAACAGCTGTGCATATCTGTAAGGGCGCGGAAGACATTGTCACGGATGAGTGCTAGGCGCTCTCCCCCTTGACTCCAGGGAAGGAAAGGGTGTTCATGGCCCCCTCCCACTCCTGGGAAGGAAAGGGTACTCAAGGTTAGTGTTATCAGTTCTTGCTCTGTGTTCGCATAGTTTTTATACCGGATTGAACCAGTGCCCAGTGCCATCTGTAGTGTGTAGACTAATAAGAAGATAGTAAGACACCTGCTTGTATTATGTAATCCCAATTAAGACAAAAATAAGATATTAGTTATTTATAAGGTATGCATGAGATGCAAATGCTTTAGTTATTTCTTTGCCTGTATTCTCACGCTTAGTGGGCTTCTTCCCCGGGCATTGCTCCGATGCGTCGGGTCCCCGTTTAGTGGCAGCAGCGAAAGGAAGCCCCCGCTGCGGGTGTGTCACTTTGCCTTCAATAAACTCACTACTTCTATTCAACAGCTGTTTGTGTGCCTCGTTCCTACAGAACACACAAGTATCCTGCAACAATATCGCTCTTTCAATGTTATAGAGGTTGAGCAATTTACGAGTTTACCCTGTATAAGCTTTATACAGAGTAAAACAGATTTATTTGTTGTTTGGATCCCATTGGGAACTGGGTAGCTGGGTACTGGAACACTTCATAAGCTGTTTTCAGGTAAGCCTGAAGCTTTTGCGGGTCATGGTTCAGACCTGGGTCTGTGTGTGTTTGTTTGTGCCAGACATGCTAGTCTGCAAGGTACCCAAGCTGCCAGGGAAAACAGGCTCAGAGGTAGTTCCTCCTCCGTTACTTCCAATTGATGCGCCCCCAGCTTCTAACTAAAATTCTTGTTGTTAATCCCTAAAGGCATGACCTTGCACTTTTCACTATTAAATTTCATCCTATTACTATTACTCCAGTTTACAAGATCATCCAGATCTTCCTGTATGATATCTCGGTCCTTCTCTGTATTGGCAATACCTCCCAGCTTTGTGTCATTTGTAAACTTTATTAGCACACTCCAAGTTTTTGTGCTGAGGTCAGTAATAAAAAGATTGGTCCCAAAACCAATCCCTGAGGAACTCCACTGGTAACCTCCCTCCAGCCTAACAGTTCACCTTTCAGTAGGACCTGCTGTAGTCTCCCCTATAACCAGTTCTTTATCAACCTTTCAGTTTTCATATTGATCCCCATCTTTTCCAATTTCAGTAATATTTCCCCATGTGGAACTCTATCAAATGCCTTAGTGAAAACAAGATAAATTAGATCCACAGCATTTCCTTTGTCTAATAAATCTGTTACCTTCTCAAAGAAGGAGAATAGGTTGGTTTGGCACAATCTACCTTTGTAAAACCATGTTGTATTTTGTCCCAATTACTATTGACCTCAGTGTCTTTAACTACTTTCTTCTTCAATTTTTTTCCCCCCAAGACCTTGCATACTACAGATGTCAAACTAACAGGCCTGTAGTTACCCGGATCACTCCCCCCCTCCCCTTTTCTTAAAAAAGGGAACTATGTTAGCAATTCTCCAGTCATCCAACTTGTTCTACAACTCCTGACTATGAATTTCCGCCCCCTCGCCCCCTGTCTGATAGTTTCTTCAACTTTGACTTGACGTAGTTCCAGGTCTCCTCCATCTCTAGATCCACAAATTCTTTAGCCTAATCCGCTTCCCTAATTTATTTCCTTAACTTTTTAAAGTTAGCCCTTTTGAAATCGAACACTCGAGTCACAGATCTGTTTTTGTTTATCCTTCCATTTAGTGTGAACTGAATATCTTTTATTCACAGTGTGTATGTATTTATGAAATGCACTATACAGTTGACATTTCACAGAAAGAAGAATTTAAAAGTAAGAATGGGTTAGTATTCTCTCTCCCTCTCCTTGTTCTCATTTTATTAATTTTTAAATCTTTATCTGGAGGATGATGTTTACTGATAAAAAACTGAATGAATTGCTGAGTATTTTGTGATATATATAAATATATATAATTTTTTTTTTCATGGTAGGTGTAGAGTAAAAGAGTTAAAAGGGATTTCTGTTTAAGCTTCATTGCTCCTGTGCTAGAATAATTTGGCATTAAACATAGCATATGTGTAATAGCTCTTGACTATCATTCATAAAAATATAACAAATGCAGAAAGCAGCATTATCGCCCTTTCAACTTTGAATATGATCTAGAATGCATTTGTTCTTAAAAGAAAATAGGTGCTCCATTATAAGCAGTGGTTTCTAAAATGGCTTAAAATTATTTTACCTTGAAAATAATGGTGTGTGGCTGTTAATGGATTAAAGACTTTTTTTTTATGTAAGAAGTTTTATGCTTTACTGCTCTATTTCTTTTATTTATAAACATGAGTTCTTTCCCACTCTCTAACATACTACAGACACTACCACACATCTTAAAAGGTAGCTGGTTATTTTTCTCCCAAGATCCTATACATAGTAGTATGCATTGGATATTAGAACTCATCTACAACGGTGAAATTCATCCATGGTGCTGAGGGCCAGAGCAAAGTCCTTTGCTTCATGCAAACCTTGTGTAGGTCAAAGAAGAGCCTAGGTGTCATGGCCTCATAGGGGTACTTGTGCGCACTCTCTCTGTGACAAGAAAAGTATCGGTATGCTGGTCTCTCATATGCTTTGTGTGGAAGGCTGCACAACAAATTCTGTCATGACTTAGATTTGGTCCAAACAGGAACTAATTTTCTAGAATACCTATGCTGAGTGAATCATTGGCACGTAGCATATATTAAGCACTGTACATAGAATAATAACAATTGTCACACGTACACTTAATGAATGTCTTCACACACAGAATGTAATATGACCATATCCTTCTCTTCCACCAAAATAAATGTGCATATTTAGAAAACTGTGTGCTGTATATTCAATAACTCTCTTGTGTATGAAGATGATATCAAGAATGAAGATGGGGTGACGGACAGCAGTGACAATTTTTCAGACTTCTTTAAGCAACCAAATATGTTTTGTATTATAGTGCTGTCCAGATTCCCAAATAAAATCAGGGCCCCATTGTGCTAGGCACTGTACAAACACAAAGATTCATACATTAGAAGGCCAGAAGGGACCATTGTGATCTCTATAACACAGGCCATAAGACTTCCTTCAATTAATTCCTATTTTAACTGGAACATGCCTCTTTGGATGTTTTTTTCTCTTTCTTTATTTTTCACTTATGGAAAATCCCTCACATCCCTTGATAAATTTTTTGCTGTTAAAAATGTGAGCCTTATTTTTCAGTCTGAATTTGCCTAGCTTCAGCTTTCTGAAATTGGATCTTGTTATACCTTTTGTCTGTTAAACTGGAGAACCCTCTATTATCAAATTTGTGTTCACCATATAGTGTTTTTAGATTGTGATCAGGTCATTTCTTTACCTTCTGTTTGATAAACTAAACAAATAGACTTAAGGAGCACAGTCACTATAAGGCATGTTTTCTAATCCCTCTCCAATTTGTAAGGTAATAAGAGAGAGTCTTTATTCTGAAGATGTCACAAGCTAAGTAGACCAGGTTGGGATGGGAAACAGGCACAAGGAGATGTAATGAGTGGTCTAAGCTCATGCCACAGGTCAGTGGCAAAGCTGGAAATAGAGTTCATGTCTCCTGAATCCAAGCCAGTGCCCTAGGCACTTGATCATGCAGTCTTTCTTAGTTTGTTTTAGCCCATGGAGATAAAGTGAAACTGTATGTAAAAGATCTGAGAACTCCCCCAAATCTTGTTTTCTACAATTGTATGTCTGTACTTTTCATCTTTATACTGTCCATAAATACAAGTTTTCTTAGCCTCAAAACACTATTATGGAAATATAATTTATATTTGTCATGTCGTTTGTTTCCAGGTAGAGTGAAATTGCAGTTGGCACCCAGTCCTGCCCCAATTGAAATCAATGGAAAAGCTCCTATTAGAGTCAATGGAAGTAGAATTTGTAACCTTAAATATTTTTCTTTTCACAAAAAAAGGCAATGGCTTATTGGACATGATCACATAACCTGTGCTCTCAACAAATCCTATAAAATTGGTGATGCAGCATTACCATCTCATTTTTAGAATTGTTCAGGTTAAATGAAGTAAAACAAGTTGGTGTATTTTTCAATGCACAGCAGTGTAAAATACTGCCCTTGGGATAGAAAAGTTACCTTAATTGTGAAATTATGATGAAGCTTACAGAATCTCAGTAAATGTTTGTCTCTGACTTTACTTTCTGATCCATTAATCTAGGATCATGCTAAGATTGTCGGTGTGTGGCAGTTAGCATCAATGATGAGAGAAAATCAATGGCCTTCTCTGGAGGTTCTAGTTTTGACTTGCCTCTGACAGGAATCAGTTTGTTCCTGTTCCTTCCAAATTGTCTTTTTACTTTTTATTATTTTTAAGCAGTCTCCACACTGCAGGAGAGGATTGGGACGTTTCTCAGAACTAAGATTCTCTATCTTTCAGTCTGTGTGAAACAAAACCAAGCTAAAACTAGTTCTTTGCTTTGTCTCTTTTTTTAAAAAAAGAAAGTTTAAAAAATTTAAGAAAACCAAAAGTGCATTGTTGATCTCCTGGGAGCAGAGCAAGAATTCCAAGAAAATGTCACTTCGTAGGTACCTGGAGAGCAGTCCAGGAATATGAGATACCTCTCACTCCCCCTTCCCCAAAGATAATTAGTTGAAATCAAATGGGAAGGTGGGCTTTATTCATTATTCACCTAGTTTATTGACTGGAGTTCAATTTATTTTCTTCTTGTGTCTCAAATGCTGCACACTCTAGGGTTTTAGAAGTCTCACCACAGTGAAAATTTATTAACTGCACTTGGGAGTGCAGTAGTACCAGTCAGTTTAGTAAGGCTCCATGAGCGTGCACTATACAATGAGTAGTGGGCAGATATCCACAGCATTGGGATAAATCATGTTTTCTGTATGTTCCTCCAAGAGCATCCCTTTTCACACCAGCTACACCTTGAGCTGAGGCCAACTGCATTTTAAGTATTGATGAAGCTTTCACTGTACTGTTGAAGTGCTAAATATTTTAATTTAGATTGGCATAGCATTGCTCAACGATGACACCATAATTAACTTTTATTCTATTGCCATTTCCAAGTTCTATGGGGCTCTGCTGACTTTATTTTGTGTGTGGGTGTATCAGTGTTAGTTGCTTGCTTTTCCTGTGATGGGAAAGCTTGGGCAGAGAGATGGATTTTGCAGTGTGCTCTGAAGATGGATAGGCTTTGTCTCAGTCTTATCTTTTACAGTAGATTATTCCATAGTTGAGCACCTTGACTCTGAGCACTTTATCTCCAGCTCTTATTAGCTTTGCCCCAGGCTTCATTACCTGTGTTTTCACCCAGGAACTTTTTTCTTTCTGACTCTGCTTTTGCTTCTGCTTTTGTCTGCTCCTGGTGAGAAAAAGAGAAAGCCATGCTTCATCACCGCAGTGGTAAAGATTGATCTCGTACAGTCTTATATCTCCTACTGGTCCGACATAAATTAATGGTAGGGGGCACTATGTAGATACTTTGGGGGGATCTTCAGCTTTTAGTCACAGAGAGTAAATCCAGTTGCTCATCACTATCCTCTTAGATTTATCAGAAAAGAATGAATAAAGCCATTTTATAACTATTCTGTCAGCCTTAACCAGGTCCTCTAGATAAGCAGGCAATACGTTGTGGTCGACAGTCTTACAGGCAGCTGATAGGTCCAGAACTATTAACATGGATGGTTGTCCCCTGTCTGTGGCTGTAAGGGTATTCACCTTCAGTGCTACTATTGCTTTTTCCATGCAATATTCAGTTTAGAAGCCTGCGTGGGAGAATTCTAAGACATATGCGAAGAACTGGTTTGTGCTGCGGGAACTGGTTTGTAACCACTCTCTAAATATGCGTGTGTGAAAAGAAAAGATTGCACACAAAGGCAACGGTTTATCTTCTCCCTTTTAGGATTTTGTTCTGTTGCTTATCACCATATTATCTAAGCACTTCCCTCATACAGTGAATAGCAATAGTGAAGTCCTTAGTGGACTCACACAGGTTATGGAGTCTCTGGCTCCTTTCCCCTTTTTTTTTTTTTTAAAAGTAAAATGTCTGCTTGGGATGGGCTTTTTGGAGGGGAGGGAGTTGATAGGAATTTGAAATTAGAAAGGGTATTCATATTGTGAGCATTATTTAGTTGGAAAGTCTTTCTCAAAGAGGAAGTTTTTTGCAGAATTTCATAAAGATGGTCAGTGTGTTCCATAAACCCCTCAGTGCCAACTGTCATAGGGGGTACAAGAATATCCTGATTCTGATATCTACATTCCGGCTCACTAAAGAATATCATGAGGGCTTCAGTAATGAGCAGTGTGACCCTTGCTTTTAACACCTTTGTGAAATATATGGACAGATACTCAATAAAGTGATATGTATATTGAAAATACATTCCTTGAGTCTATATGAAGGCAGAGATGACAAACTGGTTTCTGCCAGACAAAGGATATTTAGTCACCTCTCTCTGATGGTCCGCATGTCAATTAAGCATTGTAAGGCAACACAGTAGGGATCCATTCACATACAAAGTCATCAGGGAGGATGTGGCATCAGCAAGGAGGCAGCACACTAGAGAATGAGCTATATGGGGTTATCCTGACTCTGGGTATAGACAATGAACTTCAGAATCAATAAGGAGAAGATACGGAAGATTTCCCCTTTATTCTGGACCTAGGAAGTAATCGGGCAGTGTGATTACATTAATGAAAACAGGACCTCAGCCTTTTGGCTTAAATGATGCAAGCACATTTGGGGTGAGAGAATTTTATTTGATTTTTGCTGTGGGTCCAGGGACAGAATAGGTCCACTCTTCTCCTGCATGTTGTAAGAAGCAACCAAAAGGGAGCTGCCTGGAGAGGGATGGGCTAGGTTAGAAATTTGCCCAAGATACCCCATATAATGAGCAAGTCAACCATGTCCATACTGGATTGGTCACAGCCTTGGTTAGTAATGACCATGCCATCTGTGTCTCAACAGAATGGAGATGACAAATATACTACTGGTGTAACCTCAACAAGGAGGATCTGTAGAAGAGAAACTATCACCATAGCCACATGGAATGTAAAGACATTGAGGCAAATAGAGAGGCTGAAAGAACTCACATATGAAATGGAACAATACGCCTGGTACCTCCTAGAAACCTCTGAGGTCAGATGGAAAAACTTTGGAGAGGTACTAACGGATGAAGGCTATTTACTCTGTTACAGTGGAGAGGACAAACATGTCAATGGCATAGGATTTCTTGTGCATAAAGATATCAAGAATTCAATATTAGGATGCTGCCCAATGTCCAGCAGGTTTATTTCCTAAAGGCAGCACTGTTCAATATCACAGTGGTACAAGTCTACCTTCCTACCACAGACTATTACAATGAGCAAATTGAAGATTTTTACAATCAGCTCCAAGACATCATTAATAAGGTACACAAGAAAGATATCCTGATTGTACAGGAAGATTGGAATGCTATAGTGGGTACTGAGGCACAGGCGGATTGGCGAGATTATTGTGATCCTTTCTGTAATGTGGTAACCATTGAGAGGAGATTGAGACTTTTGGAGTTTGCATGCTATAACAATCTGGTTCTTGCAAACACATGAGGAGCACATAAAGCATCCAGATGATCAACATGGCATGCACCTAATGGTATACATCACAGCCAGATAGACTTCACCATGGTGCAAAACTGATTTTGTTCTGGGATTAACAAAACTGAAAAAAGGAGCTTCCCCAATCTGATATTGGAAGTGATCACAACCTCATGATGCTAAATTTTTTGGCTCTTCTAAGGAAAATCGTCAGGTGAAAGTTCACCGGAACCACATTTGACTTAGAAAGACTCAGAGACTGCAACATTGCACAGTCATACCAAGCAACGATTGGCAGAAAATTTGCCCCACTGCTTGCTCTAGAGGAAGACACAGAAACAATGACCAACAGTTTCAATTCTGTAATGGATGAGGCAGCAATTGACATTCTTGGGAACATTGTGAGAAGACAAAACCATGGGTCACAAATGAAATAGTACAATGCACAATATTACAATGTTGTTCATAAGCTTATTCTTACCATTAAACAACTCTATGCCAAGGCTAGTAGTGCATTCCTCATCAATGGCACAGTAGGAGAGTGGTTTCACATCATTGTTGGAATCCGGCAAGGCTGCCTTCTTTCACGCACACTGTTCAACATCTACTTGGAGCTCATAATGACTGATGCCCTAGATCATACTGTCAGCATTGGGTGGGGTAGTGAACAATCTCAATTCTTCGGTTTACTGATGACATTGATGGCCTGGCAGGCAGCAAAGATGAAGTTGCCAACCTTGTGAAATGAATGGATGAAACCTCTGCAAAATATGGCATGGAAATCAGTGCAGAGAAAACCAAGCTGATGACAAACAGATGAGATGATCCCATCACATTTATCACAGTCAGTGGACAAGAGCTGGAGACAGTGAAACAATTCAAGTATTTGGGAGAAATCATCACTGATGAAGGATTCAAGGCAAAAAGTCTGGCAAGAACTACACAATCAACAGCAGCAGGGGCAAAACTAAAGCCAGTTTCACGGAATAAGAACATTGAAATTGCTGCACGCATTGATCATTTCCATTTTTCTGTATGAGTGTGAGACGTGGACCCTTACAGCAGATCTTGAATGGAAAATACAGGTTGTCGAGATGAGATACTTCCATAAAATCCTGGGCATCTTCTACTTTGAACACGTCACTAATGAAGAGGTCTGCAAAATCCTTACACTATGTACTAGATCATATGAAGACCTTCTGACAACCACGAAGAAGTGCAAGCTGAAGTAGTATGGCAATTTAATAAGATCATCTGGCCTATCCAGGATCATCCTCCAAGGAGTAATACAGGGGAAGAGAAGAAGAGGTAGATAGAAGAAGTGATGGATTGACAACATGAAAAAGTGGACAGGAATGGATGTAGCAGAGACTCCAGCACTGACACACAATCATCAGGGGTGGAGGCAGTTGATTGGTCATTAGGGCACCATCATAGATGGGCAGTGTGATTTATGGGAGTGATGATGAGACTTATTTAAAGATAGATTAGCCTGCTCATGTTTTCTAGAGACTAAACTGATTTTGGTTTTTTATGTAACCTTGTGGTGGTCATTAACCTTATTTACTGTGTCTTGAATCTTGAGCCTTTGACAAACTTATATTTGTTTTCACTATAAGTATATCTATGCTGTGGTACTGTACAAGGAAATGATTGAGCGTCGAATTATTCAAGCTGGTGTCTACATTGGTTCCTTGGGGATAGGAGACCTAGTATTACTGTGTGTGTGTTCAGTGCATAAGGCGCTGGACACAATGGGAACACTTCAAAGGAAATCAGGGACTGGAGTGCGCCTATTGTTAACCTGCAAGGCAGAGCCTGTAGGAGAGTGCACGGGTGGCTAACAAGCTAATGGTGACACCCCCAGTTAAGCTCAAGCAAGCCTTCCTCTTGCTGAAGGCAGGTCATTGTAAGGTGACTTTGGTAGTCCCAGGTACCCTGAGAACCATCACAATCAGATGTTAAATTTGCCTGATCTCCTCTGAAAGCTTGCTCCATAGCCAGAGCCACTTGATCTAGATTGCCCTGTCCCCAGCTCTCACATGCTTTTGGCCCTGGATTGTCCCAAGGAGTGCAGTTGTCATGGTATCTTATGGAATTTAATCTTTGAAGTAACTGGACTTGATCCATTAATTGCTTTGAAAATTAGGACCCTGGCATCAAAAGCTAACTGGGAACCACAGGCAGTGCTGACATCAGCTTTTTTGCCGCCCTAGATGGCAAAGCAGAAAAGCGGTAAACGACTGAAGATGGAGTGGCCGCTGATATGCCGCCAAAGATAGGAGAAGCTGCCGGGGCGGTGGAAAAAAAAGGAAAAGAATCCGAAAGTTGTGGCCCTGCTGCCGAAAGAAGAAGCAGCGGTATGGGTATGACGCCGAAATGCCACTGAATGAAGAAGCTATGGGAGCTGCCGCCAAAATGCCGCTGATGTCTGCAAAATGCTGCCCTCAAAACCTGTGACATGCCGCCTTCAAAACAATGCTGCCCTAGGTGACTGCCTAGGTTGCCTAGTGCTTGCATCAGCCGTGACCGCAGGAGGATTTGAGCATGCTCACAGTTGCCTGAGTCCCAGAGAAGCTGCAGTCAGTGCATAATCTTAAATTCAGTTTCAGATTCTGAGTTACAGTAATCCAGCCCGCAGGTGACAAATACAGGGATGACTGTAGACAAGTTCTTGACTAGGAGGAATGGACGACATTTCCTAGCAATCCGTAAGTGAAAAAAGGTATTTATGGGAACTGATGCTACCTGGCTATCCAAACTTAGTGAAGAATCAAATAGGCCCCTGAGGCTTCACACCACGTTGACAATGGGGGCCATATACCTGTAGTGGAAGGTAGAGTTAACTGTTGACCAGCTCCCCTTTCTGACTTGCATCATTATGCTCTTTCTTGTGTTGAGCTTGAGCCAGCTGGTCTTGACCAGAATCTAATTTCCTGTAGATTGAGACTGATGGAATCCAGTGATGGATTCTTGAATATCAGTCTGACCTAGTGTATATTTCATAAGGGTATCATTAGATTTCTCTCTCTGAAGTAGGCATTGACTATCTTTGTTGGTAGTGGATAGAGTTGTTCTTCACTTGCTTTCAGCTGCCATTTGTGCAGTAATCAGTCATGTACATAGTGGCATACACATCTCAAATTACATTTATTTCTGTTAACACAATTGGGGCAAATTCTGTAATGGGTTTGAGTTGTCACACCCTTTATTCCTGTTGTGATATCTTGGATACTGCAAGTCCTTACTAGATTTGGTTGATGATGTTAATGATATAGAATGCCAACTATTTGCAGCAGGATGTATTTTGGTCCCTGGTTGGTTGGAGATAATTTGAGTTGACTAGATGGCGTACAGTCCAAAAGAATTCTGCTTATCAGAACTTGAGCAGTTCAGTGTCAGAGAAGCAGCATTTCTGATGTCCAATTACAAGGGCAACATAGGTTTTCAGGAATTCTGTGTGTTACAACTGTGTGTCTTACATTATCTGTGTTCTAGTCTTTTTTGCTTGGGTTTTTAGGGAATCAGTAGGATTTGCATGAATATTTTGGAGGGAGGAAGTGTATTGTCTAGTGCAGTGGTCTTCAAACTGGGCTGCGCGCACCCCCACCCCAGGGGGTGTGGGAGACCCCGGCGCCACCACCGATCCTGTGCGGGAGACCGCCGAACTCTCACGTGGGCTATTTTTGTCCCGCCAAAATGCCGCCGCGGAAAGTGGAAGCTTCTGCTTTCTGCGGCGGCATTTCGGCGGACATACCGCTGGGGGCTGCGAATGGCCATCGGACTGCGGTAAGGGGCTGTAGCCGGAAAATTTGGGGACCCGTGGTCTAGTGTATTTAATGGTAGTGGATAACAGATGATTGCAGTGTCTGCTACTCCTTCAGCACTCTAATTTTGGAGCTAAATAAAATTTTCTGTCAGGATGTGGAGAAATAGTATGTTTTCCTTTCTTAACAAATATTTTACTTGAGCCCTTGCATCCTACTTAGAGAGGGGAAGTTAGAGGGAAGCTATTCTGTAATGGCAGCTACTTGAACTTTCTTATGATCTTTTTCAAATATGTGGACATTTCAAGTAGCATGGACACTCTTTTGGCTTGGCAGGTGATGCTATATAACTTTGACTACTAATAACATGTATGTAGTACATAAGGGACGACAAAAGTAATAGAATCTCACATTTCAAAGGCTAGCCTGGCTGTCACTATAAGTCAAGAATATTTATTTTTTTACTGATTTATTTTACCATAAAATAGGCTAGGTGCATTGTTTGTTTGTTTTGGGGTTGGGTGTTTTGTTTGTTTTTTTGTTTTTTTTTTTCATTTTTTTTTGCTTGGTTGGATTTCTTTTTCCTTCCTGTAAATAAAGTGATTTGTTAGACAAAGTTTCCTGCCACATGAGCTGGGACTTAGTGGACTAATGATCTGATCCAGTATGCAAAATCTTGTGTTCCTTTATCTTTCAGCAGTAATGAATATTTAGTTTCCTCTGTTTTCTTTTTCCTGTATGATGAGATTACTTGTCACATCTGATCAGTCTGGAATGGTTGGATCTACAGGAACAGAAAATAGAATTTTACCTAGAAATGTGTGTTTCTTCATTTCAGAGACTCCAATCCAGATGACCCTTTCTATCTTAGTTTATAATATTGGAGTAATTACACAAATGACTTCAAGTAGGAATTTTAAAAAGTTTATCCTTTTCAAACTTTTTGTTTTTAATGATCATTGGGCTATTTTAATAGCTCTTTCTTTGAGTTACTTCGATGTGGGAGTTGAGAGAGAAGGTGGGAGTAAAACCTCTCGAGGGTGCCAAAAATTTTGCTTAATATTGGAACTGATAACTTGCTGCCAGTTTCATCTAGGAAGAGCACAACCCCTAAGTCTTGTACTAATGCACACATGCAAGGGGAAAATGTTTACTGGTCAGATTAGTATGTCTGGAATTCTGATACCGCTACCTGAATGTTTAGAGTGTAGCTGCTTTCCAAATGATTGTTCTTTTATGAGGTTCCAAAAACTGCTTTTGTAACATCTAGTGGTTTGTAGTTGACATGAAGTGGGAGAAGTCCATACATTATTTGAAGAGTGTTTTTAATTTAAATATATGCCATCATTTCTAAAATTCATGAAGGAATATGTGAAAATTAGTTAGAAAATTAGTTGTAAGTTTCTGATATCTCACACACTCGTACTGAAATATTGCAAACTGGATTTCTTTTACCAGAGATTTTATATAACAGCTGTGATCAGGTGTCCACAAAATTGCAAGTGCACTTCTGTCATTTTAATATGACATAAGATTGTATCCTTCTTTCTTATCAGAATAAAAGCTGTTCTTGCATAAAACTTTATTTAAGAATTCTTGCAGAAGGCTTTTAACAGCTTTATTCGTGCAGAGTATGGAACATTTTCCCAGTGATAGACAGGTACCAGATAGAAACTCTCTGAACAAGCTCTTAAAATATGAACATTTAATGTACTTTTCAATATGTTGTTTCTAAATAAATAAGAACTGTATTTTTTCAAAAAAAGCATTGGTAACAATAGTGATACAACTTACTGTACACATTGTATCTTATGAAATATTGTGGTTCAGTTAGTGTCAGTATATTCAAAGTTATATCATTTCTACAAAGGGCATCATTGTTTTTCAGCCACAGCCTTATGGTGGTGTGAGTGGTGAGATAAACAGAGGTGCTGGCATTGTGCCCAAAACAGGTACAATTCCAACAGGGAATTGTTGTTGTTGTTGTTGTGTATTTGTTTAGCTCTGTGAATAAGGATCATCTTACTATATGAACACGAAGTTAGCTGATGTTTCTCTTTCAAATTTCATGAAGCTAGTATTCTCTTAATTATAATTTTATGTATGTCTTGGGAAACGTACTGGGTTTGCAAAAGGGAACTGTTCAGTAGCAAAAAAGTTTTTAGTATCTTGGTCTGAACGAACAAATTTCACAAAAGGTAAAGTCCTGCTTGCTTTCCTCCAATGTATAGTCTCATTGACTTCAGTGGGAGTACTTGCTTACAATACATGACTAAAAAGAGTAGGATTTGGCCTATATTTGATTATTATTCCTTCCCAAATACTTGGATTTTTTTTATAAATTAGAGTACTAAAAGCTGACCATGATCTAGACATATTAAGTCTAGATAGAGAATCGCTATACACATCTGAATTATGTAATCTAGGAAGGATATTAAAGAGCAATGACTAAATCTACAGGACCAGATAATTTGCACCTAAGTATATTGAGGGTCGTTATGAGAGAGAACCAGTTGAACATTACCTCCCAGGGCCAGGTATAGCTAAGCGGGTGGGGGAAATATCCAGTAGGAGTTCTGAGGTGATATCACCCTTGCATATAGCGTTAATGAAACTAGGGCTGTAAATTCATTGCTGCTAACTCATGTGATTGACTCAAAAATAAAAATTAATCACAATTTTAATCACACTGTGAATAGAATATCAATTGAAATTTATTAAATATTATTGATGTTTTTCTACATTTTCATGTATATTCTGTGTTGTAATTGAAATCAAAGTATATATTTTATTACAAATATTTGCACTGTAAAAATGATAAAAGGAATTAGTATTTTTCAGTTCACCTCATACAGGTACTGTAGTGCAATCTTTGTTGTGAAAGTGCAACTTGCAACTGTATATATTTTTTTGTTAGATAACTGTACTCAAACAGAAAATGTAAAACTTCAGAGCCTACAAGTCCACTCAGTCCTACTACTAGTTCAGCCAATCACTAAGACAGACAAATTTGTTTATATTTATGGGATGTAATGCTTCCCACTTCTTATTTACAATGTCACCAGAAAGTGAGAACAGGCATTTGTGTGGCACTTTTGTAGCTGGCATATCAAGGTATTTACATGCCAAGTATGCTAAACATTTGTATGCCCCTTCATGCTTTGGCCACCATTCCAGAAGACATGCTTCCATGCTGATAACGCTTCTTAAAAAAAGTCTTAATTAAATTCATGACTGAACTCCTTGGCAAAGAATTGTATGTCTCTCCTGCTCTGTTTTTACCCACTTTCTGCCGTATATTTCATGTTGTAGCAGTCTCAGATGATGACCAAGCACATGTTGTTCATTCTCAGAACACTTTCACTGCAGATCTGACAGAACGCAAAGAAGGTATGAGTGCAGGATTTCTAAAAATAACTTCAGCTCTCAACCCAAGGTTTTAGAATCTGAAGTGCCTTCCAAAATCTGAGAGGGACAGAGTTTGGAGCATGCTTTCTGAAGTCTTAAGAGCAACACTCAAATGCGGAAACTACAGAACCTGAACCACCAAAAAAGAAAAATCCACCTTCTGTTGGTGGCATCTGACTCAGATAATGAAAAAGATCATGTCAATCTGCACTGACTACCATACCACAAAGCAAATTGTAGTGTTCATTGCTCTTTTCCCAGCTGTGTTGAGGGTTTTATTTTATGTTGAGGTGCTTTTTGGTTGGGGTTTTTTTTTGTGTGTAGGGTTGTGAGGGAGGAGTTGGAGTCAAATATGACACTTTTTGATATGCAATAACCTTAAAATTAACTTTCATTATGGGTTTAATTAGAAGGCAACACTAAAAGTTATACTAGGTTAGAGGTGCCCAGAGTGTAATTGGCTTTATAATTCAGGCAGTCATAAACGACAGTTGTAAACTTTTTGGATCATTTATCTTGTAAAATGTAGACAAAAGTTTTTGTTAGAAAGGAGAGGAAACAGCATACTTAAATTTTTAAACAGCATCATTGGCAACTAAGCCAGGCCTTTAAAAGAGTCCTCAGTGACTCAGCACTCTAGCATGCTGTGTAGGCCTTGCTGAAGCTATAGGCATAACTAAGGCCAGGTCTACACTGGGGTAGGGGTCAACTGAAGATACGCAAGTTCAGCTACACAAATAGCGTAGATGAAGTCAACGTATCTTAGGTCGATTTACCTCAGCATCCTCATGATGGTGAGTCAACTGCTGCCTCTCCCCTGTCAACTCTGCTTCTTCCTCTCGTGGCGGTGGAGTTCCGGAGTTGATGAAGAGAGCACTCGGGGGTCGGTTTTATTGTGTCTACGCTAGACATGATAAATCAATTCTCGATCAAGCACTACCTGCCGATCCAGCGGCTAGTGTAGACTTGGCCTAAGAGTGTGAACCAAAGGCTGTGAATCAGAATGGGCCTTGGCGAAATAGCAGTGCACCAGATATTAGCTAATACCAAGTAAACACATTCCTGGTTCACAGTCCTGCTGGTTGTTTCCATCAGGGGAACAAACCAACTATGGAATCGGGTCTTTGATGCAATCCTGTATATACAAAAAATCATAAGAATGCAGGGTTGGAAGGGACCTCAAGAAGTCATCTAATCCAGCCTCCTGTGCTGAGGCAAGACCAAGTAAACCAAATCCCAGACAGGTGAGTGTCTAACCTGATCTTAAAAACCTCCAGTGATGCAGGGGTAGAGGAGGGTGGAATTTTCCCCTTCATACTTGCCTTCTCTCCCCTCCCTCAGAAGCCTATTCCAGAATTGACTATCCTTGTAGTTAGAAAGTTTTTCCTAATCTAAATTAAATTTCTATTGCTGCAGATTAAGCCCATTATTTCTTGTTCTATGTTCAGTGGACATGGAAAACAATTAATCACTGTCCTCTTTAATAACCACTCTTCACGTATTTGAAGACTGTTATCACATCACCTCTTAGTTTTCTTTTCTCAGAACTAAAGATGCCCAATTTTTTTAACCTTTCCTCATAAGTCAGGTTTCCTAGGCCTTTTATCATTTGAACTGTGGTCCTCTGGACTCTATCCAATTTGTCCATATCTTCTCTAGTCTGACACACAGAAATGGACACACAATTCCAAGAGAGGCCTGAATAGACAATTACCTCCAGGGTTTTACACTCAACACTCCTGTTCATACAGAGTACCATGAGCCTTTTTCACACTTACATCATGTTGTGGACTCTCATATTCAATTTATAATCTACCGTAACTCCCAGATCTCTTTCAGCAGTTTTACCACCTAGCCAATTATTCCCCATTTTGTAGTTGTGCATTTGATTTTTTTTTCCTTCCTAAATGTAGGACTTTGCACTTGTCTTTTATTGAATTTCATCTTGTTGATTTCAGATCAGTTCTTCAATTTGTCAAGGTCATCTTGAATTGTAATATTGACCTTTTGAAGTGCTAGCAACTCCCTTCCAACTCTAGTTTCATCTGCATATTTTATATTTCCCACTCCATTAAACAGGTCATGAATAAAAACATTGAATATTACCGGGAGCAGGACAGACTGCTGTGGAATCCCTCTAGATCTATCATCCCAGTTTGCCAGTAAACTACTGATAGCTACTCTTTGAATACACTCCTTTCAATGGTTTGGCTCCCACCTTTATAGTCGTTTCATCTAGACCACGTTTTCCTAGTTTGCTTATGAGACACTCATGTGAGACTCTGTCAAAAGCCTTAGTAAAATCAAGACCCCACAGCTTTCCCTCTATTCAGTAGGCCAGTAACCCCGTCAAAGAAGGAAACGCTGTTGGTTTGGCCTGATTTATTCTTGATAAATCCATGCTGGCTATTCCTTATAACTCTATTATCTTCTACAGTGTTCACAGATTGATTTTTGTTGTTGTTCCAGTATCAAGTTATCAAAGTTAGACTGATGGTCTGTTCCCCCAGGTCTTCATTTTCCCCCCTTTTAAAGATAGATACTAGGTTTGCCATTTTCCAGTCCTCTGGGACCTCACCTATACTCCATGAGTTCTCAAAAATAATCACTAAACATTTTAAGTACCCTAGGGTGCATTTCATCAGGAATTACTGACCTGAATACATCTAACTTATCTAAATATTCTTTAATTTGTTCCTTCTGCTTTGTTGTTAATATTAAATACAATGTACACAAAGTCCTGTTTGCCTGCACACGGTAGGAATAGAACAGCAGGAGACAGTTTCTCTGCTTACGATTATCAGCCTCTGTTCAGCAATCACTTTTTCCCCAAAAGCGCCCTCTTAGCTTTTTCCCAGGGTCGTGGTACAAGTTCTGTGGTTGTCTTTGAATTTCTGCTGCCTTCTGTCTGTTTCTTTTGGTGTGTTTGCTTTTGATATGCAGACAGACAGCTCTAATCCAAACAGTTCCCCTGCCTCTGTATTTTATTATCAGACCTCTGAGAAATCCTTTGGAAGTGACTCAGCTCCTACTCTGGTCCTTTGAGACCTGTATTTTGGGTGGAGGACCCTATTTTTGGAGCTTTTTATTCCATAAAGGAGCTTACTTGCTTTTTGTGTTTTACCCGTCAGCTTCAATGACTTTCCTCCCTGCCCCAGGAAATCTTTCTTAGAGACAAATAGTCTCTAGTTCTATTGCTATCTAAGGAGAAAATATGGGAAAATAAACATGTTTCACAATCACTTGACATTTGATTGTCAATTAGTGTAACCCAACCAAAAAAAAAATATGGTGTAGCCATTGAGCACTACCCCTTATCTCCAAATATTTGAAGAGACTATGACACAACCATCTGATAACTGACAATAGTAGTATAAAGGATAACTGATATTGGAAATGCTTGAGTCCTTATGTTTACAAATAAGAGTTGTTTGTATAGCCATATACAAGACAGTTCTTAGCAACCCTAGGAATGTGATACACTATATTCCCAGGTTGTGAATATAAATATCTCCTTTGCGGATACAGTTATTTATGTATCTGCCACTGCTGGCGGTCAGACACCATGCTCTGTCATTGGCCTGTGCGTCTCATGTACTCTAAAGAGATTCATTACTGTCAGTGTATTTTCTTTTCTTTTATCATTAGCTTGAAAAATAAAAACAACTCAACTCGCTGTTCATGAAAAGTGCCTCACATACTTCTCTGGAGACTGAAGTCCTCTTTTTTATGTGCTAAATCAGAACAGCAGTAGACACCAGCAGTTCAAGTTTCCTCACATGTGCAAAGTGCCTCAGCCCTGGCATGGCAATGTCACTTATAAAAGGGAAGATTTAGTGTGGTCACTATGCATGTTGTCTTTAGATTTTGTTCTGGAACTGTCAATTAGGATGTGGACAGTATTTGCTGAGACCACAGACTCCTGTCATAAGAGCACCATTCAATCATGACAGCAATTTTCATTTTCTGCCAATACTAGTTCAGATCCAGCCTAGTGATCTAGAGGTTAAAATCTTCATGTTCTTCTACCAACCTCCGGAGTCATCCAATCTACCAAAAAAACCCATAACAAAAGGATCTGTGAAGTAAAATATGTACAGTTTGGGAATTTGCTTCCATTTTGCTACTTCTAGATAGGCAGCAACTAAAAGAGAGCACTCTCTTTCTCTTACAAAGCTCTGAGCCATGTGTTTCTATTTACACATAATATTTTAGCAACTGCATATATCAACTATGTATGTTAATTAGAAGGAGAGGGTAAGGCAAAAATGCTGCTGTGTATTTTTGGTAGGATATTAAGCCACTTTGTCACCAAGAAGCAGCAGGCTATTGTCGCAAAGTGTAAAAACAAAATACTAGGAGCCAAAATCTGTTCTGTTTCTCGGTTTTGTAACTAGAGTACCTATACTGAGGCAAGTGATGCACCCCAGTTGGCACTCAGAGTGCAATAATGCCCTCAGTTACACCATGGTACTCTTGAAAGCAGAATTTAATCCTCCATTTATAGAGGTTGCTGACATGATCTAGTGATCTTTTCTGTTTAGAAAAAGAGAAAATTGTTAGCTCGATCGATTTGGAGAGGTGGTGGGGGACAACGACTGTAGTCTCAATCCACTTACTCTGGCAGTGGGAACTTCCTAAGGCTGGTGGTGATTTCTGTCTTCTGCGTTTTGAACTGCCACCTATGAGCTTTGTCTTTGGGCATGTGCCTCCTTTAAATCTTTGTCCAGCCACTTGTTCGTTAGCAAAGGTTGAACTTTTCTCTGCCCCCTGTAGAGTTGCATACGTCTCTCAAGAGGGTTAGGCAAAGTCTCTGTGCCCCCTGGGCAATGGGTGAACTTGGGTGACCATTGAAGTACTATGTAGCTGGCCTGGGAAAGTTTCCCCACCCCTTGGAGGCACATAAGGTTTCTATGGCAAAGATCTCAATCAGACTGTATGTTTCAAATGTGCCAATGCCAAGCTTTGGGACATATTCTGAAAAAACTCCCTTTGTGAAGTTGCTGGGTTTAATTTTCCGGAGGAAAAATTTCAAGAGCAGGTTCTTAAAGAATAATGGAACATTTTCACGTATTGCCTGCCTTCTGTTCTAGGGCTATTTGAAGCCATTGGTAAAGCATATTTTGCTGAGTATGTAATTTTGGATACCCATTTTAGTGTTGAATACTTGTGTAAAATTCCATATCCTTTTTTAAAATTCCTCCTCCATTCATTCTGAAGGGCCTAATATAACAAGTTTTATCCAGTACCTCTTACTTGTTGGTGGCATTTGAGACTACTTGTGCACAAAGAACTCAAAAGCTTTAGCAGGTAGATATAGATACTGGGTGCAGAGTTTTCAACGAAATGTGAACTATATAAATATTCTTGGAAGCTTTTTCTCACACAGAATTTTAAGAAGCCTTAAACTAATCAGCTAGACAAAACACTTAGGCCATGTCTATGCTAGGAGCGCTTCGCTGATGTGCTACATAAAGGACACAAGCAAAACAACATGTCTAGTGTGGATGCAGCTTATACTGGCGAAGCTCACAGTTTTACCAGTATAGCTTATTCCACAATCCCCAAGTGAAACCTGCTGTACTGATAAAATGCAATTTTACTGGCAAAATTGCATCTAAACTAAGGGCTTCTGTCCTCACACCTATGTCAGTTAGAGATCACATCTCTTCACATCCTTGACCAGTATAGCTGTGCTGGTGGAAATCCTGTATTATAGATCTAGCCTTAGGGCCCAATCCTACTCACTCTAAAATTAAAGGGATTTTTCCCATTCACTTCATTGGGATCAGGAACTGGCATTTAGCTAATAGTAAAGCAAAAGTCATTGCTTATATTTTATGCATTGAAAAATACAGAAACTGCTGTATTCATAATACTTGAGATAGTGATGACTAAGATATGGTTTATATATAATTAAAAGTGAACTTTGCACTGAGTTTTGTGAATTTCTTTTTCTGTGTGATTGCTTAGTCTTAGCATTTGACTACAAACATGCTTTTAAAGTGTTCTTGATCTTTTAATCTTCTGTGAGCTTTCAGGAAAATCCCTTTGTGTACTATTTTCATTGTGATACTACATTCTTGGCATAGTGCTCTCATATTAATCTAAAATTTAACTATTCTTCAGGCCCCAAGTTGGATTTGCCTACCCTTTGACTGGACAAAAAGGAATCTCATTATAAATGTTTTCTTTTGTTCCTGGCAGAAAAATGAGTGTACTTGAAAATTTTCTGTTTTTTGAGAATCCATCATAAACATGCAGTTTTCTATACATTCTTAAATATTATGAATTCCTTTACACAGATTTAATCATTTTATCATAAATTTTATTTTTTTCTCCCGTTTTCCTCTGTCATTAAATTTATCTGATGTTTCTTTTCAAACACAATACTTTTTGTAATATCTCACATTTATATGGAACATTTATTTTGAAAGACCTGTTAACACACTTTACAAACTAAAACTCATTGCGTGAATATAATAATCACTGTAACTACCCCTAGGTGGACTGTAGACAAGATTTAGCAAAAGATTTCTGGTAAGATCAGACAGATACTCAGACTATTTCCATTCATGTATTACAACATATTTACAGATTTGAGATCTCTCTCTCTCTCTCTCTCTCTCTCTCTCTCTCTCTCTCTCTCTCTCTCTCTAATATAAAAAATATAGTATGTACGTGCATGCGTACACATTTGTGTGAATTTCTTTAAAGGCTATCCACAGAGCAAGCTTCTTTTAAATTATAGTGGTACTGTCTATATATCATTCTGTTTTAATTTACATATGGCCTAGTTCCTCAGCTTCTATCACATTGACTAGTACCATGCTTTTTGAATAGCCTTATTGGAATCTGTGTGAGTAACTATTGAAAAATCAGGCCCAGAGTGAATTGTAATCATTCTGACCCTTGGTGCATATTTGAGAAAGATGTATGAAAATACTTTTACGATGAAAAAGATGGTTTTGCAAGCTCAGCTGTGTGTGTGTGTGTGTGTGTGTGCACATGAGAGAGAGGAGGATTCGTGGTTGGGTACGTTTTGCTTTGAAAACTGAATGCAGTCTGTGGTAAAATAGCATTATGTATGAGGGCCTGCAGGTGCTCCTTCTTAAGTCATTGGGAGCAGGATTCAGTTCATAGCGCTGACAATTGGCACCCTGCAGTTTTCCCTACTAAAATATGTTAACATTGTTTGACTTTTAATGGGAGAAGCCCTGGCTTACTAACTGTTATGAGACTCTGTAGCTTCCCTTGGATGGCTCTTAAGAACAAAGCCAGAACATTTTTATTTGTTGGGAATACTGTAATGCTTCCCTGCATGCAATTCTTGACTCTCAAAACTAGCTTGATTAAGGTGGTTATGTCTCTGTGTTAGTGTTTTGTATTTGCTTTAAAAGTCTGTCACAATATTCATGCCACCTGGTATACCATGATACCTTCATGGGAATCAGGAGTGAAACAAAATCTCTTTGTGCAAAGCAACGTTCAGCTTTCAGAGATGCAGTAGTAGATGTACATGTCTGTCTATTTACTCAATGTCATATAATTAACAGCCTCATCAAGGGAAAGTACAAAACTGTTGAGGAAGTGGAATTTGTCCCCTAATCAGGTTGTAGCCACAAAGGACTCCCTCTGTAGCTTCAAAACAATGAATATTAAGAATCTTGGTGCCAAATTATTTTTGTCAATGCACAGATAAAGCCCTCGGAGTGCCATCGGAAAAGAATTACTGTACCCAAAGGTTCCCTGCTTTCAAGATAAGGATTTTTCTCATTAGTTAGTGTGGTGAGCTAGCTTTTTAAATACTGTGAGACTCTAGGCCTGAACTAGGACTTCTTTGGGAGGAAAGAAAATAATAGAAAAAAGTTAATTTTTCAATTTTTTATTTATCTTGAGGAGAAACTGAAGTAACTCCTACAAGATTACTTTACTTTATATTGGATTTCCTCCTGAAAAGAAAACTTTTGTCATTGATGAAGTCTTCTGGGTTTCAGCTCTTTCTTTGTCCTCACAGGCAAGGTTTATCTTTGCACTCCTTTCCTCCGTCATAATGATAGTCAGACACACACGAGGGTTTGAGAAGACATTGGTCTGGAAGAGGAGCAAACAGAACCTGCCTGAAAACAGAATGCTGTAATGTGGACTTTGAAAAGACGCAAACTTAAGAGTCCCTGCTGACTGAGCCTTCCAGAGTCCTTGTTTGATTGCATGTGGGGAAGTTCTGCTTGCAAGCTGAGAGGCTTGTGTTTTGGTTCTCAGCTGAATAGGTGCAGTGCCAAATCCAGTCATGATATAGAAGATTGTGTTAATTTTTGTAAGGCCACTTACTGTGACTAAACACAGGCTGACAGACATCACTATAGTTCATCATTTAGGTAACTTTTGTCAGGATACCTGAACTTTTAAATTTAAAGTATGACTCTTTGGGGCAAAACTGATGTATCTGTGAAAATTTGCTTTGACTGGATTAAACACAGGTAGGCTAATTTACAAAGAAGATTATTGCAATACACCTGGAGGGAGAACAAGCATGTAACAATGTGATTCAAAACAACACTAGTAGCATTTTCTGTAATAGTGTCCAATTTTGGCATCCTAATTCACACTGAGCAGTGCTATGCAAAGAATCCCATTTATCTCAGGGGTAATACTGGGAGTGAAGGATGGCAGAATCAGGCCCAAAGGTAGTACAATTCTACATCAACTTACTTATATGGACATATATAATTAATGGGTTCATTGCTTATTTAGTGAATGGAAAAGAATAAATGTTTTACAGTATTTACACTTTATTGTGTGTGGCCAGATGTCACATTATCACATTGCATTATTTTTTCCTCAAGATTAATGATGTTTTGTCTGTATCACAGATGTATCCTAAACACCTGCTAGTTTAATATTTGTCTCGGTCATTATTACAGTACTTCTTTTCCTTAAATGTATGCTGTAAGATATCTGCTGTAGACTTTATGTAAAAGAGAAGTGGAATAGACTGAAACAGTTTAATTCGTAGTAGAGTCATTCAGGAGACATGTCCCTTTGAATAACTATACTCCTTGACTGCTGCCATTGGCTAACTTGACTGGTACAAGAAAAATGCATGGCAAGCTCTCCACTGGGTCATTCAAAGGAATATGGGAGGGGAAGTGATGTACTGGGGATAGACAACTGGAAAAGGGACAATGATGGGCACTTTTAATCCCATTTTCAGCGTCACTTCTAAGAGAAATCCTTACATGATGTAAAGATTATCTGGACTGGAGGCACTGCCCAGTCAGAAAGACTTCAGAATTTCACTACATATACTGCATCCAGCAAAGAGGAGAACAGCACATTGTTAGCAGTGATGAAATCTTTGTTGATGCATTTTTTCCCCTAAGAACTCATACTTTTAGGCATATAGAACTTCTTGTTCAGCATGCAATTCTCCACTAATGTTTAAACAATGTATCTACAATACTTGCAAATTTCCGTTTATCTGCATGTGTGAACATGCCTATATCTGAACAGTCTACTCTTGATTGAACATTCCTAGGATTATACCATAACAGAGCCAAAGAAAAATCATTTTCCTTTGGAGGATAGGATGATAAAGTTGACTTATTGATGCTTGCAGCTGATCAAAAAAGTGAAGTAGTGAGAAAGGAGTTCTGCTGAAAAAAATAAATTTTCAACAGAAATTTGAATACTGAAAACTTTTTGCCCCAAAATCAAATTTTTTTTTTTGAAAATGCTGTCACTTTGCCTCACCAAAGGTGATGTTTGAGCGCCACAAGTTACCATTCTCTACAGGCCAGGCACCCTGGTTGGACTAAGTATCCCATGATGCAACACAGTCTCCCTTTTTGGAGAGGGAAGATGTAGTCTAGCTGGAGATCCTTGCCCATAAAGCAGAATGGGGATGTGAGACAACTGAATTATAACTCCGATAAGGCACTGTGCCAGCGTTTCTAAAATAATTTTTTTGAGCATTTGGCTTTCTAATGAAAAGCAAACACTTTCCATGAAACATTTAATTTAGTCGCAATCAAAAAAGCATTTCTAATGGAAAAATTTCTACCAACCCTAATAACTCTTGTCTCATGCTAAGGTCAGTGTCTGGGACTGACTTATTCTCATGGGTGTCTATATCCAGCACAGTTTGTAGACACCTGTTAGCTGAATGACGAACCCAAATTAGTTGGAGGAAAATGCAAAAAGATGGTGGGGTGAATCATCAGAAGTACTCTGGTGCTTTGGTGAGAAACCCATCCTCTTTGGCATTCCAGTTGCTAGTAAAGGGGAAGAGGACCATCTCTGAACATTGCTTGGGGATTCAGTGCTTCATATAGACATCTAACAGAGTCTGGAAAAAATAGAAATTTTACCTCCTTCTTGGTCCTGGAGGGGAGAAGGGGCATTCTGGCATGAAAGAAATACAGAACTTCCTCAAAGTCGTCCTCTACTTTCCCAAAAGCATCCTGATTGCTGCAGCGGCAAGGGTGGAAGGAGAGGGGCAAGTCAAACTTCACTACCCTTCCTGCAACCTACTGACAACTTCAAGGCTTGGAGAAGAAAAAGGCCTCTTATTTAGCCCTCTGCCAGCCCCAGCTGTTTTGGGACCATTTTTATGCATGTATAATTACGGAGCTTGCCTCTGCCGCTCTTCATTGGTTTGCTGAACAACAGAGTCATGAAATATACATGATTTGTGTCAGGTTAAACTGCTCCCCATGGGGTTCCCAATAGATGTGGTGAGTGATGATAAACAGGGTCTTATTTGCATTTTGCTACTGTTTAGCAAAGCTATGTGGAACTGCTGACGGAAATTCAGTTATCTTCCTGGAGACTCGGGAAGTCATTCTTGCACCGTTTTATAGTGGAAAGGTTATCACCACTATCATAATGGCTAGATTTTTTTTAAAATGAATTATTAAATTCTGCAGAAATGAACAAGCTCCCTGCTTCATATGGAAAGTTCTCTGTAGTCACCCTTGTTGAATGGAAGAGTTCAATATTCAAGGATTCCAATAGGGTGTATGTCTTACTTTCCCTTGATCTCCCTTGGTTTTTCATTCCATGAGCACTACAGAGACACTGAACAGTTGGTCATTAGACTCCAAACTTCAGCAATTCTTGCTTTTTAATTGAAAAAGTGTTCTGTCTGAAGGATTTGGGTATGGCTTTTGGGTACCAAGTTTTTTTTTTGTTTTTTAAAGCAGTTTCCCTGATTAGTGCTTTATTAAAGGTTGTTACTCCCACCATAAAAATCCAGATCCTCATGTGGGGAAAATTAATATAGGGACAATGACGTCAGTGGAGCTATGCTGATTTATACAACCTGAGGCTCTAGCCCAGAATTTAAACTTGACTTCTGTAAAAATTATTCTCTTATTGAGCCAGTAAGCTCTTCAATCACTTTATTTCTTATCTATTGATGTATTTTTTTCTATCTTATAATTTTCACCAGAAGAAGGATTGAAGTGGCAGTACTTTCTTGCTGCGTCATATCCAAGTTTTGGGTTTCTGTGAAGAAAGGTGGCCTTCTGACCCATCCCCAATTTTAACTCCGTTCCTCTGGATTCCACTTAAGTCAAGCAGTTGTGCACAATTTTTGTGCCCCAGTCCACGGAAGAAAATCAGTTTTGGCAATATTTGCCTGTTAAAGAAGCTTTATATTCATTTCTGGGAAAGGAGCAGCCCTTTTCACCTCTGTGTAACTGACACACCCCCTTTTGGGACTGCTTGAGTGCTGTTGTCTATCATTCACTGGTGATGTACCAGATGGGGCACTAGTAGGCAAGCATTGTCAGTATCTGGAGCATCCCAAAGAGCATCCTGCCCACACTTCTCCCAGGACCCCTAGACATACTGTCTCTTACTCATTCCTTCCTCGAAATCCTCTTTGAACTTTGACTCAGCCTTCCCCTCCTGGCAATAGACGTCCCTCCTGAGCAATACAGTGGTGCTGGAACAATTTTTATAGTGGTGGTGGGGTGGGGCTGAGAGCCATTGAACCAAACTGTAAACCCGGTATATAATGGAAACCACTTCAACACAGGAAGTGCAGCATCACCGCAGCACTCCTTCCTTCAGCACCTATGGTATAATACAGCGGTTCTCAAACTTATAAGAACCACAACCCATTTTTGCTTCCTTGTCAGCCGCAGCAGACCCTTGTATGTCTGCCGAAAATCCGCCGAATGCGGAAGTAATGCGTTTGGCGGGTTTTCGGCGGACATGCTGAGCGCTCCCGACTGCAGCCGAACGGAGAGCTCAGTATGTCTTCCAAAAAGCCGCCGAATGCGGAAGTAATGCATTCAGCGCTTATTCAGCGGGTGCTGGGAGCTCACGACCCTCCTGGGAGCGCTCGGCGACCCCCCGGGGGTCGCAGCCCCCGGTATGAGAACCGCTGGTATAATAGGAAAAGAGTGACAGCAGATCTACCCATGGGAGATGGATTTGATTTATTACCTTTTGCTGCCCTATCACAGCGTGAGCTTGAAAAGTTATCTGATTTGGAATGTGGATACTATTTTTGGGACAGTTCCAAGTGGGAAAGAACCAGAAATCATCCTCTCCAGAAGGTTCAGAAAAAAACAGAAGAGGGGCCAATGAATCGGTAATTCTACCTCTCACTTACCAAAGTCCATTCAATCCAGCTTTTATCAACTACTTTAAAAAAACAACAAAAAACAAAAGCTACAGGAAAAGGTATTTTTTAAAGTGACCTGCATTCACTTTCAAAACACAAACACTACTGCCACGCTTTCACCTCTGAGGACATACCCTCGGTCAGTATGTACTCCCTAGATGGGGGGGGAGAGTTTATATGGAGGGATAGCTATATAAAACCCATAGATCTCAAATTCGTGTACTTAAGATGCAGAATCAACCTTTATAGGTAAAATTCAACTTTCCACACCTGTAGATACACTAGGCAGGCTGGGATGCTCCTGCAGTTGGTTAACAGTATTTTTGATGCTTAGTCAAAAGCTATGTGTGTTGTATTTTTAAAAATATGTAGAGAGTGAGAGATCCATGCTTCACACCTATTGACTTGAATGGGAGTTACAGGTGCATGTCTGCAGAATTTGGTATACAAATTCCAAAATAACAAAATACAAAATAGCTAGAGACAGAATAGCTCTCCTCGATAGGTACAGCCTGGCAATGTTTGTAGCATACATAAGGTAAAAAGGATCCTTGGTCTCCTTTACAGGTGTTCAGCCCAGGTTATAAATGAGCCCATAAAATGTCTGAATAATGTATATACTTCATACCTCTATGAAATGACACTTGTGCAGTGGAATATGGGAAAAGTACACTAGGTGAATTTTATTTAAAATAATACAAAATCTAAACATCTTATGCAACATATACCTCAGATCAGGATATGGCTCATAAACAGTAAGAAACAAATACTTCATATGTTAAAATAACAAATTGTGGTTAAAAAGCCATGCTCCGAAATCATGAGTCACCATTACACTCGTTACTCATACATTATATAGACTGTTCAAACTATGTTTTTGCTTTTTGGTGCAATGTTTTCATCTACACAGTAGGCTTTAGTAGGTTATTTATATACACAGAGAAGACACTTTCTTGTAAGTTTCATGAATGCTACCAACAACTGTAAATGCCAAATAGTCTTGTTTAAAAAGCCTTGTTTTTGTAGAATACTTTGGATGTACAAATAACATGAATTTTATTAATATTGTCAATTAAAACCTCCTATAGCCAATTTACCAAGAGTCGAACAGTAATTGACTATTAAACGTTTTTTTCTGAAGATTTACAGTCATACATATTTTTTTAAGTTAGGTTTTAATGTGAATAACCAAAACTTCATTGATATAGCTCAAAGCACCAATATGGTAACAAAACAGCTCATCTTGTCTGTAATATCTTTTAGCAGGGTTCAGGATGTACAGTGGGAATCCCACATTTAATCTATTAGGTCTGCAGGCTATTTTCTCAGCAGGAGGTTTCTCACTTTCTTCTGCATTGTCCTTTATGGTTGCTGCAAGGAAAAAAAATCTAGCAGGCTTTTGCAGCTTTTCATTAAAAATTGAAGACTAAAAGTAATCAAGAGTTTTAATTCTATAATCTAGTTACATGCCAACCTGACACCAAAACACAAATGGTTTTGAAAAGTTGAAAATAAATCTGTGGTTACTAATAATTTCAGTTTTAGCAAAAATTAAAAAAGAAAATTATAAAAATATTTAACATCATCTGTTATGTATGTATAACATGTAGGCTGTGATTCACTGTGCATTTTAGCCATTAAATCCTCAAAATATATCCCAGCATAATTTCAGTGAAACACAATTTTAGTCAAGATTAAGGCAAACATAAATTTATATGTTAAAAATAATGACTAGAGTGGGGTTAAGTACATGACAAAAGATTAAGGTTAATCTGAATCATGGTGGTATCCATATCACAATGATCCATAGGTTTATTTGCTACAAAACCTGATCAGCTTATCTAGCCATGATTTGTGTGGCAGTATTTTTCCATGTTATGTTCCTACAATTGGAACAGTGTATCATTAGAGCAAATCTCTGGCTGGTAAAGTGGGTTAATGAAACTGTAGGCTCATGGGTATTTAAGAAGAATAAGAAGAAACACACACAGTATTTCTGTGCTGATCTGATTTTGTGGGAAAACAAACAAGTTTTAAAAACACCTAAACACTGTATATGTTTATATGTCAATGTTTTCAGTAATACATGATCAATTATTCTAAGGTCTATTCATTCTAGAAAACAAGATCTGAGTCTGCTGGGCTATGAGAGTTATTAGGGTCTCTGGGATTAACTAATTCTCTTCCAAGGAGAATGCTTGTGGTAACATTTCTTCAGCTACCATACGGTAGGTAGCTTAGTATGTACCATAACAACACTTTCTTATTTATACAGCCACCAGACATAGTCATGGGACATAAACAGAAATCATGGGAATGAAGTTGGGGAAACACTGACCTCAGTTCGTCCCCTGATCTCCTGACAGAAAAAAGCAGGTGTTTTTTTTTTTTTTTGTTTGTTTTTTCCTGTTTGTCAGGACAGAATGTTTTCCATGTGCTGTGTGGCTCCCAAAGGAAGTCCTCATGGCTATTAGCTCCATTATGGAAGTATCAGCCAAGAGGATGAGAATAAACTTATTATATTAGATGAACATAATTTGTTGAAGAGTTCACGTGGTGTTAGAAAAGGGAAATCATGCCTCACCAATCTAGTAAATTCATTGAGGGGGTAAACAAGGTTGTGGACCAAGGGAATCCAGTGGATATAGTGTACTTAGATTTTCAGAAAGCTTTTGACAAGGTCCCTCACCAAAGGCTCTTAAGCAAAGAAAGCTGCCATGGGATAAGAGGGAAGGTCCCCTCATGGACTGGTAACTGGTTAAAAGATGGTGAACAAAGGATAGGTATAAATGGTCAGTTCTCAGAATGGAGAGAGGTAAATAGTGGTGTCTCCCAGGGGTCTGTTCTGTGACCAGTCCTATTCAACATATTCATAAATGATCTGGAAAAAGGGGTGAACAGTGAGGTGGCAACATTTGCAGATAATACAAAATTACTAAATGTACTTTAGACCCGAGCAGACTGCAAAGAGCTGCAAAAGGATCTCTCCAAACTCGGTGACTGGGTAACAGACTGGCAGATGAAATGTAATGTTGATAAATGCAAAGTATTGTACACTGGAAAGCATAATCCCAACTATACACATAAAATGATGAAGTTTAAATTAGCTGTTACCACTCAAGAAAGAAATCTTGGAGTCACTGTGGATAGTTTTCTGAAAACATCCACTCAATGTGCAGCGGCGGTCAAAAAAGTGAACAGAGTTGCTGGGAATAATTAAGAATGGGGCAGAAAAATATTATGTTGCCTCTGTATAAATGCTTCGTACGTCCATATCTTGAATACCATGTGCAGCTGTGGTCTCCATCTCAAAGATATATTGGAAATGATTTAGAAAAGGACAACAAAAATTATTAGGGGTATGGAATGGCTTCTGTATGAGGAGAGATTAATAACACTGGGACTTTTCAGCTTTGAAAAGAGACAGCTAAGAGGAGAGATGATTGAGGTCTATAAAATCATGACTAGGGTAGAGAAAGTAAATAAGGATGTGTTTTGTTTACTACTTTTCATAACATAAAAACTAAGGGTTCCCAAATGAAATGAATAGACAGCAGGTTTAAAACAAATAAAAGAAAGTATTTCATCACAGAATGCACAGTCAACCTGTGGAACTTCTTGCCAGAGGATGTTGTGAAGGCCAAGACTATAACAGAGTTCAAAAAAGAACTACATAAATTCATGGAGGATAGGTCCATCAATGCATATTAGCCAGGATGGGGAGGAATGGTACCCTAGCCTCTGTTTTGCCAGAAGCTGGGAATGAGTGACAGGGAATGTATCACTTGATGGTTACCTGTTCTGTTCATTCCCTCTGGGGTACCTGGCACTGGCCACTGTCAGAAGACAGGATACTGGGCTAGATGGACCTTTGGCCTGAACTAGTAGGGCCATTCTTATGTTCTTTCCTTCACCAGTGGTAAAAGAATGTGAATCATGTCATTCTTAAATTCTAACTTTCAGATCATTGTAAGAATTACAAAGAAATCTTGACCTGATGATGCACATGCACATGCAGTGGATGAGTAGAAACTACCTGGCCTAGAGGACTAAGACCCAAAGATAGAGAAATTAGGCCTAACTTTTCTTTCACATACATGGGTGTAACTTCCCAGCGACTGTGGTGAGAACTACACTCATGTTAAAAATAGGCTCTGTTTCATTTTCATTCCCTGCTGTCATATGCCCTTGTTCATTCTCTGCTGTCTCTCTACTGACTTTCTCTGGCTGGTAGACAGTGGGCGGTGTAGTACAGTGAACAGTAATACAGGAATAAATAGCTGTTCTGTTTTGTAGATAGTAGATAGACTGAATCAAGATTTCCTGTAGCTTTATTTTAGCACAATTTCCTTGTTTCTTGTTGCTGCTTGTTTTTCTAAAATGGTTTAAAAGCTCTGGGCCAGATTCTTCCTTCATTTATACTTCAGGTGGTCTGAATGACCTCAGTGAGATTTTCTGGATTAGAAGTAGGGGCAGAATTTGGTCCCCTAGAGATTTATCATCTTTGGTCATTTTATACTGAATCTGTTATTCTGTGACTAATCTATTCACTCCTCATTAAGGACCAAATTCTACTGTTCCTTTACACAGGTAAGCCTTGTGGAAGCAAGGGAATAATGAGAGCCCTCCCCTCTCTGTGTGGCCCACATTAGGATCATGGTGGAAGTTCAGCAAATGAAGGGGCTCCATCCTCTTTGCTCTCTTGAAGGAGACATAGTGCCCCAAATGAGAAAGCAGAACATGGTTCTTGTGGTAGATCACACAGGAGGTAGGATGCTGCATTGCACAAAGGATCAAGTAGAGGGCATTTTGCATATGTGTAGGCTGATCTGGAACACATCCTTCTTCCATGAGTGGGAAGGTTTCCAGTGCCCCTGTAGTGTGGTGGAGCGCCACACTGTTCATTTTTATGGTCTGTTCTTAAATGTCGTCATGCCCTAAACCTAAGCTCTTTGGAACAGGAACCATGGCTGAAATTGTCAGTGCTGCCTAAGGGACATTGGCACCCACATATACTTCTCATTAAAATTAAGTGGAATTGGACATTCAAATCTCTAAGTGACCTGGAAAAACCTACAATACAGCTTTACGTCATTTGTGAAGTGCCTAGCAACATTCCCAGTCCATTGCAAGAGACAGGCCTGGTCTTCGCTGCAGTTAAGTTGACATAAGCCTTGATTTGACCTAGTTGTACATGATCTACACTAAAATTTGTCTCCCACCACATGCAGAGTGCTGCATTTTTGGCAATTCAGTAACACCACCTCCCCGTGACAGATGTTGAACTATGGTTGACCTACTGTAGGGGATGGAGTGTGAGTGTAGAGACCAAATTAATTTCATGTACCCTAATAATCTTCCAGAAGTTTTCCTGGAATGCCTGGCACTAACCTCTCTGGTCAGAATTGTGAACTCCACTGCCCAAGGATCATGGAGACTGGGAGCCACCCACCCTCTAAGAACAGTGCATATTTTTGAAATGTCTTTTCCTTGATTGCTCTTCCTTGGGTGCAACTGCCCAACCCACTATGCTGGCTGCATGCTCCAGATACTGTCCTATGTGAAGCAGAGAAAAGCTGTTGGATAGGCCTGTGGGGAGAAGAGGTTATGTCATCACAGGTATGGACCAGATGTATAAACATAGACTTCTGTGAGGTGATTGGACAGGATACAAAAGTGAAGTGGTAAGACAGGGATCAGCTGCAGCGCTGCATGAAAGGAAAAGAACTGTGACAGGCATACCAGCAGGCCAAGGAATCCAAGAAGGAAGTCAATCAGATGCTGAGGTGCAAACTTGCTGCTTTGACAATGAGCTTCCTGCCACATTTGGCAGACACACCACCAGCCCCACACAGAGCACTGTATATACCTCCAAGGAGCCAGAGACACAGACTTTTGCTATGAACAGTAAAGAGGAGGATGGGGACCCTGCAACCAGGAAGGGTCCAGCTATGCTATGGTCTAGGACTTGTTTGAGACTTCACCACAATTTAGTCAGTTCTGACAGCCAAACAAAGGCAACTGCAATATAAGGAAAGGAATCTCAGGTAAGTGTGTGAATGCATTACAATGTTTAAATAAATGTACAGATGGCACCTGACCACAATTTGGCAGTACACAGGAATTGACTTTTCATTCACGTGCTTATACTAAAAAGGTAGCAGTACAACAGAGGTAGACTTGTTATCTGCTTTTCATTCTCTTGTAGAGTTAGTGGATGGTGGCAGGGGAGAATAAAATCCGTTCATATACACAAGGATGCCCCTTGAATTCTCCTTAGAGATCTCTCTTGCTGGGGATGGCAGCCTTATTTCTTCCTCTGCAGTAGGACACTGACTTTCCCATGCCACTCTGTGACATTTTCCGCTGGCACCATTGCAGTAAGGCTAGTGGCATGTGAGCCCAGACAGCTTTGAGATGCTAGCAGCAGCTGTGTTCTCTGTGACTTAGGAGTACAGTATCAGCTAAAGTCCCCACCGCTGGTGGAAAATAGTGCCAGTAGTCTCTGTCATGGCCATACCCATGGAAATAGAGCCCAAAATTGATTATTTTATGCAATTGAGCAATTCCTTCCTTATTCCCCCTTCCCCCAGGTCCCTCCTGGACCATACTTACCATGTGTGGAGCTGGAAAAGGGTGCTACGCACAGGCACTTCACAGCTGACATGTCAATAAATATGTCTTGTTTTGAAAACTTTTAGGGGGGCAAGATAAGGGATTTCTGAAACCTAACTTTTGTTTTCTCTGTGTACAATGATACATCTGTATGTTTCATCTGTAACTGCTACTGTTGCTGCTTTAAGGGGTCCCCCCATCCACACCTGCAGAATGCCAGACTATGATAAGGAGGAGAAAGAAGAGGACACCTGAGAAGAGGATACCTGAGAAAGCCAGTGCTGCATGACACTGGAGCAGGGTGGGCAAACTTTTTGGTCCGAGGGCCACATCAGGATGTGAAATTGTATGGAGGGCCAGGTAGAGAAGGCTGTGCCTCCCCAAACAGCCTGAACCCTGCCCCCTGTCTACTCCTGCCCTCTGACTGCCCCCCTCAGAACTTCTGACCCATCCAACCCCCCATTCCTTGTCCCCTGACCCCCTTCTCCTAGGACCCCCACCCCCAGGACCCCACCCCCATCCAACTCCCCCCGCTCCTTACCCCCTGACTGCCCTGACCCCTATCCACACTCCCAACCCAACTGCTCCCTGGGACCATACCCCCTATCCAACTCCCCCTTCTTCCTGTCCCCTGACTGCCCCGTAACCTATCAACAGCCCCACCCCCGACAGGCCCCCTGGAACTCCCACACCTATTCCAAATCCACCTCCTTCATTCACTGTCCCCTGACTGCCCCACCAAAAAACCCCCCAAAAAACTCTGCCCCATCCGACTGCCCCCTGTTCCCTGACTGACCCCAGGACTCCCTGCCCCTTATCCAACCCCCAATCCCTCATCATGCCACTCAGAGTGGCAGAAGCTCCCAGCCCCACTACCTGGCCGGAGTCAGCTGCACTGCTTGCACAGCGGCGTGGCTGAAGAGGAGGGAGGACAGCGGGAGATGGGCTGGGGACTATCCTCCCTGGCCAGGAGCTCAAGGGCCAGGCACCTCTCTACACCTCTCCCCCAACACTTCATGTGGCATCAGCAGCTGCATCCCTCCCACTTACACTGGGGGACATTAAGGACAGCCACAGATTCGATACACTGACCTGTAAGAACCACAGTTGCTGTATATAGTCAAAATGAACTGAAATGGACATGAATGTTCTTTCCCTTTACTAATTTTGTTCCATTTATATCAGCAGGTTTTTTATTGTACTTATTTTTTAATTGCACATTGGCTTTTTGCACTGGTTTGGCATGTAATAAAATATATTTTGTTAAATAATTCATTGATATTACTTCATAACAGATGCTTTTAGTAGCACTAAGCATTCTACAGGATATATTACTTGTTTTTGTACACGGTAACAGAACTCATAGGATCAGTGACACACAGTGAAATAATTATAAATGTACAGCAAGTACTGCAAAATTAATAGGTGTGTTAACAGACTTGTATTCATAAACGTACACCAAGCACCAAACTTTTCCTAACAGACCGCAAAACTTCTGGTCTGGATAGAACACTATCCACTACATCATATTACTGGGGCTGACTGTTAGTGTTCTTGCGAAGCTTCCTCAGCCACATAGCTCCACACTAAGCTCTTCTAATATCTCTTGTGTCTGGCTGTTCAAATCAGCAGACAGCTGCTCTACTTTTACCCTCTACCCCAATGGCCACTTCCGCCTTTTGTCTCAGAGATATTATGCAGGACACTACATCCAGCTGTAACCATTGGGATATTTTTCTTGCTGAGATCCAGTCTTGTGAATCCACAAGACCAGCATACCTCCAGTCTACTCAAAGCACATTCAAGTCTCATTGTGCACCTGCTGAGCCAGTAGCTGAATCTTTCCTGTCAAGGTGGCCGGAGTTTCATGAGCAAGAGAAAGGCTGGCCTGCCTTTCTTCCCCTGAAGCTATTTGCATTTCACCATCATCAACGGTGAAATCTGCGGGTTGGGAAATAATGCCCTGCTTACAACTTTTTGAACAGTCCTGTGTTCTTAAAGATATGCATGTCTTGCACCTTTATTACTAGCCAACATTTGATGTTGGGCAGGTAAGCCTAGTGATCCACTAATGCTTGGATAGCCACAGAAGAAAAACCTCTTATGTTGATATAGTCAATGGAAAGGTGCTCTGGGGCCAAAAGAAGGATGTATGCATGCTAGATCACCCCACCACAGTTTGTTCCTAATCCATCCACTATGTCCTGTAATTTGTTGAGTCACAATCCTGCATAACAGGAGACAATGGCACTACACACAGGGCTGGCATCAGCCTTTGTGCCACCCTAGGCCAAGTGGCAAAAAAAAACAACCCCTCAACTCATCAAGCTGCTGCCAAAACACCACCACCGGACGCAAAGAGGGAGTCGCCGTCGAAAGAAGAAGCAGTGAAGACAGTATATGGCTGCCGAAATGCTGCCGAAAACCGTGAAGCGCCTCCCCAATACGGACAGTGCACACCCCCCCTCCCATGATGGCTGCCCCAAGCATCTGTTGCGCTGGTTCCTGGAGCTGGCCAACAACAACAAAAGGGTAGGAGCCCCCCCCAAAAGGGTAGGAACTGCCACTGAAATGCCATCCTGCAAATGGTGCTGCCCTAGACGACTGCCTACGTCATCTAGTGGTTGCACGGGCCCTGCCTACACAGTTGTGTGACACTGGTCCCCACTGTGGATTTTCCCACTGTGGATTTTCCAACTCCGAAGTAATTTTCTGCTAATAGCAATCCAGTAAGAGTTGGCTTTTAGTTCATGCGGTAGAGGTTCATGTGTTAAGCTCCAGAAGTCCCAATGATGACCGGGGTCCATGGATGTTATACTATTACCACTCGCTTTCTCAGTTGTCAGTGCAGTTCTTATTCTGGTGCCTCTGCGCTGAAGAGCTGGGGCAAGCTCGGTGCACAGACCCAGGAATGTGGCCTGTTGTCTTCAGAAGTTCTGCAGCCACTGCTCTTTGTCCCAAACTTGCATTATGATGTGATCCCACCAGTCAGTACTAGTTTCTCGGGCCCAAAAGCAGCACACCACTGTCTATAACTGCTCCATGAATGCCACCAACAACCTAAACTGATTTTTGCAATCTCATACAGCAATCTATCCTCCATGGAATCATAATGCTGTGATTCTTCTTGCAGCCACCGGAGATTATTCATCCTGTATTTGCAATGCTTGTGACAATAGTCCAGAGATGTGCTTGCGGCTTAGTTTTGTCAGAGATGGTGGTCAGGGAGAAGTGAAAAGTTGTTGTGGGATCTTTTTTTAAAAAAAAAAAAAAAAAAAAAGGGGGGGTGTGAAAATTATGGGATATGGATGGCATTATGGGATGGAGAAAGTTGCATGATAACTTGCTCTGTCACTCTTGCATGACTTTACTGACCCACCATACATTGCTAAAATTTCTCAAAAGACAGTGCACTAGACTATGGTGAGTTGCACACTAGGAAACTTACCCATGGTTCACCACACTGTGGATCGACCCAAGCATTCCTGATGATTGTGTAGTGCTGATAAAAGGAACTGAGCATGAACAAGTGACATGCCAACTGCGACAGCTTTTTGCCTATATAACTTGCTTTGGTCAGAGTGGCCACAAGATCAACTTCTGAAATATTACAAAGGGGTTAGATGGAACTATATTTGTCAAATATGAGTTGTCAGCCACACTTCAGTGGTCTCAACAATACTGTTGAAACTTACATGGACTACAGTGTAGGGTGGCATTATTCTAAGAGGTATGTCTACATAGCAAATAAACCCCCCCCCCCCAACAAAACACTACCCCTCCCCCCCCCCCCCCCCCAAAAAAAAAAACAAAAAACAAACCAATCCAACGCACCTGCATCAGCAAGCCTCTGAGCCTGATCAACTGACTCAGGCTCATGAGGTTTGCACTGTTGGATGGAATCTCAAAGTCTGGGCTAACACTGTAGTTTTTAGCACTATAGCTTGAGCCCAAGTCACTTAACTGAGGCTCCTGAGACTTGGTATGGCAGAGTTGACTGCTTAGGGAAGGGGTTATAAGAATGGCTATTTAAACAGTTGGGGTGAGATGATGCTTTTGAGAAGAGAGGAAATATGCTACAGGGCTGTACTGAAATCCAAGATGAGTTTTTCTGTTTTACTTTTTGAATATTAATTTTTTTTTACTTGCTATAAATGCTAAACTTTGAAGAAAAGATTTTGCTGACTGCAACTGCTTCTCTTTCTGCTGAGCCACTACAGGAGTTTACAGTCAGAATTTTGACCATGATGAATTTAATATTTCATTAGTATGGAGTCATATGTTCTATGCTAGAGTTGCTCAGCTTAATTGTTATTGTATCTTTGTTTAAAAGGTCTCCTTTTGTTTCTAGTAGCTACAATCCTTTTGGTTTTTTCTCTTTTGTTTGTATTAGTGCTAAAAGTGTCAACTTGGTGGCTTGTTCTCTGCTGCTATGTTACAAGTAAATTGTGAGACTCTACACTTTGCACCAGATTTCCTTCAAAGTTGTTTTGCTGTAAATGCTTTAGCTTGCTTGGCATTTTCCCCAGACCAAGCAACACTAGAAGCAGTAAGGAACAATCCAAACTTAAGAACTCAACCTCCAATGTGACAGAATAGTCATTACGTTCAAGACAAGTATCTCAGTCTGCTGTTGCATTATTATTCTGTTTAGGTAATATTTTCTTCTTCTATAGTTTGCTATCTGTATGGAAAATGTATTGTCTGAACAGAGGCCATGCTAAAGTATAATCTTTTCTAAATATTTTAGTGCCCATAATCTCCCCAAAGTAATTGTCATGATCAGAATCAAATTTCTGCAATCCTCGTTTTCTCCAGCCCTGAACAATGGGTTTACACTTCCACTCAATGTAACAAAGAAATAGAGGAACCAATTCTCAATGAACAGTGTGGACTCAACTACCAGTCGCTCCACAAATGCAGTAATTTCTAGTTAATTATTCTTACCGCCAGAAAAAGTTGAAACACAGAAATGGTGAGGTAATATCTTCTATTGGACCAACTTCTATTGGTGAGAGAGAACACAACTCCCGGCTCCAACAATACTGCATATTGTAAAAAGACAAACAGAATCCAATCAATAATTTTGGCCATCAGCCATGAGGGTTCCCTGTGACAATAGTCTAAGAGCACATGTATCTTCCTGTTCCAATTGTAAGCTCTCATCATCACTGACAGTTTGGGGGATAAATCTGTATCAGCTTATGAATTCTATTGTATTTCAACCTCCTTTTTGAATATAGCCCTAAGTGAAGCTTTGAGCATTTGTTTTGTAGCAGGGACTTGACACCTAGTGGAAAGACTGTTTGGGAAGAGAAATAAAGTTGGTTGACTCTGCCAGAGTGGAACAATTGGTTTACTACCAGAAGGCCCTTTGATGTTTAATGACTCCTGCCTAGAAGTCTAAGGGGTGGGAAAAAAGAGAAGCGAGAACCTGGAAATTCCTCAGCAGATGAGCATGGTCAGAAAAGGATGTTTTGAAAGAAGAATGCTCTCTGAGCAGAGGAAGCCATCCCATCACCACACACAGATGGCCAGGGCAAGTAGGTGGGAATAGTTGTCTAGCCTAGGGATTTAAATGAAACCTAGTAATCACAGGTGTGGTGCGGTAACACTGAGGAGGTACCTTCAGGAGTTTTTTTTCATTTAGCTGTAACCCTTTTGTACTTTTTTGGAGTAAAAAGTTTTTCTGGTTAAGTAATTCCTGTGCTTAGGCTGTGTTGCGTAACTGCTATGTTATCTCTGATGGGGTTAAGGAAGAAACTAGAGCTCCCAGAGCTAGATGGATTCTGGGTATCTGTGTGTGAACATGTCTAAGCAATTGTGGGCTCACGAGGGCTGTGACATTGATTTTGAAGCATAAGATGGCCAGACTGCAGGGTCCCACTGCTGAAGGAGGGAGGGTCAGCTACAGGATCTATAACTCAGCATGCACCTGAGGGACCTTGAGATGGAGCAGTGATTGGTCACTGTCTCTAGCACAGGGGGGTTTAGAAGAACTTGGCTGGATCACTACAGATTGATGTCAACCCAGAGAGCCAAGTGGGGCCAGGTTGTGTCAACCAGCAATTGAGCTTTCTTCTTGGAATTTAATGTCTTTGAGTTTAACTGTTCACAGATTAAACTCTTAATGACTCTTAACTAAGCTAGTGGTATGAAGAGTTCATTTCAGCCAGCAGATATGTAATCTAGTGAGAGAATCACATCAAATGGCCAATCAGGAAAACGATTTTATATACACATCAGTTTACTGAATTTTGGAAGGTGGTTTGGCACGGAAACAGGAGAGAGTTTTTTTGGGGGAAAAAAAAAGATGAAATTTCCATTAAATGGATTCCAGATGCTTCTTTGAGAAGAAGCAAGCCCCTTGTCACATTATTGGTGTCATAATAGTTTTATTTCTGATTTTAGGAACCAGGTTATGTTCTATTAAAACAAGGAGTTTCATTCTAGTGAAACAGAAGATCTGAAGGAATGTTCCTTCATCAAGTCATTTCTTCATGTGGTGGCTGGAAGACACCCACCTTCTGTAGGGGATCCATAGCAACACCTGGAATGGTTGTTTTCAATTACATGCCATCTTTCAGATTGCTGAGAGCATTAAGATAATCAGTTAACTCACTGGAAATATCCACAGTCAGAGTTTCATTGCTAAACTTTATATATTATTAGAAATGAAGGTAAGAAGGGAAAACATGAAGTTTCATATTGTAGTCAATTACAATTCCAAAGTCTGAGTGTTCTGAGAACACAGGTAGAAGCCAGCTTCAGAAACTTGAGAAAGGGGCTTCTTTGTGTTAATTTAGGGATAAAGTCACCTTTGTGGTGAGAACAAATTTGTTAGTGGGTGGTCTGATTAAACCAATTTTTTCCCCAAAAGAATGGCATTTACCTCCCAAATCATTTCACACAATATTAAAAAGCTGAGTCTTCTGGGTAGCAAACTACCTTAAATGACAGTTGCCAGATATAATATTCTGCAGCAAGTATCTAGTGCATATATATATCATAATCTTTATTAGAATATCAGGCCATCTGTATACATGACAGTCTGCAAATCACATTAATCAAGTTAAAAGGCATGGTAACTGACCTGAAGAGTTTTTGCAATCTAAATTGACAAGACAAACATACAGAAATTAACTCAAGGAGGGAGGGGATGTTTCACAGTCATTAAACCTCCTCCTCTCCCAACACAAAGAGAAAAGTATAAACAACCATTAAGCTGCTTGACGAGTTGGCCTCCTGCCTACATAGCATAAGTGCATTTCAAGGTGATTTTTTAATTTTATAATTGCTATGCCTTTGTTTTTATTTCTGTTTAATTTTTTTCTTTTTGTAAGTGTTCAGTCTTGAATAATGTTAATTTAAATCCTAACCCAACATTGCTAAAACAGTACCAATAATTATCTTTTAGGATTTTCATTTCATTGTTTCACATTTTTCTGAGTTAAAATAACTCAGGCAAGTAACATGTTTTTGGTAATTAGGCATAAGTATCTAAGATGAAGCCTACTGGAGATTATAGATTATAATTAAGATTATAAAATCTTAATTTTTTTGTTACTGTTGTTCTGCTAAATTGGTGTTCTATAATGTTGACGTTGGCAATATTTGACCAATATTTGATTGGTCAATTGACCAGTTACATTTGGACAGGTGAAATGCTCAGCTGTACACTTACCTACATGCCACCGTGCATATTTCAGTGACTGTGCATTTGACAAGATGCCCTCAGGGCTCTGAGTACAATGCATGATAGAGATGAGGATATCGGCATAAGTGCACTCAGTCTGATTTTGTGAATTTAAAAATTCATATATTGAAGTAAATAGTTTCAAGACTTCAGATCTAGAGTATTAAACATATAAACTGGCAGCATTGTATGCATAACCAGAATGGCTTATATTTAATAAATATGCATTTATTTAAGTACAGTATATGTTTGAATTAATTGTGATCACATATTACACGTAAGAATGAAAACAGAGTGAAAAAGGAAATATTTAAAGCTCTAGATATAGAACTGTATTTATATTTCTGGAACTCTGCAGCTGCATTTATTTCAGTCAAGCATGTGATCAATCAAAGCTTCTGCTTTAACCAGTGGCAGGGGGAACAAAACTATATGCACCTATTCACATTTTTTATGTTGTCAGTGCAGTCATAGGGTCTAGAAACCATCTTTTAACTACTAAATCTGAGATCCTGAAACACTATTCTGGAGCAAGGGCTGAATTCTACAGCAAATTCTGCAGATGTGGAATCATGGAATACATGAGGGCATAGGCGCCAATTTTGTGGGTGCTCCAGCAGAAAAAAAATAGTGGGTGCTTAGCATCCACTAGCAGCTAGCTTCCCCCCTCCCCACCCCAGTGCCTCCTGTCTTCCGGTGGCCCTGCCACTGAGCTTCTCCTTCTGCCTCCCAGCGCCTCCTACCTACATGATCAGTTGTTCTGTGGCATGCAGGAGGGAGGGGGAAGGGGCAGAACCAGATGGGAAGAGGCAGATGGGTGGAGCAGGGGTAGGAAGAGGAGGAATGGGGGTGGGAAGCTGAGGGCCAAGGGTGGGGGTTTGGGAGAAAGGGTTGGGCAGGACCTGGGATGGGAAGAGGCAGGGCAGAGTGGGTTCTTGGGGAAGAGGTCAGGTAGGGAGAGGGCACTTTTCTTGTGTAATGGATCCACTGCTCAGAGAAGTCATAACTTGTAGACATTTCTGTCCAACACAGAGAGAGGCAGAGTTTTCTTTCTATAAAATAAAATTGAAAGTTCCCCTTGCTGTCACTTTTACTAAACCTGCTGTGGTCTTTCCCCTTTGTCTGTTGCCAGTGAAGAGATCAGCTGTTTCTTTTTTTTAGTCTCTATGTGGAGACTTCTTGCAAGAGATTTTTTTTTCTGCCTATGGTGGTGCGAAGCCCCACTCCCTGAGGAAAAAGGGCTGAACCAGGCCAGAGAGGCTGCACAGACCAGCAGCCAATCAGGACAGGGCTAGGTCTTATATAAAGGCTGCCCAGCTAGGGAGAATGCAGTCACTCCCCAGCCAGCAAGGGAGAACAACTGACTCCTGATGGAAGGAGCAGCACCTTGGACAGAGCAGTGCTGGGCAGACTTGGGTGAGCAGAGCGGAGCTTCAGCCCATTACCTGTCATGCTGCAGCCCATGCTAAAAAGGGTCGGGAAGGTACATAGAGCCAAAGAGGAAGTGGCCCACGGAAACTGAGCAGGCAAGAGGGGAAGGAAGAAGGACAGATTGAGGCTATGGCTAGAGGGTCCCTGGGTCAGGAACCAGAGTAGCAGGTGGGCCTGGGTTCCCCTCCTTGGCACTGCATCTGGCCATCGAGGAGAGGGGCTGAGACAGACCTCAACTTGCCCGTGAGACGAGGGGTTAGACTATAGAATTGTGGTTGGCCACCATGGCAGGTGCAAGCAGAAGGACTGTTAACAACCCCCTGCCCCAGAAGTAGGTGAGACCAGAGGAGTGGACACTGCCCTCCTGAAGCAGATGAGGACTGTCCTGACGAGGATGCTGCCGAGCAGGGAGCAACACAGGTCCCAAGGCAGCAGAATAAATGGTGGGCCCGACACCATGCACTGAGGGTGCTCCACGGTGGTCGAGAGCTAATTCTCAGAGCGACTGGCAGGAGGCGCCTGTGGTGGTGAGTTGAACCCCATCATGCTGCCTTTCCCCCACCTTTGCAGTTTTCTTCCTCCAATCAGCACGATCTCAGTTGGGAAGAAGGATTTTTTTTTTCTCTGAAACATTTTTGGGACAGCTGAGAACTCCCATAAATTAGTGGATATATCACAAGTCTGTTTCAGCCTTTAAGTGAGTCCAGGTAGATCACATGATCCCATTTGCAACCTGAAAACCTCCTTGGAGCTGATGGGTGGGTGTTTTGCCAGAAATATACAACATGCTATGTGCAGCAATATCAGCCCTCTTCCAAAGGTATCTGCAAAGCTGTCACCTGATCATCAATACATTGTTTATCTTAAGCGTTACAAAATTAAGTTGCTGTTTTCTTTGGATACAATTTTCAGGCAACAGTTCCCTCAGTCTACTCTCACTACATTGCAGGATGAAGATAAGTGTTTAAAAATAAAAAAAATGATCTATAATCTATAAAGAAGTAATGTGTTAAGTTCAAAACCTATTTAATATATTTCTCAACATACGAATCTTGGAGTAATTCTACCATGGCGCACACTTGTGGAGAATAATCAGTTTTTCTTCTATTTAGACTGAATCTCCACATTTATGCAATATTTTACTTGTGTGGTTGGTGGATGATGGTCACTGCATGAAATATCCCATGGGTTAGTATTTTGGTTTCTGAGCATGGATCCATAGTAGGAAAAAAATTGTTGTCTTTTAGCTAGGGTGTTTACATGAAAACTGGGTTTTCATTCTATTTGATGTCAATATTACTGTGGGTGGCTATTTATTTATTTTTAAATTTTTATTTTTTGTAAGGAATCCTCTAATAATAAAGTAGAGTTTCTTTCCAGGATAGGTATCTTTGTAAAAGACATTACATCAAAAGATTTTCAAATTTAATATCCGCATTTGCTAACAAATGCTTATATAAGCTCGAAATTAAGTCTTTAAGACCATAATTAGTAAGATATCTTCACAGCATGACACAAAGATGATAAAAGGCGCTTTAAAATACGGAAATGTAAGATTCAGAACAAATGTGAAAGCATATGTATTACTTTAGAGCAGTGGTGCCCAATTTTTTTCAGTCGCACCTCCCCTTACCCAGTCCATGACCCCAGGAGCTAATGATTGGATATGGGGGTGAATGGGGCAGGATAGGGGATGGGGAGCCATGCTCTAGGAATGATGGGCAGGAGGAGATGCTGGCACTTCTCTTCATGGAGCAGTCTCTGAGTAGTCTTCTGTGCTTCAGCAGCAGCTACTGCTCTTCACCCCTGGGTGGCAGAAGCCAGTTACTGTGACTGACAGGACTTTTATTACCCAGGCAGCTGGGACTGGGGTTGGGGGCAGATCGGGACTCGGTGGCACTCCCTCACAGCCCCCTGCTGGGGATAGGGGGACTGGCTCAGTCCCACTGTGCCCCCCTGGTGGAGGTGTGCCCCACAGTTTGGGGGCCACTGCTTTAGAGCTAAGGACATGTAATCTAGTGTAATGTCTTAAAATATGTTTTGTTTCAGTTGCACTTGGTTTAAAACAGCTAATCCTTTTTTGTTTGACTAAGAATATTCAGTTACAGTATTTGGGGGTCGACTGGGGCTATGGCTACTCTAGAGAGCTTACTGCAGTCTACCTACATGGACACAGCTGTGCCGCTGTAAGCTCTCTAGTGTAGTTACTCTAAGTTACAGGAGAGAGCTCTCCGATCAGCTTAATTAATTCACCTCAATGAGCAGCGGCTTCTCCCATCAACATAGTGCTGTCCACACCACAGCTTAGGTCGGTATAACTTACGTCGCTCAGGGGGATAGCTTATTCACACCCCTCAGTGATGTAACTTATACCTACTTACACTATAGCGTAGCCATAGCCTAATTCTTCAGCTCACAGACAGACTATGCATAATGACAATTTTTTGCTGTGTGTGTATTTTAGGACTCATTATTTCAGATACTTTCTATGAGGCCAGTTTTGTACACCTTACTCAAGCAGTAATCCCAATGAAGTTCAGGTGATAAGTATGTAGAATAAGGTGTAAAAATATAAAATAAGGTCAAATTTGGCCCTGGCTGCCCACTTTATTTCCAATAAAGACTGTTCCTTTGAGAAATAAAAGAATACGTGCTTGTCCTGTCTCTCTAGAAACTTTCAGCATCTTCCATGTATTGTATTTATCCTCTTGATCCTCTTCACTTTGTTGGAGTGATGAAGCATGTGATTGTAAAAATATGGTCACTTAGAATTTTCATTTCCTTCCTTAAGGTTTGTGATATTATGTTGCCTCTAATAAAAGAAACCATATAAAGCATTCTTCTCTCTAAATTTTTTTCTAGTAATGTATTTTTTTGTCATACAGAAAACTGAATGCTAGTGAACAATTTCAGAATAGATTTCTTTAGATTTCTGTGTATTAAGAAGCCAGTATAAAGTGTCTTTTAAAATTAAACATAAAGGAGATAGTGTGTTCTTTAGTAATCTAATGTGTGGACAGTGGCTCACAATGGTCCCCTCGTCATTGTACCAGAGCAATATGTGTGAGGATCACAGGCCTTGAAACCAAACCCATGGGTCTCCAGGCAGTGTTTGGGCCATGACTGCCACACAGAAGCACATCTGAGCAAGCAGAGAGGGGAACCAGTGAAGTGCTAGCTTACAAAGGGCCCTGCCCCCCAAAGCTTCTGATTGCTGGATGCTTCCTCATCCCCAGATGGCACTGTTTAAAACATGAAGTTCAGGAAGTTGTCTGAGCAACTAGAGGAATTCTTGGATGGCTGCAGTTGTGGACTTCTCCTGACTTCAGAGCCTTGCCTTCCTACTCACTTCTGGTTCCTATCCTCTTTATCCCAGACTGTTCTTTATTCGTGTTCTTCTTCCTCATTCCAGGTCTCTTCTCCTATGCCTTACCCATCACTTCTCTCTGGCTCTGACCTTCATCTTGGCACCAGATGATGTCTCTTGTTCTGACTGACCACACCCTGGCCATTAAAATATGCGTGTATGTGTTGATGTATATGATCAGGAGCCCACTAGTGGCTGGCCTTCGCAAGAACGAATGCCTGCTACTTAATGATGCTAATTCTTTTTAGCAAAAGTCTTGTGCTTTATCAGTGCTGATGGTCATAGGTCAGTTCTAGCTGGTAATAGGGGATCTGCATATATGAGGCCATGGTTTGTAAACCCTATTCATAGAAGGAAGGATGCTAAAGCAAAGAATTGGAGACGAAGACAACTGTGTGCTAGTTTCCTTTCTACCATGGACTTGCTGAGTAACTCTGGTCAAGTTACTCAACTTCTGTGTCCCACTTTACTCATTTCTAAAATGACTATGATCATATTTCATTACCTCGCATTAATCTGTTTTAATGCATCTTGCTGTTTTCAGGTTGAAGGCACAGTGTAGGTGCCAGGTATTATATAATTTTAACATAAGTTGTTGATGTCCCTTTCTGTACACTTCAAAAGTATAGGGTGATGCTTCATAAAAGTAATGACTGCATGTGATGTCATCTTTTTCTTGAGGAAAAAATTGGAAAGTACATTCATAGGGCCAGATTCAGCCCGTTTATTTTAGTGAAGGAGTTGGTGCAAATTAATGTTGCAAATGCAGATTCAGTGTGGACTTGTATTCTGACTAGGTGGCAACCCAATATGGAGCTGAGTAGCAGGGATTTATATTACAGTATCACCCATGAGCCCCTAGCAGGATCACTGAATTATACACAGAACACATTGGCAGTAGTAATCTGTGAAGCAAATAGGGCAGCTGACCGTGGCCCTATATCACAGAACTTTGGCCCCGGAAACCTGTGGAATGAGAGCTTGCTGGTTTTAGGTAAGCCAGCATAAAGTGAAATTTTCTCTTACTCAAATTTCTCTTTTTCTGTTCAGTGATATACAGGAGTTAGTCTGGATTTGTTCCTAAGTACGTAGTTAGTGACATAATAGTACTGGGTGAAAATTATTAATTAAAACCAAGAAGTTTATTTTGGCACATATTGGATTAAGTAGTTCCTCTGTAAGTAATTTTTGATACTTAACTTTACAATAGAGTACATTGTATGTTTTCACAGTGGGGCTCTGAGGTTTGTCTCATCTTATAACAAAATAGTGGTATTATTACACTACTACCATGCACTTTAGTAAACGGTATTCCTTTTGCAGAAGTGACAGAGTCCTGTGGCACCTTAAAGACTAACTAAAGTATTAGAGCATAAGCTTTCATGGGCTAATACCCACTTTGTCGGATGCATGTAGTGGCACTGCATGCATCCGATGAAGTGGGTATTGGCTCATGAAAGCTTATGCTCTAATACTTTAGTTAGGGCTTGGTTACACTGGCACTTCATAGCGCTATAAAGCCCCCACGAGCGCTATAACCTCCTCCCCATCCACACTAGCAAGGCACGTAGAGTGCTATAACCGCGGAGTTATAGCGCTCCTGGTAATCCACCTCCGCATGGGGAATAAGGGCTGTAGCGCAGCTGCTGTAGCGCTACAGCAAGAATGTGGACACCCACTGCGCTACAAGTGATCTTTTGAGATGCCTAGAGCCATTTAAGGCAATTGACATCTCTTCCCTTTCTTTTGAACTCGGCTGGAGGAATGCAGAAGTACCTCTTTAGAGTTTCTCTCTTAACTCTGCAGATAAGCAATGCAAATGTTTAAGGAGGGAGCCTGTGTGAAAACAAAGCCCTCTATGAACGGAGGCTCACTGACAGGCTTTCAGAAGAACGGAAAAATCACTGGCGCTCTCCCTCCGCATACACACAACACATCCCCCCTCACCTCCCTCATTTAAAAAACACGTTGCAGGCAGCTGACTGCTGGGATACCTGCCCTAATGTGCTGCTCTTAATGCCACATTAAGTGCCCCAAATGTGGCCATGCTATACCGCTGGCGCGTCTGAGTGTGGACATACAATAGCGCTATACATATTACTGTATAAGGGGACCGCTATAACCAATAGCGCTATAATCTTGTAAGTGTAACCATACTCTTAGTCTTTAAGGTGCCACAGGACTCTTTGTCACTTCTGCAATTCCAGACTAACACGGCTACCACTCTCTGGTATTCCTTTTAACTGTGGTACATCCTTTAATACATTATGAAGGTACATAGAGGATGCTGGATACATCTCAAATGACTGCTTTCTCCTACATCAATGTCAGCAGTGTAGTAGAGGGTAAACACAGGAGAATGGAATTTATGCCCTTCTCATTCAGGGAATATGGAGTTTAGATTAGTTTACCCTCTTTGTGTTTTTCTTTAACTACACCACTACCCAGTATCGTACTTATTTTTACATTGTATTGCTGTGTTTCATGTGATAAACTATTGTTAATAGCCAGTTATATATGTGTGCAACACAAGTAATCTTACGAGTATTCTGATGCACACTGCAGAAATAATTTGCAGTTAACAAACCATCAGCAAAAGTATGGATATAATAAGAGGCCTAAAATGTCAGAATGAGGATTTTCAGAGTAACTGGAAATATTTTCATGATAGAAAAACAAATATGATCCCCCTTGTGTTAAATCTCTTCCTTTTGAATTGAAATGAACTTTAAAAACATGTTAGCAATAACAAAGTAATTTTGGGCACATGTATCATGACCAGATGTTTATAATAGATAACTAACTTAAGTAAAAATCTGCTCAGTGAATTAAAACACTCAAAATGCATTTTAGATTATACATACACAGTAAATGACAATATCTACACAGCTAGCATTGTTGGCTGTGGATTACTGATGTGTTAAAATGTTTGCTGCCATCCCAATCAATCACCCAAGTGTACCTCCCTGTAAAATAGCTCCATTCTAGCTTATTAGCAGCACCCAGAATGACATCAGTTTGAATAGAAAGACCATTTTAACAGAAGCAAATCTGATTATGTTGTCAGTGTTGATTAACTAATGTTTAACTAAGCTTGAATAACAGTGGCACTGCAGGAGAAGACAGGAAAATGCATACTGAAGTAATTACGTATGATTAATGTTAATACAATTAATATTTAATCATTTTGTGAGTGACTAATTTTCAAAAATGTGTAAGTGACAGCAACAACTATGGACATTTAGCATAGTGCTACCATGGTGACAAAAAACATGATTATTTTGAAAGACAAGTGGCCAAAGAAAATATATTTTTCTGAGAAAATGTTACAGAAATTAAAGGTAAATACCAGGTGCCTAATGCACCATTATTTGTGTCTGCAATTTAGTTACAAAGTACTATAGGAATTTTGTGCAATGCTACTTGCTTCTAAAAATCAATTTGCTAATCTGCAAGCTGATTGTAATAATTGCAGCTGGCTGATTGCATCCATTTTACAGGAATCTACAATTACAGTGCCATACAGCTCTGAGAAGTGCATTGTTGGTCTTTTGAAGTACTGGGAGGAAGGGTGGGGAGTGTTCTAAAGTCCTTCTTGTTTTGATGAGCAAAATGGACCACCAGTCACCAAGAGACAAGAGACCTTGCAGTGAAAGTCCCCATGCTGCACCAAGGGCTGTGCCAGGTCATTGTGTGTGTGGTGTTTTCAGAGGACATTTGCAAATGATGGTGCTGCCTAGAAGATGTAATACTCGTAGGATAAAGTCAACTCTTCTATCTTTAAACCCTAATTATGGTTATCTAAATGGATAGTATATGCAGTGAACCCCACTATAAAGAAGCTCAAGCCCAGGTATTGGAAGGGTTTAGGGTTTGTTCCAAAATGTTGCAGCTTCTAAAGCTTGCTTTAGTGAACTTTCCATTCTTGAATTTAGAGCTGTAAGCTTATTCCTCAATCACCTCCTTGTCCCTGTGATACTTCTACTTTGGAACTTGCTAGAGCCAGTTTTCGAATGAGAATAGTAGTTAGTGGAATTCTCTGAATATATTGCTCCATAGGTCTGCAGTCATCTTCCTTCCATCTTTATGGCTTTGGAATCTTTCTATTTCAGATGGCTAGAAACACAAGGGCCATTGTGCTACCTTTCTGGTTTTGGTTTAGGCACTTAAGGGTGCACACATTTAATATGATATCTTCTAAATAGGCTAACTATTCCAAATATGGAATCAAAACAGGTTTCTATTTACTTCAAACATTTGAATCTCTTACCATCTTACATGTACTAGCATAAGTGGGTTCCCTTTCCTTGCATAAAATCTGTGTGTAAGGAATTCTCCTTTTCCTCATCTTCTCAAGGAAAATTCTTTCTATTCCTTCTTGATCTCCACAGCTCATGACACTGGGTTTTATCAACTAGAGCAGTGGTTTTCAAACTTTTTTGGGGGAAATCCAATTGAAGAAAATTGATGCCCATGACCCAGGGGAGCAGGGGGGCTTGGGGTCTGGTAGGGGCTCAGGGCTGGGGCAGAGGGTTGGAGTGCAGGGGTAAGGGCTGTGGTGTGGGTCCAGAAATGGGGGGGTTCAGGGTGTAGGAGGGGACTCTGGGCTGGGGCAGAGAGTTGGAGTGTGGGAGGGAGTCAGGGCTCTGTGCTGGGGGTGCAGGCTCTGGGGGTGGGGCCAGGGATGAGGGGGTTAGGGTGTGTAACGGGGTTCCTGCAGGGCCGCCCCTGCCCCTGCCCCTGCCCCTGCCCCTGCCGAATTGAGAAAATCACTCCAAGCCTTTGTTGTAGTGCTCACCTGGTGCTTTTATTTACAGGTAGTGTTCCTACCACCTTTCCACCACACACAGTCCCCTTTTTACAGTCTGTCAGCAAGAGCGAGGGGGCAAGCTATTTCTCCCTGCTTTCCCTTAGAGCAGCTTCCCCTTTCCAGCTCTTCCTGCCCCCGCCCTTTCCAGCTGCCCCTTGGCTTCCTTCCCCTCTGGCTTTTATCCACCCCCTGCCTGAAGAGGCAGCAGCTGTTCCAGTTTCCCTGATCAGGGTCAGGTGATCTACCCAGCTCCCATTCACCTCCCTTAATTGGAGCTGGAGTGACAGATGGTTGGCTAAGCAATTTTTCTGCTTAGCACCCTATCACAGGGTGCATGAAGGAGTTCTTGGTTGGCGGGGGGGAGGGACCCTCAGGGCTAGGGTAGGAGATTGGAGCATGGATTTACCTCTAGAGGCTCCCAGTCAGTGGCACAGCTGGGGTGCAGAGGCAGGCATCTCACCTGTCCTGGAACTGTAGTCTGTGCTGCCCGCACTGCCCCTGAAGTGGCCAGTAGGTGGTCTCACTCCTAGACAGAGATGCACAAGTAGCTCCATGTGGCTCTCACTTGGAGGCACCCCCCTCCCCCAGCTCCCATATTCCACTTACCATCCAATGGCAGTGTGGTGCTGGTGCTTGGGATGGGGGTAGCGCCCAGAGCCCTGTGCCCCCCTGCCTAGAAACCAGACTTGCTGCTGGCCGCTTCTGGGGTGCAGTACGATGTCGTAACAGATAGGCACTAGCCTGCCTTAGCTGAGCAGCACCACCACCAAGACTTTTAATATCTAAGTCAGCAGCACTGACCAGAGCAACCCAGCGCCTTACATGCCACGACTCAGTACTGGGTCATGACCCGAAATCTGAAAAATGCTGAACTAGAAGATTAAAGCACCAGTTCAGCAATTTTATCTTCCATAAGCTGTGCGTGCATTTAGAGAGCCTTGGTTTGCCTGCACCAAAAAGCCTGATTCTGTAAGGGCTTGTCTACACTTGAAATGCTACAGTGGCACAGTTGCATCACAATAGCACTTCAGTGTAGACGCAACCTACGCCGATGGGAGAATCCCTCCTGTGAGTACAGGTAATCCACCTCCCCAAGCGGTGGTATTTAAGTTGATGAAAGAATTATTCTATTGAGCTACAGCTGTCTACAGGAGGTCTTAGGCCAGTTTAACTATACCACTTGGGGGTGACCAGATGTCCTGATTTTTATAGGGACAGTCCCAGTTTTTGGGTCTGTCTTTTATATAGGCTTCTATTGCTCCCCCCACCCCTGTCCTGATTTTTCACACTTGCTGTCTGGTCACCCCATTCTCACATTCCTGACCAACGTAGATAAATCAACCTAATTTTTCTAGTATAGACCAGGTCTAAGTCTTGCTCAAAATAGTAGTTCTATTGAAGTCTCCCATTGGGACTACTCACATGAAGAGGACTTTCAGACACAAATCTTAAACAATATTATGTATCAAATACAGTTGTGTACTTCAAACTGTATACAATAAAATAGCTACGTCCTATCTTTTTCTTGCTCATAGGTTTAATTACTTTCCTTCATTAAGCACTAGGCTAACTTTTAGTTTACTGTAAGATTGTGAACTGTCACCTCTGTTGTTCACTCAGGTCCATGCACCCATTTACCCACATGTCTATCAGATGCATAATCATTATTTATATAAATTGCTGTAGTGCTTAGAAGCTCTAATTATGAATCAGAGCCCCATTGTGTTTGTGCCTAGCAGCACAAAGTCCCATGCCCAAAAGCTTAAAATCTAAGTTTGACAAGCGGCAACATGTGGATACAAAAAATGGAAAACAAATTCAGTGCAAGAAGCAGCCACAACTTGGACCAAACTCTGGGTTCTAGGAATTATTCCACTGCTACCCTTCAGCTGGCCTCAGAGTTCAAGATGAACTGTGTGGTGATAGTGTTTTATATTGAAGCATATTTGCCCACGCACTTAATCTTGTAATAGCTCAGTCAGTATGACAGTCAAGAGAATATTTTCTCATTTGAAAAACAGTGATATTGAATATGCCATAGCTGCAGGGCTAGTATGTATTCAAAGCTCTCCCATTGTTTACTGTAATAGAAAACAAACAATAATATTATTATCTCGATGGGGAATGAGACTTAGCATAAGTCTCAGTACTTTGGAAGTGACAGGTTGAACTTTACGTTTACAATTTACATTCATTCTTTGTAAGGTGCCAAAAAACATCCCCATGCCCATATTTAAAATGCATAATCTTTTATACCTCTCTTCTAGAACTACCAAAAGAGTCCAGTGATATTTATCAATCGTCCTAGTCCCAATAGGATTGGAGTTCCCTGACATTTAAATGCTGATGATTGAATTGGGGGCAATGTATGTCTCCAAGAAAATACATATATTACTTGGTTATAATGTCTCACCCTGAGCTTTGCAGGGTATAAAATGTCAGATATATTTGTAGTTATCGGTTCAACTATTATTCAGGTAACTGGTGTATTCTGATCAACTGCAGGGGTTAAAGTAATTACTGTAATAAAACATTTAAAACTTTTTTACAAGAGGAAACAAAAATGAACAGAAAGGGAAGGGGTTATCACTGTCAGAGACATTGTTGGGGTGGGGTGGGGAGTGGAACCTTAAACTCATTTTTTGGCTATTTCAGTTAAGTCAGAGAGGTTTCCAGATTCTGTTTGTGAAGTTTGAGAAATGAGCCTTTTCTTCTATGCTTTAAGTGGAAGGTAAATTTATTTAAATGAAGATGTATATTTAAAAATCAAAGTGTTAGCACTATACAGTTCTAGCATCTATCCTGGCCTAACTGGGGACATTTCAAGGAGTGACAGCCACAACACCACCCCTCTGTGTTATGACTAAAAATTGTTAGGGAAGTGACAGTAACCCTGTGTATTGCTATGAGTGTGAAAATTGTTAGAGGAGAGAGTCAGTGGTGACAGTGGCCCATCCCACCCACTTCACGTATGTGACCCTCATCCTCACCTCCAGGAAATGCTGCCAGCCAGAAGAAACATGCAGCCAGTTTAGTGATTTTAACTAAACTGACTGCCGCCATTATGGTGCTCTGAGCACTTCACATATGCTGGAAGCAAGAATAGAGATCAGGATGTGAGGGTTGAAAAATGAGGGAGATGATGAGTTAACCATCTTCTCCTCCACTTTCAAGCATGAATCAGCACTCTGCTTTTGGAAAAGCTACTCCTCAGGTGACGTGAAAAGAATCTGGGCCCTTGAAAGGAGTTGAGCACATCCTCTAGTACTCAAGTCTTCATTCACACCCACTGCAGACTTGTGACTGACCCTAACCCCTAGCCAGTCCCAAACTCTCCTCTACATGAGCTCTTATAAACCCTTGTTCTAAACTGTTAACCAATACAAGTACCTCCCAAATCTCTCCCCTGTCTTATGAAATAGCATTGGAAAACATGGTATAGTCCACAGAGGGTCAGGAAGCATTGCTTACAGGGGTGCTGGAACAATTTGTATGGTGGGAGTGATGAGCACTCTTGAACCAAGCTGCAAACCCTGTATATGATGGGGAGAGGGGCTGTTCATAAGATGATGTGTAAGAATGTGAGGTCCTGACTCTGCAGGGTTGTGTTTCTCTTTCTCTCCAGAAAATATTTGTCTTTTATATCAAAAGTCCTGTTTAATACATACACATTTAAAATGCTTACCAAATTTTATCTTCTTCAGAGGCTGCAATATTGGAGCCTTGCTACTAGTAAAAAGCTACTTACCAAAGTCCAATGTTTTTTATTTTATTTATTTTGCTAAACAGTTAAAAATAAAAATAAAAAACAAGCAGAAAAACACACAGGAAACAATAAAAGCCAATTATGGTAATACACAGGTAATGTTAAGAATTTAAACAGGGAAGAAGTCAGAGAATTCTCAGCTAGGGTGCCTACCATAACTTTGTCCCCAACAACTTTTCACTTAGAGAGAGATTCTGCACCATTAAAACCAATGGAAGTTTTGCTATTGATTTCAGAGAGAGCTAGGGCAGGCTCTTAAATGCTACAGACTTCATTGCCATACCAAACATAAATTAAATCTCCCACTGAAAGCAAAGACAAAACTCAGTTGATTTCAGTGGGACCAGGATTTCACTCTTTTAACTATTTTGGGAAGGCATATATACCCCTTAGTGTCCATTATTTGGCTGACAAATGCCTCTCCCTTAGTTTTCTTGGCAATGATCACAACGGTGACTGGGAGAATAAACAGACTTTTTTTGCAGGGAGTGGGGAGGCAAGCAGTTTTGGTCCCATAAGTAATTGGCATTCGTAACAATATCTAGTCTGCCTCTAGAGTTCACATGCATATATTGAATAAGAGGACAAAGAACACAAGGGAGCTTTTCCATTGGGGATATGAATGTGGCCTATATGTTGAAGGAGACTAAGATACTGAGTGAGTGTTCAGAGTTAAGGCTGATGCAGGCACTTGCACTTAGAATTGCCTGAATATTTGGTCTTTATACTTCAACCCTGACTATAATTAAGAATGCTTTTTGCCATGATTATGATTTTCCTATGGTTATCTAACTTTAAAACTTACATATGTACTATTTCTCAAAGGACTAAGTGCTTGGGGAGGTTTGAAGTTGTCTTAAAATCAAGTTTTTTGGGAATTAATTCCCCAGTAATGCTGACTGTTACAATTTGAGGTGTGGTCCACACCAGTGAGAGGTTGTGTTACTACTTGCCCTGTCAGTCTCAGTGCCTCATAATGCTGGACCTCCCAGCCTGGGGTGCTCAAAGCAAGCCTACAAGCACACAGATCACACCCTGAGTGTCTGTGCTAGACAGCTCTAGTCCAGCAGCCATCTATAGCCCCATTCTGACTTCCATCAACTTTGGTTACAAATATCAAGGGTATCTCGACACACTGCCAAGTTCTGAATTTCTCCAAAACCATGTGCCATGAAGTATTCAGCTTTTAGTAGGAACACTTAAGATTTGTTGCTCCTTTAGAGACACAAGGATATTACAGCTTATTAACTTAATAATGGTAAATATACCCTTCCATGCAAATACAGGACTGCGTTGTTTTATAGTCCAAAATAAAACAAATTTGTTACCGATAGGACATAAGTTAGAAATTGTTACAAGCAAATAAAAGTGAACGCACACATCTGAAAGTCTAAAACTTAAACTAGCAAAATAAAGGCTTTGTTCAAGATGGCCCATCTCACCAGTCATTATTCTTTTCCCTCTGTGGCAGTCTTTCCCTCACTCAGGACCTTCCACTGGACTACAAGATGCTGCCTTCCCTTTTCTTGCTATGTGAAAGACTTTTGCCTAAGGCGGCTTCTCACCTTTGTTTAGTTCCCAGGAACTTCACCCCCACGTTGGTTGATAGACCCTGTGAAATCCTGGCACTCCCCTATTCACCACTGTCATATACTTATGATATGTTTTGCAAAATGTATGCCTTGTGAGGTATCATTCTGAAAGTCTTGATCTGCTAGATATGAATAGCTCATTGGATTGTATGTGCTATTGTTGTATGGGAAGTTATGAAGTTGGCTATGTATGTGTCACTGAAACATGCTGTGGGGTCGAATACCCACAAGCCTTTCACGTACAACAGTAAAAAGGCCAAACAATATTCATGGCTTATTGAGGAAATGCACACAAGCACAAGGACTACCCCAGGAACTGTGTACAATAGAAACCTCTCAGAGACTTCATTTCCCAATGGGAACTGTTTGACTCAGGTCACAGCAAAAGAGCTTTCCCGCAAGTTGGAAAAACATATAAAAGAGAGAAGTGACATCATGATGGGGAACCTCCTTCTCCCAACAACACAACACCTAAAATATCTGAACTAGAGGGTAAGTGCTGATCCCAGGCAGTAAAGAGAGAAGCCTGCCTATGTGTACAAAAGCTAAACTGCTCGTACTACTTAACTGGGTGAGACACTGCTTGTTTCACATCCTAACTAGTATATTAGGCTCAAATTGCGGGTTTGTTTTATTTGTTATGGTAATCTACTTTCACCTGTTTGACATCACTTAATCTATCTTTCTGTAGTTAATAAAGCTGTTTTATCTTTTTTGAGTGAAGTGTTTGGGAGAAAAAAATCTCATTTCAGTTAACAGGAGCTAGTGCATTGTCCTTTTTACAGTGTGAGAGGGGTGGACTGGGCAATAAATTCATATTGGTCAAGTTTTGAGTAGGTCAGAATGGTACCACTCTGGGGTCCTAGATTGGGGAGCTGGGGATATTTTGGCTGGAGCCTTTCCATTGTTGGTTCATGCAGTGGCTGGCAGAGCATTCCTGAACACAGCTGGGTGTGGCCCATATGTGTGAATGTTGGGGTGAGTACAAGCTTAGAGAGCTTTGCATCTTGGTGTGAGAGAGAACCCAGATTGGTAAAACAGAGGGCTCAGCTGTACCCCAGTTCCAGATGGCACCCCAGAAGGGTCCTGTCACCAGCCCATCTTTCTCTGCTTGCAAGAATTCTATCATCTTTTGCCTGTGTAGTGATGGATGCCAAAATGGCTTTTCGTCTCTGCTTCTCTCTCGAAGTTCAGTGATCTTGCTTCAAGAGGCAGGACGACCTCATGATGTTCTTCCCTTCCTGTAGTCTTCCTATCCCCCACTGAATTGAATGCATGTTGGACTTTATCCATTTTGTTCACACCTTGCTTACACTCATTGAAGAAACATAGATAGTTGTGACATTCCCTTCTGTCTGGGAGAGACTTGCTTCTCCCTATATTTGGTCACAGACTGTAATGCATAATATAGGTATCTATAATTTCCTCTGTAAATGGAGGCCAACCCAATTCAAAGATGGAGGAGGGTACAGGGCTTGCCAGTGAAGCCCATAGCTGGACAGGGGACAGACTGCTCACCAGGGATCATAGGGAGGTGTGCCCTGGCAGGAGGCCCAGAGAAAGGTTAAGAAGGAATGTGTGGGAGTACAGGACTACCTCCCCACTCATTATGGGAAGGGTTTGCCAGGAGAAATTTGCTGGATCTGCATCTGTAATCCCAGACACCTCCCCTGGGGCTCAGGTTTTAAGGGGGAACTAGATATCTGACCTCCCTAAGGGGAGCAGCCATACAGTTGACCTCTTGGGAACAGTGAGAGAGGTGATCGAGAAGTACTCCACTCCAGGTCCCACTTTTGCAAAATGTTTTTCCTGCTGTACTTGTGAAAACTAACTTTGTTTCTTTAAGGTCTGGGGCAGGGGAGTGTCTCCCAAGCATTTTGGTGTCTGCGAACGTGCTAATAATCCTCCTGATGGAGACAGCCACTTTCCAGGCAGATAAAGCGTTCCCCACAGCTTGGCATCAGACACTGAGTGATGGGGGTGAACAAAACAAAGGTATCTCAGAGGGGGAGGATTCTTCACATGGGCTTAACCCTGGAGAGGAAATGCAGCTCCACAGCGAGTGGCCAGTAACATACAAGGTCTCCTTACACCTTTTCCTTGCCGAAACCCAAAAGACATACTCAAAGTAAGAAACTCTCCTGAAGGAATGAGAAATACAGTAAATGGTGACCAAACAAATCTGTGTAGACAAAAGGTGTGGTATGATGATCATGTTTGGAAGCTCCTCTTTGTCATGAATTTGCTGGTAACTCTGTGTCTTACTACACACAGTAGTAGTAAGTAACTGTGGGTTAACACAAATAATTTGATAGTGGTGGTAAATACTTTAAAATTTGTTACATGCATGATTTTTGGAACAATCTTTGGTACAGACTAGGAGTGGTAAGAAAAGTCCTATGAGAATACTGCTTCTCAGCTAGTACATATAGACAGACTTAGAGCTTGGCACAGCAGAGAAAGCATAACCAATCTAGACTGCTGTGTAGAAGTGGAAACTGAGGCACACCACCTCATGGCATTGGTGGCTAAATGCCAAGACATCTACACTATAAAATATAGTGACATTTGCATTATGTACACAATGCTACACACCATGTTTTTCTGGCAACCTGGGAATAGAAATCCAGAACTTTGCAAAAGCATAGACAAATGATATTATAGTATTTGGTAACACTTGGAGGTTATATAACCAAAGCCAAAAAGGGATTTTAGGCATACTGTCTCCACACTGGTTTGTGACGAACCCACTGGCAGTAATCTCAGAGGGGAAGTGTGACATGTCATTCCATATTCTTTATGAAAATATGCTTATGATATTAATATGGCATAAGTGAGATATACTTTATGCAAGATAGCTCATGTGAGATATCATTAGGTTATGATTTACTGAACATGATTATCCAATTTTTATGTCAGTGTTCTGTATCCAAACTTAGGAATATTGACTGTGTATTTCAACTATGCTACTTTGGGTGACCCCTGCCCCCACTAACACTTCAAGTACAACAATAGAAAAGCCAGACAGGACAGATGGCCCATCAGTGAGGATAATGACCTGTGAAAGGTTTGGTCTTCCTGTGTATGCTCCATACTGCCCCTGACTCATGGACACTGTGATAGTACAGGGTCAGGTGGTCTTGTCACCTGGTGCTAAAACATTAGCTGGCATTTCTTGTAACTTTCCACTGAAAGGGAAAGGGCGTCAAGTTTGGGAAACAAAGGATTCCTCCCTCATGTAAATCCTAGGATGGGGAGGTAGGACTTGTCTCCATGGCCTGTCTGCCAAAGAACTAACACTGAAGACTAGAGAGCAGTACAGACTGACAGGAGCCTAGTCTGAAAAGGAATATAACTGGAACTCTGGAACACAGAAGCTTTGCAAACTGCCTGCAATAATATTTAGGATGAGAAACACTATTTGTAACCATTTTTTTTTTTTTTTAGTGAAATCAGCTTTAGTTTGTGTGTTTTGATTTTATTTGTTCAGTAATCTGCTTTTTGCTGTTTGCTACCCCTTTACCACTTAAAATCTGCCTTTTGTAGTTTAATAAAATTTTTGTTAAACCCGGTTTCTGTAATTTCCAGCTGAGCGGAGGGTGGCAAGAAGTGTGCACACCTCTCTTCACATTGAGGAAGGAGGTGAATTTCATAATATATCTTTGGGTCTGCACTCCAACGAAGGTGGAAATCAAGTCCCTTAAGATGAGTCTTCCCAGAGCTGATCTGCAGCTAAGTGTGGCTTTGCGGGGGTGTGTGTTAAAGGAGATTTTAAGAGCCTAGGTCAGCAAGACAGGTTAAAGGGAGTCCCATGCTGGCAGAACAGGTAGACTCAGTGGTATCTCAACACATCACGCGGCTTCCCAAGGAATCAACCCATCACAGTGGTGTAGTCCCCAGTAACATTTTGAAGCCTTAAGAGAGGGGCTGGATTAAGTACTATAGTTTGTGAACCACATCAGAAATTTACTGGATAGAGTGGATGAGGGGAAAAGGTATTGCAAGCTTTGAAAGAATGTGTGATTTGTTTGCTCAGGAACAGTTCCTTACTATGTTGAGTGATGATGTAAACAGTGTTTATTGGATGAAATGGTGGAAACAGTCACTGCACTTGTTGTTTATGCTGATAAATTTGAGCAATCCCAAGCATCTAGTAAGAATAAATCACGGGCAGAGCGGTTAAACTTTGGTGGGAAGCAAAGTCCCTGTTTTGTCCCGGGAAGATGGAGGGTGGATAGGAGGCTGGACACTCACTTCCCCAAGTTCACTCCTCCAGTCCTCCTCCCAAATCTCCTGTGAAAGCAGAAGAGCCCAGAAGGTGCTATCATTATAATTCCACTGGGCACCTGAGGAATAAATGCTCTGTGCCGAGTGGGAACAGGTAGCTTATGGAAATGCTGCTACCCAAAGCACCGAGGAACCTCAAGCAGTTGCCACTTATCACACAGGATTTGTAAAGGTGGCCACTGTGCAGCCAGGCAGTAAGCACCTGAAGGCTGCCAGAATAAATAGGCTGATCTACAGCTGGATGTGGCCCTGACTGTGTGTGTGTGTTTGAGGAAGTTTTAAGAGCCCAGCTCAGCAAGACAGGTTAAAGGAGGCCCATACTGGCAGAACAGGTAGACTCAGTAGAATCTCTGCACATCAGGTGGCTTCCCAAAGAGTCCAACCTGTCACACTGATGATGACATCCTTATTAAGTAATACCTGATTCCACGGATACAGCTAATAAATAAAAACCCTATTTATCTTAGGTAATGTTCACAAGTTTTAAAGGGCCATCATCATTGTATGCTGCACCTATCTTCACATCATACCTTTTGGTTCTCGGTCAGTAACTGTAAAGTAATCAGTACATCACTAAAGAAACTCTTCCATCATCATGGTGATAGGCAAGGTTTAAAACCTGGAGAGAACACAAGAGAACTACAATAAGTACTCGTGAAATGAAAACCTTACATGTACATGTCCTCATTGCCAAAAACACAAATGCAGTGTAACATAGGAAAGCAGTGCACATTAACAACCTCTGGACTTCACCCTATCCACTAGTCATTTCCACAATGATCTCGCCACAGATGACTGTCACTGTTTCTGTCACTTTCTCCTAGCAATTTACTGAGAGTGATAGCAACACACAGGGCTGTCACTGTCACTCTCTCCTAGCAATTTACAGAGTGATAGCAGCCTGGAGGGCTGTTGACGCTGACTGTCTTCCGTAGTCATTTCCAGTGATTGTATCAGGAAGGCTGCTAGATCTGCACAGGGATGATGGACACAGTCCAAAAGCAAATATGGACACAGCCCAGGCTGACAGCTCGTATCTCCAGTTTCACTCAAAACTAATAATTAACCTCATAAAAAGAGGATTTATCTTGACAAAACAAATAAATCCTCCCTCACAAGTTATTTCTGAGGAAAGGACTGTCCAATACACCATGGAAAAATATTTAACAAAAAACCCCTACATATCTATTACTTTAATTATTCTCACTATATTTTTCTTGGTAGCATACTACCTCATTCACCCTTATGCAGTTCAGCTTGTACTCGTTCATGGAGGTCTGTTAATTGTTTGCAACAGCAGAGTAAGCTAAGTCTTTTGAATTAGGCAGTGATGAACTGTAGGTTTAAAAATTATGTGTGGTTTAACTATTAAATGCTGTATTACAGCACTATAGTACTGTAATTTCCTCTAACTTTACTAAGGGGATGCAGGCTTGCACCACAGAAGTCAATGGGAGTTCTGCCATTGACTTCAAAGGGACCAGGGTTAGGTTCTGATACATACCAGCCTGGGGCTTCCTGACTGCACTGTAAGCACGATCCTCCACACTTGAATTAATTTAGTTTACTTGTGTCAAGTGGTGTGGACGTGGAAGAGTAGGATGTCAGGACTATGAACAGAGATGTGTCCCACCTACAAGCCACTGAACTGAGCTCCATGGGAGTTCACTGCATCCAAGAAAGTGTGAGGTATGAGGAGGAGAATTAAGGTGGAGAACCAGGGATAAACCCTTGGATTTGTAACTGTGTGGATCAGTTGGACAGTGTCCTGTCCTCTCCTGGCTCTGCATCATGGAGGAAGAATATAAGTGCTGCAGACATTACTGCAACCTCCTGATGAACTGTGGGAGGAGGAGGATTCTGCCTGTCCCTGCAAGATCCTCCTTGGCCCTGCACTAAATCAGGCTATTCATCTCTGGTGTAAGGAAGGGCTTATCAGCATTTTTGTAGATTAACCTCAATCGAAAAATCCCTGTTTTCCACTGTTGCTACTACATGGTGGCTAGCACACCAGTAGCAGCTTACTTATTCTAGAGATCTTGCCATTGCTAGAGGAGCTTCACTAGGAATTTATGCAAAATCTTGTGTAGACTGGGCCTATGTGGGGGATTTACAGGGTTATGGCTACCCAGGGGTGTCTGTGCAGCCACACTTCTGTGCTTGTGGCAGCATGGAGAGACACTGACTCCACGCAGATGACCCTGGCCTCCAGCATCTCCTCTGACATTCATGCAGATCTTAAATGAACTGCTACATTGAACCTCTTGTCAGTTCAATGAGTTATGGGGAGCACATGTGACCTTCCTGACAGAGCTAACTGAAGAAAACTGAGTGAAATCTCAGTAACTGCAGTGATGGGGGCTGGATAAGAACTTAAGCTGTGTGGATGATGGGAGTTCCTTTTTCACAAAGGATTTTAAAATTTGGTTTGTTTCGAATTGGAAAGAAAACTAATACTTTCAAAATTCTGTTTGTGAGCACCCTTCCCTCCCAAATGTTTTGTTTAAACAAAATCAACATTTTTCTCTTCGATTTTGATTTTTGTGTGTGCACTTGTGAATGTTTATTTTGTATTTATCATTTTAAATTGTAAAATGAAAAATTGAAATGCTTTATTCCAATATCCAGAAAAAGAGTTCTAAGGTTTTCTTCCAGAACAAAAGTGCTGCATTATTTATTCATTTTACAAAGTTATTTTGACAGAATTGCATATTCTGATGGAATTAGGTCCCATTGAGTTTCTCCAGCTAACTCTAATAAGAATAGAACAGTGTGCTTTGCCACTCCTCTATAAATAATGGCCTCCTTTGGGAAAGATTTGGCCCTTTATTATAAATGCAGTGTCAGCAGATTTTTGCATTTAATAGTATACATGCAGCATTCTTTCCAATATTGTTTTCAAAAGATAAACCCTATTAAAGACTGAATGGGTGGCAGTGTTTTTTCATATGATTGTTCTCCACTGCTTAAAACTACACTTAAGTTTAATTTTTTTTAAACTAGGTGCTGCTCTATAAAATCCAAAATTCCTAAATAGAACTGATTTTTTAAAAAGTAAAATATTTTGCTATTTTTCCATTTTTCAAAATGTCAGTGATTCCAAACTTTGAAATTAGAAAATTTTTAACCAGCTCTCTAGATGGCTAAAAATGGGGAAGAAACTTTTTTTCTCTCCTTTTTTGTTTTGAAGGTTGGGATTTTTAAAATATTGATCAGCTCTAGTATTGAAAGGCAATTTCATGGGACAGTCAGGTCGCAGGCCAATCAGAGCAATTGCATTCTGTTAGGATCTGTCTTCAGCATTGTATTTCATGGACAGGTGTCAGGGTGTTCATGGAGGGCTATGGCTCTGGAATTTGCTCTTTCCTGCCAACTGTTGGTCCTTGAGTTGTGTACCCATGGTGAGAGCATATTGAACCTATTCACTGGTGGGCATCATAGAGGAGGGGGTGAATTTCATTTGTGCCAATTGCTCAGTTTTTCCAATGGATGCAAAATGAATAATTATATATACTTTAGCTACACAATGTTGCAATTTTAATAATTAAATGGAATGAAAGGAAATATTAGCTTGTACAGAGAATGGTGTCCTTCATACAAAAGTCAGTCTATACGTCCAAAATATTAACAAATAAAATGTTTGAGAGATTGTCACTTACTAAGAGTTGCTTGTCAGACAGGCTGATTGGAAACAGAGAGACAGTAATCTCTGTACAATTTAGGTAACAATGCAGCTTTGGAAGGGTGGGTGGAAGCGTGGCCACTGGGAACTGTGGGCGGCCGTGCAAATGTAAACAAACTGTCTGGTGGCCTGCCAGCAGCTTACCCTAATGGGCCAGGTGCGGCCCACAGGTTGCTCATCGCTGAAATAAGATGTTTGGTATCTTATTTCTGTGATTCTGTAAATGAAAGTTGGAAGGGGTGCTTTTATTAGCTCTGCTGCTGCTGTGTGTGTAAAATCTTAAAACTCATGAAGACCCTTCTTCAGTGTTAAAATAAAATTCTTGCTAAAAATTAAGAAAAACAATGAAATAAATTATAAAAAAAATTACATGAAAATAAGTTATGTGCAGGTATACAAATGTAGTTAAGGGTAATAGCTATAATAGTCTCTTCCATATGCCTTTGATGGGTTCTAGGGATATCACCTAAAGTAAAATCCTGTTAAGGGTTGGGCATTTGATTAAGTATTTTTGAACCAATCTATTGAGCAGTCAAAAATGATCAAATGTCAAACTTTAAATGGCTAATTTACTAGAACAGTATCATAAAAGAGTAGGACTTGATGATATAGGCAAAAAAAAACAAGTTCTTGAGTTATTTAATATCAGAAAAATACGAAACAATTAAATGAAGTTCTAAAAAATGAAAGAATAGTGTCAGGATTCAATCAAAAAGATAGGCCACTGCCTACATCAGGGCATTCTTGCCGGAAGATTTGAAAGTATGTGATGATGGTCAAATAACAGGTGGTCAGTTGACATTATTTGATCCATCTGTTGATTGGTTTTGGTTGATTGGTTTTTCTGTTGTCCAGAAACCTGGGACCAGTATAAGTGCTACCTGAACAAGAGTTAATTTTCCTGCCCAATGGACAAAATGGAAGCTCAGGGCAGATGAAGTAGCACAGCAGCTCTAGAATACCTTTGAGAGGAGAGGGTAGAATACGGACAAATACAATGAGAACAAAGAATTGAACTGCCTCAGGAATATGCAGATTAGAAGAAAAAGCAGGGCAAATAGAACTGAGACACTAAAGTGGAAGACTAAAGAAGGAGGGATGAATAAAGCAATATATCCAAGGTGCTAGACAGTGAGGAGCTGAATGGGCCTCCTGGAGGTCAACACAAATGTGCTGTGCCTTGAGAGAAGGAGATGAGACCAGCCGTAAGGTCACATAATTTTTCAGACTAATTATTCACTGAAAAGCACAGTTTAGGGCAGACCAAAACTATTCATGAATTTAGGTCAAATTCAGTGAATCGTTTCAGCTGAAAAAATGGAGGAAAAAGCTGACAAAGTCAAAACAAAACATTTCAACTTTTGATTTAAAAAGATGTTTTGTTGAAAAAATAGCTAGATAGAAATGTTTAAAAAACCTGAAGAAAATGAAAAAAGGAACAAATTTTGTTTCAGTGAAACAAATTTTCTTCAACCCAAAATTACATTTTTTGTTTCATCAAGGAAACCCCCCACCCCCAAATTTCTATTTTAGGTCAACCCACTGAACTGAAAAATTATTATTTACTCAGCTCTAGCTAGGGCTCTATTTGCACATTGGTAATGATTTAGGTCTAGTCTACACTACAAAGTTATCAGCTTAACTACATTGCCCAGGGCTGTGAAAAGTTTCACACCTTGTATGATGTAATTAACCAGAACTAAGCTCTGGTGTGGAGACTGCTATGTTGATAGAAAAATTCTTCTGTCTGTCTAGCTACTGCCTTTTGAAGATGTGGATATACTACAGTGAGAGACATCCCCCCCCGCGCCCGCCTGCCTCTGTTGCTGTAGTGTTTACACTACAGAGCTACAACAGTGCAGCAGCAACTGTGTTGCTGTAGCATTTCTAGTATAAACATATACATAGAAGAGGAGACAGTGAGTTTGCTGGTGGCAACTGGAAAAGCCAGCCTTTTTTACTTATGAACTGAGCAAACTGAGTTGATGGCACTTAAAAGAAATCAAAGTTGATCCCCATGTTGCCATTTATATGGTATACATTTTAAACCTTTAATCATACTTTAAACCTTTAGCCTTTAACAACTTCATAGAGTTTCATTAGAGGAGTTTGTTTCAGAACAGCACATGAAAAACTCCATGTTAAGGAATTTTACTGATTTCTGATTCTGGAGTCTCCAGTTTTAGATTAATCTGGATGACACAGTGGAAATGGATTCTTTCAATGGAGAGATACGGCCACTGATATGATCTGTTGCTTAAATAACTCCGCTGATTACCATACTGTATGTATGTGATAACAATTTATCTGAACACTTTGGTATTATGATTTCATTATTGGGAGGGAATAAGATCAATACACTGTGTCATTTGTCTTAAAGATAACACTTTAAAGACTTTGGTTACTTTACACATTATCTTGTACATTTTAATAGTTTGGTTTATCAGTGTAACAGGGTCTGCTGGCCTCCCTCTTCCTGCAGCCCGTTGGCTGCCCAAATAAAGCTCTGAAAGGCTTCCACTGTGCAACACCTGTGTATTTATTATTTACAATGCAGTGCCCACCACCAGTGTTAAGGTATATACATTCTTATAGGCTTACTTGGCTCCTCAGCCAGAAGACTGATCTTGCCCTGGCCATTCTCCATTCCCCCTTCCCCTCCTGGCTCCTTCCAGCCTTTTTAGCCCTCAGGCCAGCAGGTGTAGCCAATCCACAGGCCAGGCATGGGGCTTTCCCTAGCCCCAGTCTGTCTCCCCTGACTGGGACTGGCTGAGCAGGGGCTGAGTAGGTGCCTCTGCACCAGCACCCTGCTACAATCAGGTTCAGAAAAATTTCCTGTACTCTGTACTCTATCTTTAACCAACCACAGTCTAAGTCATGAAAATATCTGAGCATCAGTGGAATTTTTTTTAAGTCTTCAGTTAGCAAAATTGGTTATTCTGAGAACCAAGCAGTTTTCTAGAATAATCAACTGTAGCAAAATTACAGGCATGATGGAGAGTTCTTTGAAGTCAATGGGAGTCTCTCCATTTTCCTTTCTACTCAAAAAATAAGCTTTGCCCACTGGAAACACCAGAATGAGCCACTGTTCTCAAACGTGATTGTGCAGATGGTCAAAATATAGACGAGTGTGCATGCTTATTGAACTCTGCTGGGTATTTAAGCTTGACATCTCCTCCCTGGAGCTCAGATGTACTGTGGAGTTCTCTGAGGTTAGCTCCCTCATGACTTGTGGGGAAAGATAATGGCAGAGTCTCCCAAGTGCCACCACCTCATGATGTCAAAATGAGTCATTCAGAGTAGATTGAGTAGATTTTCACAATATTACTTTTGTACATGCTTCCGTGAACAATGAAAGAGTTAACAATGTTTTACATCTAACGTTGCATCCCTAACATCTAAGTTTATACTCCATTGAAATGAAAAGAGCACTTCACCTATCAGATTTGTTGTTTCAAGATCTCTGCAAATTCAGGCAAATCTCTGTCCGTTACATTTGGTGCACATATTTCAAACATTATTTGCAACCATAATAATTTTAGAAACTTTGCTTTTATTTATTTGTTTTTAACGTACTTCTCTGGAGAAGGCGGCACACTGAGAGGTGCTGTACCCCAACATAGCTGGGATTATGTTTTCCAGTGTGCATTACTTTGCATTCATCAACACTGAATTTCATCTGCCATTTTGTTGGCTAGTCACCCAGCTTTGTGAGATCTTTTTGTTAGCTCTTAGCAGTCTGCCTGGGACTTAACTATCTTGAGTAGGTTTGTATCATCTGCAAATTTCGCTCACTTTTTGCCCCTTTTCCCAGGTAATTTATGAATATGTTAAAGAGGAGTGGTCCTAGGGTTGCCAACTTTCTACTTGCACAAAACTGAACACCCTTGCCCTGCTCCCTGCCTTACCCCTCCTCTGAGGTGCCATTCCTGTTCACTCCATCCTCCCCTCCCTCTGTCACTTGCTTCCTCCCCTGCTCATTTTCCCTGGGCTGGTTCAGGGGAGCGGGGTGCAGAAGTGGGTAAGGACTCCAGCTGGGGGTGTGGGCTCTTGGTGGGGCCAGGGATGAGGGGTTCGGGTGAAGGAGGGGGCTTCATGCTGGGTGTTGGAGCCAAGGGGTTTGGAGTATGGGAGGGGACTCTGGGCTGAGGCAGGGAGTTTGGGGTGTGGGAGGAGGTACGATTTCTGAGCTGGGGATGTGGACTCTGTTGTAAGAGCAGGGATGAGGGATTTCAGGTGCAGGACTGGCGTGGGGCTGGAAATGAGGGGTTTGGGATGTAGGACAGTGCTCTAGGCTGGGTCCAAAGGATTCAGAGTGTGAGAGGGGGATCAGGGCTGGGGCAGAGGTTTGGGATACAGGAAGGGGTCAGGGATGCAGGCTCCAAGTGCTGCTTACCAGAAGCGGGACTAAGACAGGCTCCCTGCCTGACATGGCTCCCAGCAGCTCCTGGAAGAAGCAGCATGTCCCTGCTCTGGCTCCTATGTGGAGGCATGGCGAGGCAGCTCTGCGTGCTGCCCCATTCATAGGCACTGCCCCTGCAACTCCCATTGGCTGTGGTTCCCTGGGGCAGCATATTGGAGCCCCTGGATGCCCCTATGCATAGGAGCCAGAGGGGAACATGCTGCTACTTCCAGGAGCTGCAGGGAGCCTGCCTTAGTCCCACTATGCCGCCTACCACACTTTTAATGGCCCGGACAGTGGTGCTGACTTGAGCCGCCAGGATCTCTTTTTAACAAGGTGTTCTGGACCAAAAAAGGACACCTGGCAACCCTAACTGGTCCCAGAGCAGTCCCCTAGGGGATACTATTTACCTCTGTCCATTCTGAAAAATGTCCATCTATTCCTACCCTTTGTTTACTCTCTTTTAACCAATTATCAACCCATGAGAGGACCTTCCCTCTTATTCCATGACAGCTGAGAGTGTGCTTCCCTGAACCTTTGTTGGGAGTTGTGATGGGCTAGATCACAGAAACCCCTTTAGGAACTGCCAACTGATGTGCCAAGACTACCCCTGCCCCTGTTTTCCTGCCCTGGCAGCTTGGCACTCCATAAATCCATTCTGGTTTGAGTCAGTCTCGCTAGCCTGCTGCAAACCCAGATCCAATTCTAAGCCATGTCCCCGAACAGCTGTAGGCTTGCCTGGAAACAGGTTAGGAAGGTTTCCTGCCTCTAGCACTCAGATACTCAACTCCCAATGGAGTCTAAACCCTTAATAAAACTGTTTTACCCTGTATAAAGCTTATACAGGGTAAACTCATAGATTGTGTGCCCTCTATAACACTGATAGAGAGATATGCACAGCTGTTTGCTCCCCCCAGGTACCAACACATACTCCAGGTTAACTAATAAGTATAAAGTGATTTTAATAAAGACAGGAAGTAGGATTTAAGTGATTCCAAGTAACAACTGAGAACAAAGTGAATTACCAAATAAAATAAAACAAAACATGCAGATCTATATCTAATACAGTAAAAAGCCTCACCCTCAGAATTGTTTCTTTTTACAGGCTAATCTCCCTTTAGCCTGGGTCTAGCGATCACTCTCAAGCCATCTGAAGATCAAAATGGAGGGATCTCTCAGGGATTTAAATAGACTTTCCCTTGTGGGTGGAGACAGCATCCTCCTTCCTATGCAGAATCCAGTTGCAAAATGGTGTTTCAGAGCCACAGGGGCAAGTCACATGTCTTTGCCAGACTGAGTTCCTTACCAGCCAAGCCACATTCCTGGGGAAGTTCAGATGTGGATTGGCATCTCCATGTTCATTGTTAGCTTGATTGCTTCTTGATTGGGCATTTACTGAGAATAGTTCCTTCTCAGAAAGCTGCCCAGCTGCTTCCCTGAGGCTATTTAAAATTAACCAAGTATATAGACAAAATTTATACCTTGACCTAAATGGCAGTCAACTCCAGGTTAAAACATTTTATCATATCTAAAACCTTAGCTTTTGAAGATTTTCTTTAACTTGCCCGACACTTTAAGTCTGAATCATGCCACTTCTACCTCCTCTGCCTGGATGTCTTTGGAGTTAGTGTAGTCTAAAGACTTTCCCTGAGGTTGAAGGAGGACAGAATCCTGACCTTTCATACTCCCTGCCACTAGGAATCTGGAAAGATTGTCCCTAACACCTTCAAGGGGCAGTTGTGCCCTCCTGCTTTGTGCATACTGAGAGCTTGTCTTAACTAGATACGTATACATAGTTAATTGATTGCCTTTGACTTGGGGTTCTTTACATATTTGTGAAAGTGTGTGTGGCCTCTCCCCACACATTTGTTCCAGATTATGCAACAAATGTTAGTACCCTAGAACAAATGTGTATCTTCACGCCACTTCCCCCAGCTCCCATGGACTGGGAAAAGAAAATCGTGGTCACTGGTTGCTGCGGGCGGTCATGCAAATGTAAGAAAACCATCTAGCAGGCTGCCAATGGATTACCCTGATGGGCTGTTTGTGGCCCTCAGGCCACAGATTGCCCACCACTGCCCTACACTGTAACCGAATACAAATAGTTTTCTCAAAACTTACTTTTACCATGCAGAATTATAGAAATATAGTGGCATGACTTTCTTTCTATTCAGAACCTAATTTTTCCCAGAGTGAAGTCTGAGATTAATACAGAGGATAAATGGTCAGATAATATTTCTCTATTATACATTTTACAGTGGCAGAGATTAAATTATAGTTTCTAAATGAAACTTTGTGCCAATTCAAAAATTGTGTACTTGGTGGTTTTGGGGAATGCGTCTTTCAGAAAACCCAAACCAAATCTTAAAGCTGATTCACATACAGTTGAAGTGGGGATAATCATACCTTATGAACAATATTCCCTTTATTTTTTTCCACCCACATGCAAATAACTTTTGTTATGTGCACCAGTGTACTGTGTGGATGTGTACCGCTAGTAGAAACAAAAAACCTAGCTATAGTGTATATTTTAAAAAAGTTATCAGTAGGCATAATTATTGCAGCCAGGACAGGTTAGACATTTTAGAACTTACTACTCAAAGAACTACACTTAAATTTAATAGAGAAATAAAAATTATGAAATGCATAGACCAGTCAAAATACTAAAATAACACACTTGGAAAGAATACAATTACAGAGAATATATGTGCACTGCGGGAAGTACCAATAACTAACAACAGCAGCAATGTTGGGAGGTGTGTGACACAGATGGTGTGTGGGTGTGTGTGACACACAGACTGTGTGTGTGCTGGCTGCAGGGGAAGTTTCTGAGAGACGCCCATCCGCTGTCTCTTTCAGGCACCCACTGAAGGCTCTCCTCCTCCTTAACCATGTCCCCCTCCCCTGCTCTGTGGAGATGGGGTACATGGGCAGGGGAGAGGGGGAGAGACAGTGTGTGTGTGTGTGTGTATGAGAGAGAGAGAGAGAGATTGATTGTGTGTACTAGCTGCAGGGGAAGTCTCTTATAGACAGTGTGCTGTCTCTTTGAGGTACACTCTCACCCAAAAGCTTGTTTAGACCTTAGAGTTGCTGTGAGTCCTGAGCCCTGTCCCTTCTACCTTGCTCTGTGGAGATGGGATACAGGGGAAGGGAGACACCCTGACATCAGTACTCTCCTCCTCCACCCTGGCTTTGCACAAGCAGCAGGAGGGTCCCAGGAGCAGCTGCAGGAGCAACATGGCTGCAAAGCTGCTGGGAGTGGGAAGGGGAGGGGTGGAGCACCTGAAAACATGCTGCCAGTTGGATGTGTGTGGCTCTGCTAATCAGCTATACAGCACTTGAATCTCTCCTGGGCAGCTGCCCAACCATGCAGCTTCCAGTGAACACAGCTTATGAGCGTAGTATGTAAAATTAAATATGTTGGGTCTGACAAGTTTTTTTTCCCTGGAATACAAATATCTAGGAAAGGGCTCTGTTTAACTTTAGCAGGAATTAGCAACGTATGGCACAAAACCTTTTTGTGAGAAATTTGTTGCCCAAGTTTTTCATTGCAATGGAAGCTTATTGACATTATTTCTCTTCTAACAACAGGTGGCAGAGAGAGTTTCATAGAAATTTTTGCTTCGATAGATGGATATCTTTACTATCAATATTTAAATCATAAGGGAGAGCAAGGTGGCTTTACAGATATAGCTTTTCCAGACCACTAGATTTTCAGAAATGGATCTTTAAATTTAGGGTTTATAATGCTATATCTACACTAAAAAGCATTTCTTGGTATATCTATACTGATACAGCTATATTTGCAATCCTTTTAGTGGGTAGCTTAGTTCCTACTGGCAAGAGTTCTGCTGCTGCTATAGCTTACACCAGTTTCCTGAAGAAAATAAGCTATACTGTCAAAGGGGCATTTTTGCCAGCATAATGGCATCTACATGTGGGCTTTTGCCAGTATGGCTATGGGGATGACTGTTTCACACTTCTAGCTATTCTGGCGAAGCTTTCAAGTGTAGACCAGGCCTTAGTCCATATTTAGGCAGCATAAATAGCCTGGCTTTCAATAGTCTTAGTCTAAAAGTCTGCTGTTTGTTATTGCTACTTAAGAAAGCTGTGACTGGAGTTAAAGATCTGCATTGGAGGAATTAGATATTTGTAGTATGAGGGAAGTGAAAGAGGAATTTGTTTTGGAGGAAAGAATTCTATGAGTGCATTTTCATATTATGATATATTGTCTGTCAGAGATGTGATTTTAGGTTTGTGTTGATGTTAATGTCACCAAAATCGTTTTATTTATTACTGCTTGCATTGATAAGATATGCACTTGAGCAATCTTAACTCTAAGATCTTATCTACACTAGACAACTCATTAGAATTTCTCTACTTTGCTACTACTGGTTCACTCCACTAGTGGCAGCAATGAGGTAAGAGAGCTAACGTGGATCAGTGCAGTAATCATCAGCATTTGGTGTCTCGAATCATGTAGATCTGCACTGAGCAGGGCTGGATAACATAGTGTTTAGAACACCAGGAATTTTCTGTGCTCAGTCTACAATGGAATCTTCACCTTTGCTGATAGGGAAATTTTGGGGGGAGGGCAAACTAAGTTTATTGTCAAAGATAACAAAGCTTCTGTGTGGGAATGTCCCTGCTTAAGTGACTATTTATCCACGTTGATAGATTCTTAGATTATAAAATCCTTGGTACAGGTACTGTCTCTTGCTCTGAGATTTAGCACAGTGGGTGTCCAATCCTAATGTGGTCCTCTGGGAACTGCTGCAATAGAAATGTTTAAACATATTTACATGGAAAACTATCAAAACCTATGTAATAGGGCAGAGGAGTGAGAGAGCTGAAGAGGAAGGGATGCATAGTACTGGGGAGCTGAGAGTACAAGGCTGATAAACTGGACTAGGCAGCAGGGAGAGGAAGTCAGCATCTGAGGCTGGAAATCATCTATGAAGATCCAGTGCTGTGCTCATCTGTACACTGAAAAATAAGTTAATCACAGCAGAAATCAGCTAAATATTTTGTGACTTCAGAGCTTCTCTAACTTGCACCTGCAGTAACAGCCCCTTAATAGCTTCTGTGCCAGTCCAAAGGTCAGTAGCATGCAGCATTCTTCAGCCACACCGTCTGGTCTCAAGAATAGGTAGCAAAGAGGCATCTATGCCAGCTTTATGTCAGCATGAGATACCCTTACATAAAGAAAGAGGAGAAACCTTCAAAAAGGAGATATTATTTGTCTTCAGAATTCTGAAACTACCATAGGCGTGTGCACAGGGTGTGCCGGGTGTGCCCATGCACACCCAGTGTTGCAAAAAAACCAAAAAGTGGCTTTCAATGCAGAGTGCGGTGCCTTTAAAAAAAATAAAATAAAGTAAAATTCCCTGGGTTCACACCCTAATGAAATGTGCTGCACACGCCTATGGAAACTACAAGATAGATTGGGGGAATGCCTAATTTGAGGATCCCACCATGAGGCATGAGCTAGTCACTGGGCGTCAAGACTTAGGGGCTGTGGAGATTTCACTAGGAGAAATGTAGGCATTTAGGGCCTTCAGGTGCCCACAGGGTTATTAGCAGAGATAGGACTCTCGATCTTAAATTCTAGGTACAAGACCATCCTTCCCTCCTAAATTGCGTTTCCTCCTTGTAATACCTTTCCCTTACTCTGAGAATGCCAGCTGCTCCTGAAAGACGGGTCTATAGTATAATCTGGTGAAGAGTTCCTTGGTGCCTGTAAAAATAGCTACAAATGACATTTTATACAGCCGAACAAATACGACACACAAATATAGGCCTATATCTGCCTATACAGATCTACTCACAGGATTCTTCATGTGGAACGCCACTGACTTCATGCAGGCGTAAGAATTTGCCTACCCAGACCTCTTTACAGGATCAGGACAAGAGATCTATATCAAGCAAAGAAGAATTGAAGGCAAATATAGACTGGTGCTAGAAAATAAGTTATCCCACCCAGTCTCCAATGCCAGAATCAGAAATATTGTCGAACTGAAATGGATGCGTAGACCCGCCAGCTAAGCACAATCCGAAAAGGCTATTTACAAGTCATCACTGACTGTATATTTGAAGTGTGATGTGAGTAACTGCTCACCAATTGCAGCCCAGGTAATAAAGCCATCAGGAGAAACAAAAACAGAATTTTTCTGTAAGATTTGGGATTTAATTATTTTAAAAAATTGTGCTTCAACTTGCAATTTTATTGAATTTATTCTAAACACTTGTTTGCAATATTCCTCTTACAAGCTGTATTTAATGAGAGTTTTGTCCAAAGTTATTTATATATCTTTAACCAGAGATATGGTGCTAGTTATTGACTTTTAGTTTCCATAATTTAGGACTATATTTTCATACAGTGCTAAGAAAAGTATTCATCGGTTGCTCTATTCACTTGAGTGTTTCATACCACTTTTTGTAGAGTCACTATCATTGCCTCCCTCCATATACATATAATTTCCCCTTCTGTTATTTGTAGGAATCTTATACTGCAACAGGTAGGGAAAAATATTTTTAAATTAGGAAAAATGCTGTAAACTAAATAATTGCATAGTGCAGTCAGAGTCAGGTGCAGAACCTGAAACTGCTTTTAACTATTTTTTAAACTGACTAGTTTGCAGGTTGTCCTTAAATAGTGCAGGAGTATATAGCATGTATTTACTGTGTACCAAGAATATAGCAAAATTTCAATCATGCAAGATGAAAGTGGCTTTTTCAGAAAACAATTACCACAAACTAGGTCATAGGTTTCGGTAGTACAGCAGAAAGCTACTATAAGGAGCTATTATAGCCCATAGAACAAGGGTGGGCAAACTGTTTGGCTTGTGGGCCTTATCTGGGTGGGAAAATTGCAGGTAGGGTCATGAATGTAGGGTGTGGGAGGGGGTGCAGTATGCGGGAAGGGGCTCAGGGCAAGGGGTTGGAGTAACAGGTCACTAACCCCAGAAAGCCTCCTTCAAATTTCTTTCCTATGGACCAGCTTCTCTTGTTGCTGGGTTCAGGCAGAATATCAGTTATTAATATTAAAGACTTCTCTCTCTCTCTCTCTCTCTTTCTGTCTGAGTCTTTGTCTACCCTAGCACTTTTGTTGGTCAGACGTGTGAAAAAACACTCCCCCTGACCAACATAAATTTCACCCCAAAAGTGCCAGTGTGGAAAGCGCAATGTCAGTAGGATAGCGTCTCCCGCTGACAGTTACCATCACCTGTTAGGAGTGGTTTAATTGTGCTGGCGGGAGAGTTCTCTCCGATCAGCCAATGACCAGCTACCCCGGAGATCTTACAGCGGTGCAGTTGCAGCCGTAGATCTGTGTTGCCGTAAGGTCCGTAGTGTAGACATCGCCTACGGTGTTTGCACCCCTTTGTTTGAGTCTGCTAGTCTACCTGGTCCACAATACACTGATGTATATCGAGAGACTAATTATTGCCAGGAATAATTAACAAGGGCTTGAAGGGACCCCACTGAGTTTTAACACTTTCCTTCCAGTTTCAAATGCAGGTTTTAACATTTACAAGAAATCAAAATAAAGAAATGTAACATTTATATTAAAAAATTGCAACTTGTCAAGGCAATATGTGGAATCATGTGAGGTTTATTGCATATAAGTAATTCCTGAACTATTAAATATGTATTTAAAGTTTGATATGACAGTCATTTCAATTGAAAGAAAATGCCAAAAGATATGAGAGCCCCAATGCCACTGCTTCCTGCCCTGGGGAAAAACAAACAAACAAAAATGGGTATTTAAGGATTACGAAGAGGGACATCAAAGAGGAGAAAGGTGACAGATTTGGAAATGTTTATCCTGTAGAGTAAGGAGGCTTGGGCATGAAAACCACCATCAATCTGTGATTGATGAGATAACATTAGAAAGAAGTTAGATGACTGGCATAATTTAGTCATAAAAAGTAATTTATGAAGGGTTCCTATTTTTCCTCAAAATGATTAGATCAGTCTTGGGTTGAATAAATGACTTTCATATAGCATTGTCAAGGATAGTTGTTGTAACCATTCACTATAGTTTCCCTCTAGTGACTATTCTGTTTTAAGATGCAGCAAGTGGTTTTAGTAGTAGCATTAGTAATATTGCATATATTTATTCCAAATAGTATCTTTGGAGGTACGGACAGGAGTCAAGAGGGGCTATGGGCAGAGTGGAGAAGTAGAGGATGGAGAAGTCTGTGTGACACCAGATCTGTATCATCCTTAATGCTTCTCTTCTCTGCCCTATGATTTTTAAAGGAATTTCCCCTTGCTGCTAACACTACTACTGGAAAAAAAAAAAAAAGAAAGAAAAAAAGGAAAAGCAGCATTTTTTTTCTGCATAGTAAAATTTCAAAGCTGTGCTAAGTCAATGTTCAGTTGTAAACTTTTGATAGACTAACCGTAATGTATTGTTCAGAGTTACAAACATTTCAGCTTGGGCAGGGGAAGGCTGTGTCTTCCCAGACAGCCCCGCATTGCCCCACCCATGCTCCGTCCGGAGGCTCCGTCCGGAGGCCCCCTCCTGCTGCTAGTTGGCTTCTGTCCAGGCAGGTTGCTCTGTCCTTTTCTGGGAAGGGAAGCCAGCTGGGATTAGACCTGCTGGGACATAGGGTAGCTGGGGCTTCCCAGTGCTGGGGGTGGGGGCGGCACTGGGACCACATTGCCCAGCGCTCCAGGGCTGGGGGGGAATGGGGTCTGCATGCCACCTGCCACTCTGTCTCGGTGAAGGGCCGTGCACCGCTCAGTACTTGGAGGGGGAAGCGTGTACCACCTGCCCAGTGCTCTGGAGCTCGGGTGGGAGTCTGGCAGTTGTGTGTGGGGGAGGGATCTAGGCTTGAGGGGAAAGGGGGCAGGAGGAGTGGACCTTCAGGTGGAAGGGGAGGGCCTGGCTGGAGGACTAGCCTCCCCGAGCCAGTGTTTCACCCACTTCCCATGTATTTCAGAGTTACAAACAACCGCCATTGCCAAGGTGTTCATAACTCTGAGATTCTACTCTATTGGGGTAACAACTGCTTATAGAAATATTACATTACAAAGATAAGAAATTCATATTTCACTGCAGCATGGTTTGGCCAGTACCATAGTACAAAAATATGCTCCAATGGAAAGAGAAGCTTCATTTGTGTTGTTGTCACAGCATTGCAGGAACAGACGAACAAAGGAAGAACCAAGAGAGGAGAGTGTGCGACTAGGAAGAGGGAGTGATTAAACCAGTACTGAAGTCTACAGTGATCAAAGGATGGGGTACAGATTTCCAGTCTTGGTGAGAAAGAGATCTTTTGGAAACATTTTCAGAGAGAGCAGTTTCAGTGGAGTGCAGTGGGCCAGTTTGAAGGAGATCATGAGGAGTTACATGTGACAAAAATCAAAACAGAAATTATGCATTGTCTGTTCAAGGAGTGACAGGAATCATGGGCTGCCGCACAGCCAGGCAGCCTCATCAGTACAGCTGGTCTGCACCAGGCTGCCTGGTTAGCCATACTACCTGATTGGCTGCAGAGGCCAGCAGTCTGGTTCCTAAGCCAGCAGCAGCAACTCATTGGCCTCTTAACGCCGATGCCCACCACTGTGCCTGTTCTTGTGCTATGTTTAGAACGCTGCCAAATTCACAGTCAAGAAAAACACACCACAGACCGTGAAATACGGTCTCCATCATGAAATATGGACTTTTGTATGCTCTGACGCTATTATATGCAGATTTCACAGGGGAGACCAGCGTTTCTAAAACGGGAAGCCACATGGGGAGGAAGATGGTTTGCAAGGTGATTTTATGGGGGTTTGTGTTATTTCCACCCTTACTTCTGTGCTGCCTTCATAGCTGGGTGGCCAGAGAGCAATGGCTGCTCTGAAGGCAGCAGTGCAGAAGTAAGTTTGGTAATACCATACCATGCCAACCTTACTTGTATGCTGCTGCTACTGTTGGTGCTGCCTTCAGACCTGGGCTCCTGGCCATCCACTTCCACTCTCCAGCCATCCACCTCTGAAGGTAGCACTGCTGCCAGCAGCACTGCAGAAGTAAAGGTGGCAATACTCGAACCCCCTGCTATCCCTTTTTGGGTCAGGACCCCTAAAGTTACAGCACCATGAAATTTCAGTTTTAAATCTCTGAAATCATAAAATTTACAAATTTGTAAATCTTGTTACCATGAAATTGACCAAAATGGACTGTGAATTTGATAGGGCCCTAGTTATCGTGTTCCTGCTGCTTCTGCCTTGAACCCAGCCTTTCCTCTGATCTGTCCCTGTCTCGAACCCCACCCCTCTTGCCTGACATCTGGCTCTCTCCAGTTTCTGCCCTCAGGTTTGACCTTTGGCTTTGACTCCTGACTACTGATGCCTGCTCAGACCACTAGGCCTGATGCCTACTCCAATAAGTAGGTTAGACCCTCCTCATCCCAGTCAGCTGACAAGGAGCTTAAAGGTGAAAAGAAGAGGGGTGTTTGCATGTCAGTTAGAGAGAGAGGTAGGGCTACAGGTAATTTGAGGATACTGATTACTAAAAGATTTTGCTTTTATGTTAGGAGAGCCAAAGCACATAATTTCAGGTCACACTATAATTATAAAATCCTATCGTATTCTTCTGTATAAGGGGTGTATTTCTTCCGTTCTGTTCTCTGCATCCCCTCATTTCTCATCACTGTTGATGAAAATGCTAGTTTTTGAAATTTGTAAACCTCCCCTATTTCTGATGCTTTTTCAGACCACCTCGTATCCACTTTATTTAATTTTTAATCAAAAAAGGCCACATTCTTCCTTCAAATCTGCATGTTAACTTGTCAGGCAAGTATGGGACTATAGATATGTATCTGAGGGTAGAACACAGCCTTCATTCTCCTGAAGTAGTGACTTCTATCAGTCATTCCAAAGATGTTGGGCCAAATTTTGCTCACACTGTTGTGAACTTTATTCTGGAATGTCTCCTTCAAATATTGGGCAGCTCACAAACCACTTTCCCGCACAGAGAGGAAGCATAATGGTGTGGTGGGGGGAGAGAGAGGAGTTACTGAAGCCCAGAAATTTCAGGAAGAATTTTAAGGTAGGAGGAGGATTGTTTCCTAACGAACTTCACAAGAAGTCCCGAGAATACAACTGTGCTACTTAGGCTGCATACTGAAGAAGACTGGTTTGGGAATCTGGGCCCTGTGCAAAACCTAGGGTAACTCTGTCCTTAACAGCAGTGCCCAAAAATCAGTGTGAAAATTTCTCCCCTGCTATGCCTGACCAACATTAATTTGCCATACCAGCTGAGTAGGAAGGGAAAATTACCATGGCTTAAGTAATTTATCCAGATATAAATTGTGATGGGATCTGCAGGGTGCACCCTGGGACTGTGGGATCACTGTGCCCACTTAACTCTTCAGTGTGGGTGGCCTCTCATAATGCTTTGCTAGTGATAATTAGCAAACCCCTCCAGAAGCTGTTATTCAGTACAACCTCGTGGAGCTCCACACCCAGCTAGATTGCATAGAATCATAGAATATTAGCGTGGGAAGAGACTGCTGGAGGTCAGCTAGTCTAATCTCCTCCTCAAAGCAAGACCAACCTCAACTAAATCATCTCAGCCAAGATTTTGTCAAGCCAGGCCTTAAAAATCTCAAAGGATGGACATTCCACCACCTCCCTAAGTAACCCATTCCAGTGCTTCACCACCCTCCTAGTGAAATACTGTTTTCAAATATCCAACCTAGACCTCCCCCACTGCAACTTGAGACCATTGCTCCTTGTTCTTTCATCTGCCACCACTGAGAACAGCCAAGCTCCCCCTCTTTGGAACCCCCCCTTCAGGTAATTGAAGGCTGCTATCAAATCCCCCCTCACTCTTCTCTTCTGCAGACTAAATAACCCCAGTTTCCTCAGCCTCTCCTCATAAGTCATGTGTCCCAGCTCCCTAATCATTTTCGTTGCACTCCACTGGACTCTCCAATTTGTCCACATTCCTTCTGTACTGGGGAGACCAAAACTGGACGCAATACTACAGGTGTGGCCTCACAAGTGCTGAACAGAAGTGAATCTATTGTATTCACTTCTGTCGATCTGCTGGCAATATCCTACTAATATGACCCAATATGCCATTGACCTTCTTGGCAACAAGGGTACACTGCTGACTCCTTTCCAGCTTCTCGTCCACTGTAATCCCCAGGTCCTTTTCTGCAGCACTGCCACTTAGCCAGTCAGTCCCCAGCCAGTAGTGGCGCATGGGATTCTTCCTTCCTAAGTGCAGAACTCCACACTTGTCCTTGTTGAACCTCATCAGATTTCTTTTGACCCAATCCTCCAATTTGTCTAGGTCTCTGTGGGCCCTATCCCTACCCTCCAGCATATCTACCTTTCCCCACATTTTAGTGTAATCTGCAAACTTGCTGAGGGTGCAATTAATCCCATCATCCAGGTCATTAATAAAGATGTTGAACAAAACTGGCCCCAGGATGTACCCCTGGGGCAGTCCGCTTGATACCGTCTGCTAACTAGACATTGGGCCGCTGATCACTACCCATTGAGCCCAACAATCTATCCACCATTCTATCCACGTTATAATGTATGAATGCTCCCAGAGCCACTCATGAATCACACAGAGAAAGGCACCAGCCAAATCCTTCTCCTGCCGAAGCTCCCAGCCTTGTACCTCAGGAATATACCACCTTGCACTGCTCAAGACCCCCAGTTTGAGAACCCCCTGCTATAGAAAGATGTGATCTATGATAAATGTCTTAACTTCTAAAAGTGAAGTTAATTTATTATAGTGACACCCAATGGGCCCCATTGTTAGATGTCTGTAGAGTGTTGAGCACAGAGAGACTTTTCCTGCCCCAAGTCCCTCATAGTCTATGTTGAAGTTGTGTTTCCCTTCTGCTAGGGGAGTGCTCTAACCACCAGGCTATAGTGTTGCTTTCTTGCTCGCTCACTCTCTATTCCAGTGACTATTCAAGTATTTTATACAAAGTGGAAGGAGAGGTGGAGAGGGACCCACCCCAGAATGCCCTGTGGTCTGGGATTGGGGGAAAACCTTGGTTCAAATACTCGTTCCAAAGTGAGGAGTCAGACTTGGCTCTCCCACATCCCCAGCAAGTGCCTTAATTACTGGGATTAAAGTTGTAAGGTGGACTCCACCTCTGGCCATTTTTGAATGTAGTCTGAAATATTTTTATCTAGCTATAAAATTAATTGTTGAATTCATGTCAAATTCATAAATAGTTTAGAGTCAACCAAATCTGCTTTTTTCATTGCAAAAATGATTTCTCTGAAAAATGTAATCCAGCTCTAGTTATGAGCAGTGTAATAATCAGCAGACACAGCATACTAGATGACTAATCACTATCTAATGCTTTTGTCTAACATTATCTAAATAAGGCAAGTCACTCTAAAGCTAACATTTTCAAAAGCGTCCTTTAATTCTAAATGTGTGTGTTTTTGGGTGGTTGAGACACTGTGGTCCTGATTTTCCAACATGCTGAATATCTGTAGCTCCCACTTATGAACAGTTATGGATGCTTGGGATACCTTGTACCTGATTTTCAGATACCTTCAAACTGGGGACCCGAAACCAGAGGCTACTTTTGAAAACAATGACCTATTCCTTTTTTTCTTTTTATCTTTATATCAAGGAAAAATGTTGTTTGGGTCAATATGAAATGAATAATGTCATGGCTGAAACAGCAGAGAGAGTTTGGATTGAGGTAAAGAATAGAATAAGCACAGAAACTGTGCTTCAATGTTGCTGCCAGCCTCCTGGACAGAGTGAGATGCAGGGCAGGAGTGTTTTTGCAGATAAGGAGCTTATAAAAGGTCTGTGTAGTGGTCATGAGGAATCTCAACTACCTAGTTGTGCTTTAGTGAAACTAAAGAATTAATAACAGCCACAGAGATATCCAGAATTTCTTTCTCATAGTTGTATATTTACTGGCTAATAGAGATTGAGGCATTTCTGGACTTGATGGGCTTGATTGACCATGTTAACGTAAGGGCTCCAGTTTGGAACCATGCCTTCAGATCTGGCCATGATTCTATAGCTATAAAACATAGCTAACAGTAGTTTATAGAAATTTTGTTTTATCATGATGTTGTCTTAACACCATGCAGACTGTTTTACTTATTGTTTGAAAAACAATAAACATTCTCTCAGGTGCTCCTTTTCTGATCTACAATGTGGTATTGCCCCTGGATATCCAGAGGTTTGGAGATAATGTGGCACAACTGAATACATATTTAACATTTTGCTAAATTTGCATCTTTGAGTTGCAGTGCTTTGCTTCCTGGGCATTAGCTTGGTTAAACAGCTGTCAAAATCTGCAAAGTGGATTTTTAGTTCACACTACTGCTCAAATTATGGTTTTATTTCCACTTGTAAAAATTTTATTCTGAATCAATGGATACTTGAAACACACTTGCACTGAATCATCAGACCTTCATCGTAAAAGATCAAATGCTGCCAGCATAAATAACCTTACATTTTGTGAAGACAAGGACACACATGAGCATAAGCTTTCTCCAGTACTGAATTTATTTTAATGACAAGCATATAGACTATTTACTATATGCACGGCCTTGAATTCTCTGCAATTCTGCTGTAGCAGAATCCGTACCTTCCGCAAAGCCCTGTTCTATCTAAGCTTTGATTTTAAAATAGCCCTCATGGTTCTGAGAATAACTTTGAAAAGACAATCTCTTTCTGACTGCTGCAGTGATATCTTCCTGAGTGTGTAGCTAGTTTAGGAGCAAGTCTACCCTACCCACCGGATCGGCAGGTAGCGATCGATCTATCGGGGATTAATTTATTGTGTATAGTGTAGACATGATAAATTGATCCCCGAGTGCTCTCCCTGTCGACTCCAGAACTCCACTGCCATGAGAGGCAGAAGCAAAGTCCATGAGGGAGCGGCAGCTGTCAACTTGCCATCATGAGGATGTCCAGGTAAGTCGATTTAAGATATGTTGACTTCAGCTATGCTATTTGCATACCTGAAATTGTGTATCTTAGGTTGACGCTCCCCTGCCAGTGTAGACCTTGCCTAAGGCTTAGCTTACACTTAAAAGTTAGGGTCAACATAGCTATGGCACTCAGGGATGTGAGAAATTCACCCCCCTGAGTGCCATAGGTAGGCCAACCGAATCCTTTGTGTGGATGCAGCTAGGCTGATGGAAGAATGTTTCTGTCAGCCTAGATTCCTCCAGTTGGGAAGGTGGAGTTCCTATAGTGACTGAAGAACCCCTTCCATTGCTCTAAGAAGCACACTATATTGCTACAGTGGCAAAGTTATGGTGATAATCTGAAATAAGTGGTAGTTCTGAAACAAAAACATGAAAATTTTAATGTCAACATTCAATAATTCAGTTCACATCATTTTAGCAAAAATATCCCATTTATTTCAGAATCCAAAATCTCCACTCTTACCCATTTGCGTACCACCAGTCTCATCTGTCCACTACCCAAACTTTCAGCTTCCTATTTACAATACCTACAATGCACGTTGAAAACTGAAAACGTGGAATCAGCATAAAACAAATTGTATTTTATTTACAAAGTCAATGTACTGACTGCATCATTTGCATATTTAATTCATTAAATCCTCCATTTAAAATACCCAAATGAAGCTGACACAAAATTTCCAATTTGTTGCACCAGGTTACTGCAGAATCCAGGAACCTTGCTGGAAAATGTAGGTCCATCTTGCTGACTAGTATAAGGGTCTTGACTATGCTCATATACATTATGTTGTAGTTTATTGTAAGACATTTTGTCTCACCAGGTCCAAATGACCCATTCTCTTTCCACACAAGGCTCCCCAAAATGGCTTTGTTCTCAATTACAGCTGCCATACAGATAATTAAAAGTAACAACAGAACAGCTAATGAAAATTCAATTTGAAGATAGTGAATAATTCTGATTTGGTGTTTCATTGGCTGAGTGCTTGTCCTTATGTATGCAGTGTTGTTTTAGCCCAGGATATTAACAAGGAAAAGTGGGTGAGAAAAAAACTTCTGTTAGTGAAAGAGACAGGCTTTCAAGCTACACAGAACTCTTGAACTGTGGGAAATGTAAGGAGTTTCACAGCTAAATATAAGATCAAAGAGAGATCTTAGAATAAATAGTGCATATTCTAAGGGATTATTCAAGGTAAAGAGGCCCATTATACCCCTGTAGGCATAGGACAAAAGGGGGGTGGGAGGCTAGTGGGTTACAGATTATTGTAATAAGCCATAAATCCAATGTCTTTAAATTGCGATCTTAATAAAGACACTGGATTTATGGCTTATTACAACAATCTGTAACCCTCTAACCCACTTTTTTGTCCTATGACTACAAGGGTGTCAAGGGACCACTTCACTTCACTCGTCTTCATGGCATTCTCTGTGCTTGAGAGTTTTGGGTGTAGTGATTCTCTTCACTATGTACAGTTAAGAAGAGTTCTTAGTGAAACTCCATGAATACTGAAGCCAAATTGACTCTATACTCTTAATATTACCTAACACAATAGAAGGAGAGGAGACTGTGTCAGGAGTTATTCATGGATTATAAAACCAGAAGGGACTGTTGTGATCATCCTGCATAACACAGGCCATAGGACTGCATTAATTTGTGCTTGAACTAAAACATCTCTCTTAGGGGGAAGAGGGGTAGGTCCAGTCATGATTTAAAAACATTGGTTACACTCCCATTAAAATTTTACGCCTTTATTTACAGTCTGAATTTGTCTAGCTTCAATTTCCAGCCATAGTATCATGTTACACCTTTGTCTGCTAGGTTGAAGAACCCTCTGTTATCAAATTTGCATTCTCTATATAGGTGCTGTGGTCAAGACTGTGATCAAGTCACCCATAATCTTTTCTTTTGATAAAATGAATAGATAGAGTTCCTTGAGTCTATCACTCAGGCATGTTTTCTAATCCTATAATCATTTTCATGGCTCTTCTCTGTACCTTGTCCAGTTTTTCAACATCTTTCATAAATTTCAGACACCAGAGTGGTCACAGTATTCCAGTAACAGTTTCTCCAGTGCCAAATATAGAGATAATATAACCTATGTACTCCTATTCAAGATTCCCATGTTTATACATACAATGATCTAATTAGCCCTTTGGGTTGCTGCATCACACTGGGAGCTCATGTTTAGCTCATTATCCATCATAATCCTCCAAACCCTATTCAGAGTCCGTGCTTCCCAGGATAGAGTCTCCTATACTGTAAGGATGGCCTTCATTCTTTTTTCCTAGATATGTATGTTCACATTTGGACATATGAAAATCATATTGTTTCCTTGCCAAGTTTACCAAGTGATCCAGTTCACTTTGTATCAGTGACCTGTCCTTTTTATTATTTACCATTTCCCAGTATTTGTGTAATAGGCAAACTTTATCAGTAATAATTTTATGTTTTCTTCCAGGTCATTGGTAATAAAATTGTTAAATAGTGTAAGGCCAAAACCAATCACTGCAGGAGCCTACAAGAGACACACCCATTTGATGATGATTCGCTGTTTACTATTGCATTTTGAGTGCTATCAGTTAGCCAGTTTTTAGTCCATTTAATGTGTGCCATGTTGATTTTTTTCATCATTTTAGTTTCTTAAGCAAAATGTTGTGCACTACCAATTCAAATGTCTTAGAGAAGTCTATTCAGTGTTGTTGTAACTTTATCAGTCCCAGGATATTAGAGACACAAGGTGGGTGAGTTAATATCTTTTATTGGACCAACTTCTCTTGATGAGAGACACAAGCTTTTGATCTTACACAGAAAGCTGGTATTTCTCACCAACAGTAGTTGATTCAATAAAAGATATTACCTTACTGTCTTTCCTCCAGAAGTCTAGGTGTATGGCATCAGTGCTATTATCTTTATCAGCCAAACTCATATTCACATAAAAAAAGATATCCAGGTCGCTTTACAAGATCTATTACTCCTCCACCCATATTGATTGGCATTAACTCTGTTATCCTCCTTTAATTCTATTAACCAAATCCCCTATTAGCCATTCAATCATTTTGCCCAGGATTTAAGTCATACAGATAGGCCTATAATTACCAGAGTAATCCCGTTTACCCTTTTTAAATATTGGCACAACATTAGCTTTCTTCCACTCCCCTGAAACTTCTTCAGTGTTCCAAGACTTATTGAAAAGTAACATTTACAGTCCAGAGTTATTGTAACCTGCTCATTCAGAGTGCTCTGAATATTGAGTGTTAAGCAGGAAGGCACAGTAAATTCTTCTTTTCATCAGAATTTTCTCAGTGAATGAGGTAATTTTTCTTTTTGTATTCTCTTCCTTGCTTGAAATAAAATCTGCCTTACAGTACATAGTTGAATGGAAAATTTACTTGTATTTTTATATGAATAGAACATTTACAGTGGTATTCTTTCTGCTCAGTATCTTCACTACAGTTCTCATTCATACATTCAGTTTATACAGTAAAATTAAATCTATTATTCATATTGGTGTTTGGAAATTTCCATTGACTTGCGCATATCCCCTCCTCATTTCTTATTGATCTAATATCCTATGACATGCATGCTGCATTAAAAATGTGTTGTATTATAACTGTAGGTAAGGATATTGATCCACACAAATGTATACCTATGGCTGTATGTAAGGGCTGAGAGTTGGGAAAGGTCATCCGATTGCATAACTCCATCCACACTAACCCTGTGGGGTGAAGAGGATACATACAGTCCTCCCCATGCTATCTGTATATTTAGGCATCTAAATACCTTTGTAAATGTGGATCAGGATGCATAATTTTTCATTTAAACTGATCCTCTAAATACTTAAGCATGTACATAGCTTTACTCACTGAATTTAAGTCAATAGAATTTCTAATAGGATTAATAATAATAATAATACTTCTTTTCAGCAGTACATCTCAAAGCAGTTTACAAAGGAAGGTAAATAAATACTGTATCGTCTCCATTTTACAATGTGAAGAGTATAGTTCTATATGTGCCTAGATGTTTACAGGATCAGGACTTATCTGTGTTCATATAAATCCGTGCACATACATCCAAAAAACGAATATAAAACTTAGACATATGTATCTCAAGAAAAAAAAAAAGAAATAGGGCAATATTACCGTGCTTACACTGTAGATGTAGGGCTCTGAATTATTTCAGACACTTCCTTATTTGTAGCCTTAGAACTAACCCTTCCAAAGTAGCTGGACAATTTTAGAGGTACTTTGTTTTGTTTATTGTTATGTATAATATAAAAATTGTACATTCTACCATTAACTTGTGAGACAATGAAGACAAAAATCATGTCTGCTGCTGCTAAATAGCAGCATTAAATGATTTATTTCTAAGTTTCTACATGGCACCAGAGCACCTTACACTAGTTAAAACATACAAAACCGAGGGTGGGGGAGGCCTTTTTAAATGACACATACTAAATCATATTACATACATTGCCCCAACCAAAGGCTTGAACAAGTAAAGAAAGCTGTTACTTTGCCCTGAGACTTGTGAAATGAGGGATCTAACAGCTTGTTAGAAAGAGCAGGACCCCGAAATCTGGACTCTAAAATGGTAAATTGAGCTCCAAGATCAGCAGCAGAAGAGACAACAGTGGATTGTAAATGTCAAGCTGGCACTTAACAGTGGGCATCTTTAAAACTTCAACATTCACCACTTATTTATACTTGCAGTGAAAGCAGTAGCATTTTGTATCAAGAAGATACAATAGTACTGGCATCACTTGAATGAAAATGTTGAGTTTTAATGTTTTGCACTATAGATATGAGAGGCACTGTCTCCCCGATATTTGCGGTGTTCTCCAGAGAGAAAGTGTCTCTGTGGGCCCATCCAAGATTCTTGCCTACAGTGTCCTCAGAATTCCACATTAAATCATTCATCTCCTGATATTTTCCCCAAAACTGCATCAGTCTAGTTAAGAAGCCATATTGCATACTATAGATGTCAGGAGGGCATTAGCCTTCTACCTAAACAGGATCAAGCCATTTAGAAAATCTCCTAGACTACTGGTATCCATTGCAGACAAAAACAAGGGTATGGTAATTTCTAAACAGAGGTTATCAAATTGGATCTCTGGTTGAATTAAGATTTGTTTTTACAGAGCTCATGTCCAGCCCCCTTAAAAAGATAGCATATTGTACAAGAACACTATTTACATTAAGAATCAGAGGGGTAGCCGTGTTAGTCTGGAATTGCAGAAGTGACAAATAGTCCTGTGGCACCTTAAAGACTAACTAAAGTATTAGAACATAAGCTTTTGTGGGCTAATAACCACTTCATCGGATGCATGCAGTGGAAGTATCCAGGGGCAGGTACAAATAGGTAGGCAAGAACCAGGTTGGAGATAACAGGGTTAGTCCAATGAGGCTGAACCAGCTTGTTATCTCTAATCAGGGAGGGTGAGGTATTCCTCTAGCAGCTGAACTGGCGGTGTGAACAGCGAGAGAAGAGAAACTGCTCTTGTAGTTAGCTAGCCATTCATAATCCCTATTTAGTCCTGAGTTGATCGTATCAAATTTGCAAATGAATTGCAGCTCTGCAGTTTCTCTTTGCGGTCTAGTCTTAAAGTTTTTTTGCTGCAATATAGTGACTTTTAAATCTGTAATTGTGTGTGCAGGGAGATTGAAGTGTTCTCCTACAGGTTGTTGTATATTGCCATTCCTTATATCTGATTTGTGTCCATTTATCCTTTTTTGTAGGGACTGTCCAGTTTGGATGATGGACATAACAGAGGGACATTGCTGGCACATAATGGCATATATTACATTGGTAGAGGTGCCACATGTCCTATATCTCTAGAAACTCCAGATAGGTGGGACTATGTTTGGATATTGCAAATCTTGCTAAGCTTGTGTATTTTCACCTGGAAAAAAGGATACAGGGATACATCATTGCTATACATGTTCTAGTCTACCTTGTTTTGTTTTATAAGATTAGTCAGCTACTTCCCTTTTAACTATTCCCTCTTTTTCTTGTGGTACAAGTGTACAACCCTCTCCAATACAAATGTGTGTGTTCTACTGGCACTCAAGCAGAGCCCTGGGGCCAGATTTTAAAAGACATTTAGGTGACTAAAGATCCAGATAGGTACCTACTGCAGTTTTCAAAACCAGTTCAAAAGTTATGGAATAGGTGTCTAGGAACGTTTGAAAATGCCATCAGGTGCCTATCTGCATCTTTAGGCACTGAAATACCTTTAAAAATCTGGCCATCATTGTCTAAGTAGATCCTTTATTTGAAGGTAGCAGTGTGATTCTCCTCTCACATCAATTTTATATCAATATGACTCCAGTGAATTCAGTGGAGTTAGTCCTGAGTTTCAGTGGTTGTTAATGTAATGTTACCAGTGTGGGAGCATGAGTGGGTGTTTTATCTTCACTGTGGGGAAGCTCATCAGTGTAAATCATAACAAAAGAGGCAATATTTCACCATGTGGTTTCCTTTCTAAGAATACGATGAATTCAGCAAAGATACTGCTATATTTAGTAAGCCTATTGTAATTTATACCCAGATAAAAATAACTCACATAGGTACTCCAACAGTATTGCTGACTTCATACCTATATTTTTTAATTCATGCTTGTTCAACTTCCAAAGCTGAAAGTGTTTTACTTATTGTTTGTTTACTTATTCATCTGACCTAATAAAAGATGTCTGGCAGTAACATAACTTTGCAAAATTAATTTGCAACCAGTCCCAAGACATTATATATTAATAATTAAGAGTGTTGGAAGGTTACAAGCAGTGGCAAGTTTTTGGATCTTGTGGTGGAGTTTTAATGAACCAGAAATAATTTGCAATCTACACTTTTGTGAAAGGTAGTTGCTTAGGGTACGTCTGTACTACCCGCTCCTCTGGCGGATAGTGTTTGATGTATCGGGGATTGATTTATCGCATCTCACCTAGACGCGATAAATCGATCCCCGAAAGCACTCCCGTCGACTCTAGAACTCCAGCTTTGCAAGAGGAGTAAGCAGAGTCGATGGGAGCCGCCGTGGTCGACCCGCCGCTGTGGGAACAGTCAGGTAAGTTGAACTAAGGTACTTCGACTTCAGCTATGCGAATAGTGTAGCTGAGGTTGCGTACCTTAGTTCAAACCCTCCCTCCCCCCTGCTAGCGTAGCCCAGGCCTTAGAGCCTGGATTTAGCTGTGGAGAAAGAAGATGCTGAGGGGCAATATTTTTCTGAAATACAAGGACAAGAGGGAAGGACTGCAAAATGAATAAAAGCTAGACAAAACTAAGTGAAAAGCAAGTATTACCTCAGTTGCTTAGGTATCATTTTCATGTAGTCCTGAACATTTTTATTTTGTTCTGTTATGTAAACAGGTAAACAGTTATTGGATTGGTTTAAGAATAGCAGCCATGTTAGTCTGTATCCATAAAGAAAACTAGCAATACTTGTAGCACCTTAGAGACTAACCAGTTTATTTCAGCATAAGCTTTCGTGGGCTATAGCCCACGTCATGGGATACATAGAATGGAACAAACAGAAGTAAGATGCATTTATACACACAGAAAAAAAAAGTTGTAAATTACCATACCAGTTCTAAGAGACTGTTAAATTTGGATGGGTGTAGGGGGTCGCCGCTGGGGCTCGGCCCTCTGCGGGGCGGTTGGG
>ML677334.1:4593169-4662637 GCA_007922305.1 Dermatemys mawii | reverse complement strand
GGCTCGTCCCTCTGCGGGGCGGTTGGGCACCAGACCGCCCCGCTACAATGGGCCATTATCATTATTATCCTACTGATAATGGCCCGTCCAAATTTAACAGCCTCTTAGAATTGGTATGGTAGTTTATAACTTTTTTTCCCCCTTTCTGTGTGTATAAATGCATCTTACTTCTGTTTGTTCCATTCTATGCATCCGATGAAGTGGGCTATAGCCCATGAAAGCTTATGCTGAAATAAACTGGTTAGTCTCTTAGGTGCTACAGGTATTCCTAGTTTTCTTTATAGTTATTGGATTGTTTTTTATTGCTGTTCCTTAGATTACAGATTTATAAATTCAAGACCCTCTCTTTCCTGGAGGACCTTGGCATGATCTTTGGAGGGCTGAAGTGTTGGTTCCATATTAGTCTGTACCCTGAGCTGCAACTCTTCCTCGCTCAAACTGAGTGCAGAGTCTTTCCCCATGTGTCTAAGGCTCAGCATGTAGTTCCCTATGTATAGTGGGAGGAGGAGCTGCAGCTCAAGTTGCAGGTAGTGTAGCCTCATTTTCATATTCTTCAAAGAACTTGCATTGCTTCATTAGGCAAGATGAGGAAGCAAAGTCCTGATGTTTCAAACAATTGTAAAAGACAATTAGAAAAGTCTGTGGTTTTAATACATAATTTGAGGCTACCTTTATATGTAATGAAGGGCAAAATAAAAATTAATGATTTTTCTTTGCAGGTCACCATTACTTGATTTTTATACAGCTGTTGCCACTTTGAGAATAGTTTCCATGGTAGTCCTGCATGAATTCACTAGAGAGAGAAGAGGGAACAGGTAGGCCTTCCTCTCCCCTTCTCATTTGTACAAGGCAGACATAATTCTGGGAGTTGTGTTAAGGAGTGTAGAAGGGATGACAACAGAGAGAATCTGCATGGATAGAGCACATTGATGCAGCTTCAATGTGGGGAATGCTGGCTTAACCTTTTCCAGCATATAGTAAGCTCTGCTAGCCAGTGCACTCCATCCTTCATCTCTGGAGCCTTTAGTCCTTACAATAATGAGATACCTCTAAGAACAGCAGTTGGCCTGTTCCCTTTCCTGAGTGTTGCATGAACTTTTAGGTGCCATATTTGAGCCCTTAGTGTTCTGCAAAATAAAATTTTCAAGTACAAAGAAATATAGTACGTGAACATAAAGGTGCTTTGTTTTTCTTACGTAATAGACTACTGCACATTTTCACAGAAAGTAAAAATCCCATAAAATATCTCTTAGTTCGCACAGCCGAGTACTTATTGTTATAGCATAAATGGCAAAACAACCACAAAACCCCCAAACCCTTCAATTTTCCCTCAATAAACTTCACTCCTCACTCAAAAGTTGATATAAATTTGCTGAATATGTGAATATATTGATTTTCCATTAATGTAAAACAGTCCTTAAAAACCATGTTACATCTGCCATCTGCTTCACAGAATGTGTTGTTTCCGTTTCCCTGGCACTTATACACAGGTATTGTGACTATTCACAGGCAGATGATATTGATTCTGGAAGCTAAGATACTACAGTTTAATCCCATTGCATTCCTCTGGGTACATCATAGTTTAATCACCCCCTGAAGATAAGAATTTTATTCATATAGTAAAACTGGATGGACAATGGTGTGCATAATATATGATTTCCTTAACAGAGCAGTAAAAGCATTCCTACAAATGCAGCTAGAATATAATCTACCAATTGACCCGATCAGGAAATACTTCATGTTTAAAGGTCTGTATCTCTGGTAGCTTTAAAACAGTGGTTCTAGAACCTCTTTGCCATTGTGGGCTGCATCCACAAAATAGATATACTACTCACATGGCCCTGAGGATGTCACATGGGTGTAGCTGTGTGTTGATTGGGCCATGGGTTGAGAACCGTGGCTTTAGAAGCATTTTTAATTGCAAAGGAAGCTTGAAGAAATTGAAATGTGGCTGTGAGGATTTATTCCCATGAAAGGATGGACGCTGTTGCCAATTCTCATGATTTTTATGTGAACCTTATGATACAGCCCAGGTCCTGGATGTTTACATGAGAATCTGAACTTTCATTGGAGGGATGTGGGAAGGCTCTAGCCTTTTCAGCTGTGGAGAAAAGACTGAAAACGTGAACCCTAAAGGCTCAAACGAAAAGGCAAACGTAAAGAAACAAATTATTTTTAATCTCATGATTTGTGAATGCTTGAGGTTGGTGATATCGAGTCAATCTAAGACTGTCCACAAACTGTGTGGTGGGGATTAAACTGTGTGGTGCCAAGATGCTGGTTCGTATCTAGCTGTGCTTTTAAATGACATCCATGGATGTTAAAGCTTCTAAGTTACCTACATACGGTATTCCTGTGAGTGACTGTTTTTACCATGTGACTGTTTCTGTTTTGACACAAATGTTTTTCAGGTATATAGGAGAAAATTTATTATTCAATTGATCCTAAATTCAGGGAAGCACCTTGGTGAAGCACTGTTAGGTTTCAGAGGGTGCTGGTATGTCTACACAGGAAAGAAAACGCCCCAGCTAGCCCTTGCCAACCAGTTTTTGGCTCACAAAGCTTGGGCTGTGGGGCTGTTTCATTGCAGTGTAGACTTCCAGGCTCAGGCTGAAGCTTGAGCTCTGGGACCCTGCCACCCACATGTCCTAGTGCCTGAGCTACAGCTTGAAACTGGAAACCTGTACAGCAATGAAACTGCCCTGCAGCCTGAGTCAGCTGGCATGGACCTGCCAAGGGTTTTTACTCTATGTCTACACTGCAGTGTAAGCCCAGGCTCAAGCCTAACATCCCTTGTGTCTCCATAGCAATTGCGCAGACCCAGGGTCCCAGGCTTCTTCAGGGCAGGAGAGTCTCAGCTTGAGTTAAGCCAGGACCCGGTCTCCAATCTCTATTGCTCTGCAGTGTAGATGCAGCCCTGCTTGAATCAGGTCCTGGGATTCGGCCAGAAGTATCCCACAATCCACTGGACATCTTCCTTAGTCCTCTCTTTCCCAAAAATCTGAAATCCACTCTACTGAAAATGAAAGTCACCCCGCTTTTGCAAATGGCAGCAGCTGAGGTCCGAGTTAACCCATTTTCTTCTGATCACTGATCTGGAAGCAGTACTATTAGAGAGCCTCCTGAGTTTGCAATGGAGAGAGAACAGATCAAGCCTTTTGCAAATCGAGCTGCTTCCTTGTAACATGCAGGGCAGACAGTACATTTTTCCCCACAAAGCACCGCAGTCCAAGGGCTAGAGTGGCCACATTTTGGGGAGGAGGTCGGGGCACTAGGGACTCTGGGACATGGTTACTTTGACTTGGGTCTGTGCACTGCTTTGTGGATGTCAGAGTTTGAGGTTCAAGCATGGGTTAGAAAAGTCTTTTTCTAAAGGGTTTTGCTGAAACCAGTGCCCTTGGAGTCAAAGTAGAATTGGCTAATAAGTTATATGCTTGGGGCTGTAAATAGAACTAAATTTTTTCCCCAACAGAGTCCCAGAAGATTCTACTACCTAGAACCTACTTTATTTAATTTTAAAAATAAATGAGTTTACCAAAGGGAAAGCTGCATGATTTCAAAAGTGAAAGATGACACAGAGGGTTAAATTTCAAAATGTAGTCCTTGTGCATGCAACCACTTGAGCATACACATTTTCATATGCTTACCTGTGAGTACTAAAGCATAATCAGAGCCCTATCTCAATTACATGAAGCCACAGTAACTCCAGTTATGTTAAAATAGTTACTCCAGATTTCCACTGCTGTAACAGAGATTATTATAGTAGGGGCTGCAAATAGTTTTGTGTATGCAAATCAACCACAACTCATTTTTGTGTAGTGTTGATTGTGTGTGTGGTACAACTTGCAAGTGATAGTGCAGAAACCCTGGAAAAGCAGGTGATCCTGCTCACAGAAATGGAAGCTAGACTGAGGTTCCTTAGTTTCCAATGATTAAATTAACAGACCACAAGAAAATTTAGAGTTGAATGCACCTGATAAACAGAGTGTACTAACAGTAAATGTAAAAATCACCAGTCCAGACAGAATTAAAATGAAAGTAAGACACTACGCTAATGTCATCCAATGGGAAAAGGTTTCTTAAAATTTGTTTAGTAATATGAAAGGTGAACATGGAGAGACAAAGTAGTCCGCTTTTGTTTTTTATTTTGCTTAAAATTCTCCAGGAATTTACCAGTGTTTATTACAAAAGATCACAAATGGGTGAAAATCGGCACCAAAAAATAACTTCAGTTTTCTGGGCAAATAACAGGGTTAATATCGGCGAACTGGAGGCCTGAAGAAAAGCAACAAATAGAAAAAATTAAGAGCATTGAAAGTAAAGGCAATTTCATGCTATGGTTTATTTAATGAACTGTACATTCATAGAACATAGACACATACATGCATGTGCATGAATGTTATATCTTCTACTACATTAGCTTACTTTAACAGACAGTCTCACATTTACACTTAGATTAATTATTTATTAACAAAAATCTACCTCCTAACTATCACAGTTTTCATATACTTGAGTGGCTAAAATTCATGTGAAAAATTGGTAAAAGTAGTATTTATGAAACCCAGGAATTTTTCAGTAAAAACTGGCAAAAATTGAAAATGAAGGGCTTTATAGACAGAGTATTGAAACAGGCATTGCCACAGTGGATCAGACCAGTGTTTCACCCAGTGCAGTATTTTGTCTTTTACAGTGGCAAGTACTAGTTGTTTCAGAGGAAGGTGCAAAAATACTCTTCAATAAGCAGTTATGGAATACCTGCCCTGTAGGGAAGTTTCCTCCAAAAGTTAGAAGTTGGATTTTTGGGGTGTTCTATCAGTTTGATGTAGCACATACAGTAATTATTTAAAAGTTAATTTTATAAACCTAATATAGCTATTAAATTCTGTACCACAAAATAGAGTCTCTCTCTCTCACACTCTCTCTCTCTCTCTCTCTCTCTCTCACACACACACACACACACTCTTAAAATATCTCAAAGTGAATCCCAAAGCAATCAGCTGAACACTGCTAATATAAGGATCACACAGGAATGTGAAACAGCCACATGCACTGTGAATATTAGAATTTGTTTTATTGAGGTTGAAAGGTGATGCATATTGGCCAACCAACCCTTTTCTCCCACCTGCCCCACAGCAAAATGTCATGACATCTTTTAACTGTAAGGGTCTGGCAAAAAAACCAAAACCAAAAACCTTTAATTTTAGTCTAATCTGATGGACAGCTCCTCTGAAAATTCATCACCCTTCATAGGATGCATTTCATTGTCCTCATTGGATATGACCAGAAGTCCTGGGGCAGGGCTCAAATACCACTTTGTGTCAGAGATAGATATGACTTGATAAAGTTAGTTTTGAAGACACTAGAATTTCACCAGAGATTATTTTGGCCCATGGTTTCCAGTTAATGTTTTACTTACCAGTAAAGCTGCTTAAAACTCTGGCAGAAACAGGACAAATCTCCATTGTACTAAACTGCAGCGCAGGCAATTCATTTATCTCAGCAAGTCCTCAGAGTTATTGTTATGTAATTTCACCAAGCTTATTCACTAACATATTCAAAACTCATGCCTTGGGTATATGTAATGTAGCTTTAGTTATGCATCATAACTTGGAGAAATTCCAGAGTTTGTTTAATTTAAATTTGAGACGTTATATAAGCAATTCATATCAAATGAATTATGGCAGAATAGTGACAAACCTCAGTCAGACTTAAAATACATTATTTTAAGCTCACCTTCACAAAAATGGTACAACAGATTCAGTTAAATCAATGCCATTTTTCTGTTAAGATTTAGAATTGATTTGATAATCATATAAAATCTAGTTCAATATAAAATTAATGCTAACTACTGGCCTTGCCATTGAAAAGCACAAAACAATTTACCATAGAAGAAAGAAAATATTTTTTTTCTGAGGTTCACTGCTTAAAAAGTTATTTTCTATAATAAATGGCTTTTCTCAGCATAATTCTGAGAACTAATCAGATGAACTTCAAAAAAAAATCAAACCATTGCCTCAAGTAATGTTCTGAAAATTAAAGTTACATTGCATTCAGTTCAAAAAGTGGATTACAATTTTTAATGAATGCTATTTTTTGCATATTAAAAAGAGCATATTTTCCATTTACTATAAAATATGATTTTCAATTACATCAGTTTTACTGACTCACAAATCTTTTATGTGATAAACAGCTTTGGTTTTAATGCTTATTACAATGCAGGCCTATCACCTAGAAGACAAGTAGCATGAATGCATATTTCAGAGATTGCTGAAAATCAGCAAGCACCTGGGTTGTTATAGCTAAGCAGGCTGATTTTTCTCCTCAGTTCGTTTTCATCTGACTGTAACAATCTTCGATAACACGGTCAAAAATCTCAATTTTAAAACACATGTTGTATTAGCTGCAAACTCATTGCAGGAGCTAAAAATGGCCTCACTGAACCGTTTGAAGCAAGAATGTAGCTTATTTAATTTATTTTTGCATCTTAGAGTACCAGCTTTTAAGAAAAAGTCACTGTGATACACATTAGCAATCCATGAAAAACCTTCCTTTTGGAATGAGAATGCAACCTGGGTAAAACAGTGTGAAGAGGCTTGTGTATTGGTGAAAATATTGCACCAGAATTAGAATGAGACATGTCATGAGAGGTGGGGTGGGGTGGGGAAAGAGAGAGTGAGTGTGCTTGTGAGAGGCATGGTTTGCTTTCAGTGATATTTTATTAAGTTTTAAAGCCTGTTAATCTACCAACATACACAGAAAATAATTTTGGAAAACTTAAAAGAATCAAAAAGATGTAAAGTTACTTAGACATACGGTGTCCACTGCCACCTTTATGTGAGTGAATATTTGTCTGGCTAGCTGGAAGAAAAGGGGCGTTTTGCCCAGGGTTACCAGGTGTCTGGTTTTCGAGTGGAACACCTGGTTGAAGAGGGATCCTGGCAGCTCTGGTCAGCACTGCTGACGGGGTCCGTAAAAATCCGATTGGCGGCGCAGGCAGGCTCTGTACCTGGCTCTGTGTAACTCCCAGGAGCTGCAATCATCCGAACCTGCGAAAGCTGTAGGTAAACAAACCATTCTGGCCCACCAGCAGATTTCCCTGATGGTCTGCATGCCAAAGTTTGCCAATCCCTGCCGTAGAGAACGATCTCTATTTGTTCAGAAATCAAGCAGAGAAAGTGTGGTGTTCTTTATACTGCCCTGGCAATATGTCTCAACCCTGGCCAAGAGGTGTGTGTCTGTGGTGGGGGGAATTATTTCTAAGGATGGGGAAATGGTTTACTCTCCATGACTATCCAAATCTTGGCCTGTCTGCTGAGCTTGTTAGTAGCATATTTTTGATATGTCGATTCCTGTCCATTAAGATCTAAACTTACTCCAAATAGGCTATTGAACCTCCCTCATATGGTAACAAACTTTATTAGCTCCCAGCCTTGCACAGATATTTTTTTTAAAAAAATTTGCTATGCCTCGTGAGAATGCAGAGTAGGATTAGTGTTCCTTATCTGGGGTCATTTAAGCTAGTAGTTCCTGAGATATAAACCAGGAGCAGGGGAAGTATTTTTTTTCACAGCAGAAATAGTTAGCAGCTGGTCTAAACAGAGTTTTTGTTATATCAGGTAGGAAGGACTTTGTGTCGATAGTGAGGGGACACAGGGCAAAGAAGAGAGGATTGGCAATGAGGACTGATAGAAGGAAAAGCTTGGATTGGTTGTTGAGAAAAATTCGTATTTTATTTGCCCCAGGGGTGGGTGGAGGTTGTGACAAGTGGCTACTGCCTGATCTTGGGGCAGATTAATATGTTGTTTCCAAAGACACACTGCAGAGGTTTGGAACTGAAAATGCAGGTACTTGAACTCAGCATTTCCTGGTTTTCAGAAGTTTGAGTTTTGCTCAATTCAATGTTCTGCGAGGCGGCAACCTACCACTAAGCAACGTTAATTCCACATTAATGTAGGTTTTTTGCCATCGAATATATAGATAGCCTGATTATCGTGCCCTATTCAAACAAATAGTCCCATCGACTTAAATGATACAACTCACTTGAGGAAAGGCTGCAGGCCTCCGCAATTGTTTGTGGTATTTATTCTTAAATCTTATATCTGTATTTGCACAATAGAACATGGTGACAAAATTGTCATCCCAACGTGCCCCCTCCTGGCTAGATGTAACATTGCTGCACCATTGCCTCAGTTCCCCCATTGCCCTTTGGCCCTTCTTTGGCCATGCACGTCTTCTGGTTCTCCAGCCAGACCACTTCTCAGAGTCCTGCTTCTTCCAGGAACACACAGTCCTTTATCAAAGTCAAAATATACAAAAATGTGTACAAAACCAAACCTTCAGCATAGCTGGGCTCAGCTGGCAGTCACCTCATTCCAGACCTGTCTCTGCTGCTCTAGATTTTCCCTGCAATGCCTCAGTGAACCTTACAGTCTAGGGGCTGGTGCACCCCTCCCCTTGCTGAAAGGTTCAGGCAGGCTCCCGCTCATCAAGCCCCCATATCATGCGGGCTTAGAGCTCACCCCCAGTGAAGTCTGCCTGACCTTTTTCCCTTCCTCCTTTTTAGCCTTCTGTTCATATTGCATCCTAGAGATAGGTCACTTCCCATCTCTTTTCCTCCTGGTCTCCTCCCCCAGACATGTTCACCCTGCTTTCCATTAGCTGGGTTTTATTTTTAAAGAGGCTTGGACTACGGTCCAGGTGCAAATAGGTACATTTATTTATTGGGCCTTTATTAACTCTTTCCCAGGATGTGTATGGGTAAACACCCCATCACAAGCATATTTGGAAACCAGTTTGTTTTCTTTACCAGCTGAATCTTGAGTTCTGACTTCTGTATGTTCTCTACAGCATTTTTGGGCCCTACCTACACAAATAAATGTATGCTGATGCAAACCCTAATGTAGAAGCACTCCACTGATGTGAAGGAGGCTCAGCCTGAATGTTACAGGTACTAAAACTGGGTAGGCAAGTTGCGTGCTTCCATGTCTGTGTGAGAGCGACTGATGCTGTAAACAGACAAACTTCAGAAGCATATCCTGAGTCCCAAAGTCAGTTTTGTTATAAGATTAATGTTATGTAACAAACTGAACAATGGAATAGGCAAGTGAAAATAAGCCATCCCCTTTAGCCCTTTCAATACATGTAATTTACTGTATTTGCAGCAGTGTCTAGATACATTAGAATTCTTGAGACTTACATAAAATATACATTTAACACAAAGGTCATAACACTGCAAAGATTTTTGGCATTGTTTTGAGATTCGGACTACACATAGCTTCTTAAATAAAAACTATTTCAACTGAAGAAATTATCCTCTCAATTTTCATAGTATTGCATGGTCTTTTTGCTAGGCAACTTCCTTTGAAGTCAATGGGAACTGCATGGCTAAAACCTCACTCACTGCTTGGAAAATGTAGGGCATGCTTAACGGGCTCTTCACTTGAGCAAAGAAATCATTGCTTTGACGGTGGCTACATTAAGTGAGAGATGGAGGTGAACAGTTTTAGTTTATTGCTCATTTAGAAGCTAGAGGGGAAATAGCCTTTGACCACCTGTCACTCTCTCTTTTCTTGAGGAACTTCTTAAAACATTTATTGAAACCCTGGCAGCAGTTTCCCTTTGATAGTTATCTAGATTTCTGCAGCTTGCTTATTTTCCCGCTAATAAAATAGAGCCATTTTTAAAATGCACAAACTAAGTGAAAAGCATGGTTTTGAAACAAGCCCCAAGAGAAAATTCACCTACACTTATAATCTGAAACCTAATGCAGTAGTTCATCATTAGGAAGTAGTCCCAGTTTCCCTAGTCTTTCTATGGTTATGTTTGTGTATGATCTTCAGGTTTCTAAAGTAATTTCCAACATTTATTTTTGCATATAGTGTAATCACATCCTATTGCAGATTATTCTAAATAAGTTTAATAATTTAATGTAATTCATGTAATTGCAATTTGCAACATATTTGATGTATAATTACTTGAATATGATGTGATATAATTAAATTAGGAAAGTTAGATTGAACAGTCTTTGTTTGTACATGCAACAATAGTGTGTAAAAGTCATATTCCACGTTAACAACACTGCATATATTCTATGCGACCAACATAAGGTGCAGACAATATTTGGTGTTTTCTTGGTATAGTGTCAGTAACACAAGCTGTTCCTAATAGAAGTAATCTGTGTGTGTGTGCGCACGCACGCATGTGCATCTATGCATCCCTGGAGATGAATCTACTGTTACTGTCTTCACATTTAATTAAGAATATTATGAGTGGCATGCATCACCATGGATACTGTCCAGTAACTAATCCTTCATGGATACCCTCTTGTGGGATTTGTTTTTCTAGAAAAACAATCACAAGGCCCACTTCATTTTTCTGGCATTTGTTCAGACTGTATTGTGAAATATAAATGAAGGTACTATAATTCTCATTACTTTTTTTTTCTGAATAATGATATGCTTGAAAGAAAGGTTGTGTGTGTGTGTGTACATAAAAATGGAACTTACACTGGGAAGGGTCTTCCAGCTTCATACAGTCATGACTGTGACACCAGCATGAAAGTACTAGTTACTAGTTTACTTTCTAATAAACAAATGCCATTCTCATTCTCTGATCCTGAATACCTTATATAGTAGGGTGATGTAGGGGGTCGCCACTGGGGCTCGTCCCTCTGCGGGGCGGTTGGGCACCAGACCGCCTCGCTACACACCCCTCAGCCGGGCTGGGGAATACCCGGGCCCGGGGCTCAAGTGCTCAGCCAGGCCTGAGCAGTGTCTGTTCAGCCCGCCTCAGCCCAAAAGCCGGGCGGGCAACCCACCCACAGGGTAGGGTCAGGGCTCAGACCCTCAGGCAGGGGCTGAACCGTAACAGGTGGGCAAGGCCCAGGCCCTGAGGCAGGGCGGGGCCACAAACACGGGGAGCAGTCAGGGGCTCAGACCCTCAAGCAGGGACTGAGCAATACCAGACAGTGAGGAATGACGGCGGGCTGAGGGGGAGACTGCCACCCACGGTTAAGGGTGGCAGGGGGGACGCAGGCCCACCCGCTCCACTGCGTCCCGGCCCGGGGCCCTAACAGCCGTAACAGGCCAGCTGCAGTCAGTGGGGATCCTGACCGCAACACACTGACTCAGGTTCAAAACTCATTCCCCGGGCCACTTCCAAACTCCCCCTCAAAGGGTACCTGGGGAGGCGTGGTGACCTCCATGGGCTCCTCCGAGTCGCTGTCTGGAGGCAGAGGCGGCAGCTCCTCGGGGTAGCCTGGACTGGGTCGGCTCGGTCCCTATTCCTCCGGGTAGCGGGCGCAGGGCAGGCTCGGCCAGTTCCCGGGCTCAGGCTGGGTCACCGGGGCTTCCCGGTCAGGAGCTCTGGCTGTAGCCTCTGGCCCCTCCGAAGTGAGCTCTGGGGCCGAGCTTTTATCCTTTCGGGTCGGCCGGCTGACCTCTGGGGGAGGGGCGCAGGTCTCTCCAGCTCCGCCCCCTCTTGCCTCTGGAGAGGCTCGTCCCTCTGCGGGGCGGTTGGGCACCCGACCGCCTCACTACAGGTGATATAGCAACATGTGCTGGTATGTGGGAGAACTAGTTTCAGGAATGACTTTGGATCTTTCACTAAGTCAGTGTTACTTTCAGAAGTGGGGACATTTATTAAAGAAGCTGATTTAGTGTTTCTTCTCAGTGAATGGGTGAGAACCTACAATATCCTATCTGGAATGATTTGTGTTGGACTGGATGAGTACAGGATAGTTTATTCTGGTGTCTGCAGACAGGCAAAATCTCATTCTGACCTTCTGTACACTTCTGCATCTCCCTAAGGCAGGGGTGAGCAAACTACGGCCTGTGGGCCGCATGTGGCCCGCCGGCCGTTTTCATCCGGCCTGCGAGCTTGGGCCGGGGGTGCAGGGTCACAGGCCCTGCGCTCCCAGCCCAAGGGCCGGGCCAGCCTGCCGCGGGTCTCCGCACTCCCGGCTGGGCCCGCCCCGCGCTCCCGGCCGCACGTGGGGAGCCGCGGACCCCTGTGCTCCCTGGCCAGGGGCTGGGCCGAGTACGGGAAGCCACGGGGCCCCGCCTTCCCTTGCTGGGCCCAGCAGCGCATGCTGCTAGGTCCCGCGCTCCTAGGCCGGTGGTGGTTATGGTGGGGGGATTTCAGAAGTGGATAGTCAAGGAACAAAGTGGGGGGAGGGATTAGATGCGGGGTAGGTTCCCAGGTGATGGTGGTTAGGGTGGGGGGATCTCGGGAGGGGGCAGTCAGGGAACAAAGAATAGGGTGGCTTAGATAGGGGGTGGGGTTCCGGGGTGGCAGTTAGAGTTGGGGGGGTCTCTGGAGAGGGCAATCAGGGGACAAGGAGCGGGGTGGGGGGGTTGGATGGGTTGGGAGTTCTGAGGGGGGCAGTCAGGGGGCAGGAAGTGGGTGGGGGTTGGATAAGGGGCGGGGTCAGGCTTTCCTACTCGGTCCTCCACACAATTTTTAACCCCCGTGTGGCCTTCGGGCCAAAACGTTTGCCCACCCCTGCCCTCAGGCCTCTCTCTGTCTGCTTTTTGCCTGCTTGAGTCACTCCTCTTGCACTGTGAACTACTCGTTCTCCCATTATGGACCATATTTAGCACTGGTGTATCAAATGCAACTCCCATTGAGCTCAATGTGGTGTTTTTGCATTTTTGTGAGGTTACACAGAGCAAGAGGTAGATGCAAAACATGCAGACATATCTCCACTGCTACAATGATGAACACCCTGCACAACAAGATCCGGGGGTCCTACACATGCCTATCAGAACATGTGGTGTACCTCATCCAGTGCACTAAATGCTTCAGGAACACCTCTGTGGGTGCAAGGAGACAGACAATCACTACTCTCTTGAATGAACTCACACAGGAAAATGATAAAAGACAAAAACACTGTGTCACCTGTGGACGAACACTTTTCTCAAAGCGGTCACTTGTATCTGACTTCTTAGTCCTCATCCTCGAAGGGAATCTGCACAACACCTTCAAAAGATGAGTCTGAGAACTCAAATTCATAACTGTGCTAGTGTCTTGGTGCTCTGGAACTGCTCTGAATGAAGTCAGACAGGACTCTAGTGCAGTAGTTCAGGGAACACACTCACCAGGGCAAACCTCCTCAGCTTCAGCGCCTCCTGGGTCTGACGTTGGGGCAGTCAGCACCCCTGTTCGTGCTGTGAGCTCCCTGTAGGGAGGCCACCTGAATGGCACACCTGTGGAAACCTTCTATGCTCTCCAAAGGAGCCACGAACCCAACTTCACAGGCGGCAGTGTCGCCCAGCCAGTGTATAAAAGAGAAGGGTTTACAAGTCGTCAGGAACACAGCATATAACAGATCTTGTTAGCACAGAAAGCAGGAAGTTACAGCAAAGTCCATCTTGGGGTGGGGTGGGGTGTGTGGGTGAGAAATCCAGAGCCCTAGGGCTCTGCCCCCGAGTCCCTAACCAGGAGACTGACTCACTTCCAGCAGCCCTGTTTCTGTCAGGTTCAGCTGGCCTGTCTCCATCCTTATGTCTCTTTCCTGAGCAAACATGTCACCTGGCTTCTCCCTCTCTCCTTTGTTGGGCTCCTTGCAAAGGATGGGCCCCGGCTATCAGGTGCCAGAATACAGAGTGTTGGCCATTCTTCGTGCCTGGGCAGCCAGTTGGCAGTTACACCTGCTCTTTAGATGTCTCTGCAACAATCACACACCCTTACCCTACTACCTAGAGATACTTGAGTAACATATAGGGGAAACTGAGGTGCGCACACACAGTATTCAGAGAAAATTTTAAGAACATTCTTACTTTGTCACAGCTAGATACTAGAAATTATGGACTGACCAGAGAGACTGGATTTATGACATATTACAACAATCTATAACTCCCTAACACCCTCCCAACCTGCCTTTTTTCTTTTTTCTCTTCTCTCTCTCTTCCCTTCCACCATATGGCTGAAGTGGTATTAAGGGGCCACTTCACCTTGAATGGTCTCATGAAATGTATGTTAACTACTTAGGCTAAAGAATCCGTTCAACTTTGTATTTAACTGTGACACTGAGTACATGTCCCAGATCTGAAGAAGAGCTCTGTGCAACTTGAAAGCTTGTCTCTCTCACCAACAGAAATCGGTCCAATAAAAGATACTACCTCACCCATTTTCTCTCTCTAATATCCTGGAACAAGACTGGCCAGAATACTGCATACAACATTGAGAAATGAGGCATTTTTTAAAACAAATGTTGGGAAGGGATTAATGTGTGGCTTTTTCAAATTAGGGATATTGATGGTATGCATTCTTTTTAATTGGTTACAGCTACTATACTTTGTTATATAAATGACCGTAAAAATGCTCTATCTATTTTGTGGTCAGTTTATTAATGCATTAGTACAGCAGCTCCTTACAAAGGCAGATCTCCTCCCTTTTACCTTTGGAGGGCATGGAAGGACACTTATCTGTAAAATTCTGCACCTTCCACATCACAGTATCATCCTCTACTGGAGGCAAAACTGGAGGTAACATAAAACAGCTGGGTATGCTCACCAGTTATCATTGAGGTCAGAGATCTGATCAGTGGGAACAAATTCTGTTTTGTATAATAGTGTGAATTACTAAGTACATTTGAAGGGCCCTGCAGTTTTATTGCATTAGTTCCATAAAACTGGCGTCCCGCATGGCAAAACTTCAATCAGGCTAACTTCAAAGTCTGATAAATTTTATTAGGAAAACATAAATTATCTTTCTAGCATGGCCTGAAGACTTTCCTATCTTAAGGCCCTGCCTGTAATAACTAGGCAAAGGTAGCACATTTCTGTAGAAAGATGCTTATGAAAAATAGGGATTTGGAGATGTTCCCTCAGTGTGGGAATTTGGAGATGTGCCCTGAATAGCAGGGACTGGGAACATTGCATGGTTATGTGTAGCAATTCGGCAGAGATGCTCTACCATTTGTTTTGTTAAGATTTTATTCCTTTCTCAGTCACTGGTTTGTTATTTAATGAACCCCAAGATGGTTACAAATTCTAACAAACTTCCTGCAGGAAAGCTTTAGCTCATTTTATGTCATCTAGGTGTTTCCATGTGCGCATCCCTGTGATATCTAGGGACCAAGATGTTAATATAGTGATTTTGGCCAACATAGAGGGGATCTAAACTGGTGTACAGCAGATGCTGACTTTGGTTTTTGCCAGTGAATTCTTTGAAGAAGTTTGTGTGTGTGTCTGTGTTGGGGGTGGAGCTGGGGGTGGGGAGAGGGGTATTTTCAGCATATTTATGCACTTATTTCATATTGTAGTTATTGAATATGTGTCTCTGGTATCTTAACAATGTAATGATTATTAAAATAATAATGAACTCCATAATTAGATTATAATGAATTACAGTATATTAAAATCGTTGCACTCACCTACAAGCTGTCTTCGCTAACATCCCAGTTTAAAGACACTATGTTTCACTGTAGCTTTCTGGATGAAACTGTTATTTATCCATCTTTCAACCTGGCTCTACTCACATCCATCACCTAACTGTGAATCCTGGTATACTAGTCTAATAAATCCACCTTCTGATTTAACTGTGCACTGCGTGTATGCTCCTGCAACCCACTGGTGCCATTATAAAATGTTGGTTTAACGCAAAGTAACTTCCAATGGACATCTTTAATACCATTTATCACATTTCAGAAAAACCCAAAACACTATGGATAGTGGATGCTGAGCACCCCCTATTTTTTTCAGTGGGTGAGTGAGTACTGGAGCACCCATGGAGCTGGTGCCTATGGTGTACAGGGTACCTAGTCTATAGCATTGTTGGGCCTTGTCTAGAAGCAACTGTGATTGCTAAAAAAAAGATAACATGGATTCCCAGACCAGCAGAGAGACTGTAAGGTTTGCTGTGTGATATTCGTCTGATTTTAACTGATATGTTCTGAATTGCCACTCATGGTTTTTCCTGATGCTTGTCTCCTCTTCAACAGAATGTACAAGTGACTGTTGTACAGTCTTCAGTAATTCATAAAGATTTTCAAGACAAGAAACACGGCTAAACTAGCACATATCCATCAGTTTTGCCTTTGTTTTGCTTTTTAAAATAGCGTTTCCTGTAAGCCTATCAAAACACTTTATGTTGTCCTTCTCTGAGGCAATATGGTACTTAAACCAAAATAACGTTCACGATACTACCATACATGTAATAATTTTCTGTTTATGATGATGCAAGTTTATAAATACTGGGTGGAAAAAAGAACGTTTCACAAGATGCATTATTTATTTATGAAGATGGTGATGTTTGAAGTATTTGTAAGGTAACAACCATCACATTATCTGAGTGCACTTTCAAATTATATAAACTGGACATCATTAATATTCTCAAATAAAAGAGAAAATAGAGCATGTTCTTTCAACCCAGATCTTTAAAGAGCAGGGAATGAAGAGTATCTAGTCAGTCAGCCCAGACCCACAATTTCATAGCCTGAAGTCAGTAAGAAGACTGGGCAAAGAAGAAGTCTTGTAATTTGTTCCAATTCTAGTAGTTTGGTCTTCAATTTATTTCTGGTGAGAAAATGTTCCAGAGGCATGTAACTGCTGCCAAGAATGTCCTCCCTCTAACGTCGTCAAACATTATGTTTGGAACTATTCACACATTCCCTGTGGTATGATTAGAGAAGGGGAGAGAGTATTTTTAAGGTAAAATACCTGAGGCATTTAGGGCAGCATAAAACGTTGTCCAGCACCTTAAAGGTCATCCAGAAAATGCACTGGCAGCCAGCGTAAGCTGTTGAGCACACCTGTGATGTGCTGTGTTCTGACTGCCAATTCAGAAAGTCAGACCGCTACCGTCTGTACGAGCCAGAACTTCCAAGTGTTTTTTAAGGTTAACCCGAGGTACAGCATATTGCAGAGATCAGTCCTTGAACTAATCAAGGCATGAGTGAGAAAATGCTATCATTTATTGCAGTTGCAGGTGAGGAGAAAACATATTTCTGTCCATTAATAGAAGAGACGAGGAGCATTTTCATCCTGCAATCATTACATAAAGAAGATTTCCATTGACTTCAATGAGTTTTGCCTGTATTTTAAAAAGCACAGGCTAGGGTTCTCTTTAAAAAAACCTTTTTTTAAAATGCACATTCTACAAATTTTATTAGGGTAACTCTAAGTGGAACCTCCTTTCACATACACATCTTACTGCTAACAAGTTATAGTCCCAAAGAACAGAGGTCTGCTTTAGACATTCTGGGATCTCATTAGCAATGACCACAAAGGAACCCAGCAGACTCCTAAACCTATAGAGAGTGAGTGAGTGTGTGTGTGTGTGTGTGTGTGTGTGTGTGTGTGATGTGTCATTTTTACCAAAAAAGTCAGAAGATATCACACTGAATAGGAGGCAGATCATTTTGACCCACAGAGCAAAAATTCCCACATGGTGAAAACACTATGCAGACGTCTCCTTCAAAAGCAGTAAATGAATAGCCTATGATAAGCTTTATATATGTAGTACTGTTCAAGAGATGCTTTCTGATGTAGCTCAGTTATATGAGACATTTAATAATAATCCAGACACTATGTAGTATGTTTTTAAATGTGATACTGTATTAGGACATAGGATATGTTACTATGTTTGGACCACATTTTCCTTAAATACCCCTGTAGCGGGGTGGCTACCTGCTCCCAGCCACAAAGGGTTAAAATCAGCCCAGAGAGAAGGCTGGGGCAGTAGGGTAAAGCCCAGGTTGATTGAGAGAGTAGGGTCAGCTGGGTGGCCACACCCCAAACACTCCTCAGGCCCTTATAAAGGGCTGAGAGGCCAAGGCAGCAGAGGAGTGTCTCCTCTGTCTCCAGAGGTAGACAGGCCTGGCTGCTGGGAAACACAAGGTTCCTAGAGTGGAGTGGGGCTGGGCCAGGCAACAGGAGCTGGGGAAGCTCTAGCCTGGAAACCCCCAGGCTGCAGGGCCTAGGAGATGGCCCAACTAAGGGGTACTGGGGTTGCAGGGGGCAGCCCACGGCTCTAGAGGCAGAAGCAGCAGGCCAACCCACCTTGCCAGTGATGCATGGCAAGTAGACTGCAGTCCACCCCAGTGAGCGGGGGCAAGTGGTGACTGGCAGTTGCCTAGACTGAGGCAAGGTGGGGATAGGGGGTGGGGGTTCCCTGGGGAGGGGAGACCCTGAGATGGTGGAGGTATTGTGGGGCGCAGCACCCGAGGTAGGAGGGCACCAGGGCCCAGGGAGGGGTACCGGGGGCCAGTAGCACGCAGGAATACAGCCTGCAGAGGGCGCTCCAGGAGCTGGTGAGCTAATTCCCTGGACGGACCAGCAGGAGGCGCCGCTTCGCTACAACCCCCCATAATAAGACACTTGGTTTTACATTCACAACAGATACTAATAAACTGTCTTTTTGCAGTGCTGCTATTTCTCCATTTATCACACAAACATCATCCTGTTGAACAGAGCAAGTGGACTATTAGATAACAGTATTTAGTTATAGTACAGTTACAGAGCTAAAGATGCACTGAATTGTACACCTAAAGCAGGATTTAAATTTAATGTTCAATTTAACATTAAAACTTCACAAAGACCATTACCAGTCTTGTACTTGTTCAATAACAGGACAAACTTGAATCTTCTATTTGAAGTTCATACTATATACAGCTTTAATGGACTGCAGTTTGAAATCATACCTTTTTATGCTTTCCCTGTGAGACTTTTTTCTCTCTCTCTTTTTTTTTTTTTTTTAGTTCCTGTAATGTAACAGTGTGATAACTTGCAAACTTTAAGTTGCTCATTTTACTCCAGGTGGCTGTTTTATATAGGATTAAGTATGTAAATTTGGGGAGAGGGCAGGATGGGGGAAGTCCAAACAAAGTTATAATGATTTTGTCATGGCCATTTTCTTTTTGCCATAGAAGAAGACAAAGTGTTTGCACTGTGGGGTTCTTGGCCTATAAGGAAGGTCCAGAGAGAGTCTGCGTGGGCTGTAAGAAGTAGAAGGTGGTTGGCAGCGGGGTGGACACACAGGAGAAGAAGGGTGTGGGGAAGCACTGATGGGAACCTTCTGGGCTGTATAGGAGAACCCCGGTGCAATTTACTTGCTTTTCTTTTCACATCACGGATTCACTGACAAGTCAGAACAGGTCTGTCAACTGGAGAAGACAAGGAAGTCTGAGTGCATCTTGGCTGCCTTTGTCTTCACATGCCAAGTAAAATGTCCCTCTCTACTCTTTCCAGTCCCTGTGCCTGTCACCATATCCCCATTTTCCCATGCCCCTTTCTTCAGTCCTGCTTCCTTGAAGTCCTGTTCAATAATCTTTCCCAGTGCTCCAGTTTCTCTAAATCACACTAATACACAAGTTCAACTCTGCTCTCAGCAAGATTGATATCTTGTTGACAGCTATGCTTGCATTTTAAAACTGTATAATTAGTCTTGGCAAAATTTTATTTTTATTTCTTATAATGGATAACATCGATTATTTTAAAGCATTTTTCAATTTTATCTGTACATTTTCACAGTTTCAGGAAATTTTGGGAAGGGCCAGACGATTATTTAATTACAGTAGACATTGAGATTCAAGAAGTTAAAGCTTTTATAACTGTTAAATGCAAATTGTTAAAATCAAGTCAAAATATACAAAGTGAATATCCTTGAATGGAACTCTAACAAACAGCATTTGTTTTACTTCACTTGGCTATAAATGTTGATTATTATCAATGGAAACATTTTTTCACAAGTTTGTGTATACAGTGAAATCAATGTTTACTGATAAAAATCTAATTCTTCTAAGCCCTATGTTTAATGTTGTCTTACTGCGAGAAATGTGAGGTCACAGTTAGGATTCTGCATTTGAATAGAATTGGACATATGCTCTGTAGGTGTCGTATCGTCAGACTGAGAGGGAATTTCGTGGAGGACTGAGGTCTGTTACCGTGTCTGGGTATTATGGAGATTGGGTAGGAGAGTATGTGGATTTTGCTTGGTTGGGATGTTAATTTAATCAAATAGCTATCTCTTTCTTTTGCCTCCATATTCAGAAGTCATCTACTCTTTTCTTCTTTCTCATTTTTTTCTTGAAGTTCTCAGCTCCCCTCTATCCCATTTCTTGTGCTCTCTTCTTTTCCCCTCTCAACAGAATCTTCTCAGCCTTTCTACATGCTTTCCAAGATCTTAACCCCACAAGGGAGTATGTGAGAAGCTGATGTTCTGTGTAACCTAGTCATTTCTCATTTCCAAAATAGGCACCAGCTGATCTAGATGCCACTTGTGGGTAGGCTAATTCCATAGCCAGATGCTTAGCACATTCATTTCATTTGACATCTTCTCTGAAATGAGATGTGCATAGTGGGAGGCAGTTAAAAAGGAAATAGTACTGAGGATGCTGAGGGACTGGCCATAGAAAAGATAATTCCCAGCTCCTTGAATCTGGAAAAAGTGGCTCCTAGAAACTGACAGGAGGGAATATTGAATAACAGGGAGAATAGTAAGCCCACGATTGAGCTAAAAGGCTGAGCTGTAGCTAAAAGATGGCTGGAAGTTAGGCAGGTCTGCATCACTGTAGGGTGTCATCTTTGCTGGAATCCTAATAAATGCTTGGCATCTATGTACCAATAAAGACTATCTCTTAGAAGTTCCCAGGAAGTGTTTATAGTGAGGTTTAGGGCTGAATTGTAATACTTGTCTATTCAAAGGTTTTGCTAGGTGCCTGCTTATCTTTAAATGTGATCAGTGAGTCTTTTGCTCTTTAGGAGCTTTATATGAAGAGCATGCAAAGAGAGAGCCATTTGCAATGAACAATAATATGTTTTACTGGTCCTGCAAAACCCAGCAACTATGCTACATGTTCTTGAGCACCTTCCGCTGATACCTTATCTAGCAACTGGCTATCTACATATGTACAGGTGTCTCATTTCAATCAGCTGTATAGTCTTTGAAATGAATAGACAATTTCACTGCTCTTCCATGTTCATGTAGTTCTATTCTGAGCCCCTTCTTTCTCTTGCTTATTGCCCTCAGGAGCTTTATGTGCTTCTAGATTTTCTAGCATCGCTTTTTCCAGCTCCTGAGGAATGCCAGTAGGTGTACTCCCTTCAGCCATTGCTATTTTTCCCTGCATCTACATTCATATGTCATCTTCACCCGAGGCATCCCATGAGGAAAACTGTTCCTTGAGTATTCTTGGGAAATGATGATGGAGTTGTCTTTGTATTTCTACAAGATATGATCTTGGCACTACTTTATGGATTTGTGTCCCTACCCTCCCTCTCGTCTCTGTTGTTAGATACTATCTGTCCTATCCGGAGCTGTGGGAGCTCTTTGATACTTCTGTCACAGTAGTACTTGGGTGCTGTCATCTATATAATAGCATTGCAAGATTGTCACTCTGAAGCCTACAAGCATAATTGAGGTTGCTTTTCGTTCAGAATATCACCAGGTTGTATTGTCATTGGGATTTATGGTCTGTTACTTTCCTATTTTGAAGTTCTCAGCCATTTTGACTTTATGAATTACATCCGTGAGGTGTATTGCTATAGTAAGGCGTGTATCTATGCTGGGCCAAGAGTCCTAGATCATTGTGATATTAGAGGTAACTTGATGAATCTTTACCCTTACTCTATAGCTAATTGTAATGCAACAATTTCACTGTTTGTATGAAGGAGAATGCATAGCTGGTAGATGATTTGGCTCAGCTGCCACTCCCATGTGTACCACTACTACTCACACAAATCAACACAAATCTCCCAGCACACTCCCGCAGATGTAAGTTAACACAACCAGCACACAATAACCCCAAGCGTCACTCTGCAGCCTAGAATGTCTGTTGAGTGCGTATAAAGTTGAGTGCGTATTATGAATTACACCTGTGCAATCCATGGGCATTCAGCTACTTTAATTCATTCTGTCACTTTTTCCACTTCTGCTGGCTTCTGAAGTTTATTTGCTGTAAGCAGTGGGGTCTGTGTGTGGCAGGACATGAGATGCTGTATTAGGCTGCTGCCCATGTCTTCTGTTGGTGTATTTCTCCAGTGCAGTTCCACTGTCTGTGAGCCTCTGTAATCCCCATATGCCTCTAATAGTTTCTTGGCAATACTGATAGGTTTTTATTGCTTTACCATTAGACAGGCTGTGATGCAGAGAGGAAACAATACGTTCATATTCTGTTTGATGCTGCAAACACTGTGAGTTCCTGAGAGGAAAAGTGAGATCCATTATCTTAAATCTTTAGAATTCCATGCTGAGCAAACTGAACTTTGCTGCATTCAATAATACAGATATCTAATGTTGTATGTAAGGGATCTGTTTTCCAATAATCCAAGTAAGTAATCAGCCATCACAAGGTATACTTGATTTTCCTAGATTCTTCTATGGATTGGGTAGGTATTTTGTGCCTTGTGAATACTTCTCCCTTTGTTGATTTGTTAGTAATTTGTTGCATGTACTCTACTGGTTTATGAACACTTCAACTTCACTGTGTCCATATCATTTCTTATGTAAATTTGCAGGATTAGACTCACACTTGTAAAGTAGTATTGTATCAAAGTGTCTGGAAGGGATGGGTGAACATGCTTGTCCCATTTTGAATCTACTTGAAAACATGGGTTTAACTATTGCTGTGTTTGCATCCTGTTCTACAGAGACAGTGAAACAAAGAGAAGCAGAGATTAGAAATAGAGTGGGAGATGGAGCAGAGTGGAAAAACAAAAAAGATGCTGAGAATAAAACACACTTTGTATTCATGTGGATTTGTTAATCTTAATGGAATACTAAAATATGTATGCCTAGTGTATATAAGAAATTCGTTGAAATCTCAAATTATCCACTTATAATGTACAGTATATCCCTAACATTTCCTTGTTGAGGCAATTTCCATTCCTGAACGCTTATCTACACAAGAGAGATTAAAAAGTCCATTCCTTAGTTTAATAGCAAATAGCTAACATACATCTAATAGGGCTTGAGGAGTAGAAACTGACCTAATAGGGCTGAGAAGGTCTATGAGTAACTGAGTGACTGTATACCGTGAGTGATTATACAATAGTTCCTAGGCACCAGGGCTGGATAAATTTTGAGGTTTTACAAACCCACAACAGAATCTGAGAGATTCTCAAACCTCAATCAAGTTTATGAACCTTGATTTTTGGTATTTGAAACACACATTTCCCATCTCAGTCCTCCAGCATCATTCAGTTTAAAAACAAATAAGCCTGTTTTGCTAGTTAAAGACAATCCTGTGCTATGTATTAGGGACAGAAGAACCCCTCAGATCCTAGGTGATCTCTCTATACGGTGTATATAAACTCTATTCATTTTTTTGTTTAGAATTTTTCTCTCATTCCTCATTTTTCAATCCATTTCTGAATGAAATTTACTCTGCTGTATCAAAATCCCACTTAAGCCCCAACTGCAGAATTGTTAAAAAAAAATAAATAAAAAAGTACATTTCAGCCACTGCTAAGTTTATTGAATCTGCTATGTGACTATAAAAATCTATTTACTCTGTAATGCTCTTGTCACTAGCAGGCTGCAGTAGGGACAAAAAGTCCTGTGGACAAAATGTTCGTAAGTTCCAGACAAGAGTAAGAAACAGAAGAAAGTTAAGAATGCATAATGATTGGCATTCTTTCATTACAACCTTGCATAGAGTGAGAACCAGTGCCATTTTTGCACCCAGGCAGAGCAGACCATTCTAGTTTATCATTTTAGCCAGTCCCCATCTGTCAGATCCTGTAGTCATTTGAACTACACAGATGAAAGGAAAGGACACACAATTTATTGTATTATTGGATAATTTTATTGGTTAAATATTAAGTTTCTTTTTATGCTTAGTGTAACACATTGACGGTATGCCTGGGTCAAATGTTGTTTTGTGAACACTATCTAGTGATTGTAACCTTCATTGTAACCTCCACTTTGCATTGTAGCTTCCATGTTGGATTGAGAACCCCAGGTAGTATTACAAATCGGTCTAATCCCGACAAGGTCCATTTTTTTGGACACTCTGTCCTCATGACAGGGTGTTAGACACCCTTATGGGAATAATGATAAGGGAGAGCCATCAAAAGCCATCACTGTTGAATGACTCTTCCCTTATGGAACAATGGTTTTTCTACTAGTAGGGCTTAAGAATGTGGACAAGAGATCAGACAGAGCAGTCTGTATTCACGATTTTATTGTTTTCCTAAGACTTGCAGCTCTTCAGTACTTTGTTAAAAGCAACATATTTGTACCTAAGAAATTCACTTACTAAGCCTGGGTTCCTTTCTTTACTGCCATGTTATCCCTGAGGTGTTTAACTAGAAACCAGAGCTCCCACAGCCAGCTGTCTTCAGCCAGTGTGTCTCCTAGAAATCAGGGGGCATAGAAGGGCTATAGCAGTGTTTCCAGGATTTAAGGTGGCCAGACTGCAGGGTCCTGCTGCCCCCAAAAAGGGTGTCAGATCTGGGAGTGTCCATGAGTGATCCAGAGCTAGGAATAGTTTCCAGTCACTGCCCAGGAAGCTTAGAAGCATGTGCAATTCAGCAATAGGGTCTGTTTACAACAAACTGGTGTCTGCTGTAAGTGGCGACAGAGCTAGGTTGCAATGGTTGGTGTTTGACAAAAATGTGAGCGTGTAATTGGTTCTACCTGCATTGTGTACAAAATAGGATAATAAAGTGACAAATATAAATCAATTGTGCTAACTTTTTACTTTGTGTAGAAAAATAACTTTTGATGACAAATCCCACTCCCATGTTTACTTTTTTTTAAAAAAAGGTAAAGTTTGGCTAATGATAAACTGAGGCAATAGCAGCACAAGATTGTGTTTTTAAAACTAGCTCTTTCAAATAAGTACCTATTTACTTAATGATAGAACTAACCGAACTTCTAGCATATGATCTAAATAAAATACAGGAAGGCTCTAAATGCTACATTTGATTAACAAAAGCCTGGAAGGAGAGAAGTAATACACAACAATATACTGTTAATATGTCAGCAAAAGTATGTAGTCCTGTAACTTATCTCTGATTTACTGTCACAAAGTGGGTAAGGTAATATCTTTTATTGGACCAACTTCTGTTGTGGGGAGAGAGACAAACGTTCAAGCTACACAGAGCTCTTCTTCTGATTTACTGACAGGGTGGCTCTAGCTTCGTGCTTGTGGTGGAGCACGAAGAGCACTACTGCCCACCCAAAAAAGGATGGCTGGAATGTTCCTCCCAAAGAAAGGCCGGTATTCTGCCCCTTAAAATGTGCTTCCTTTGCTGGTGCCTGGAGCCGGCCCTGTTTACTGATGCTGTTAAACATGATGGCAGGCATTCCCTTGATCAAAGTGTAACGCAGCAATGACAATTTTGTTTTGGGATTGAGGAAAATGAAGCAGAAGAGAAGCGTTTTACTATGGAGGGTGGTGAAGCACTGGAATGGGTTACCTATGGTGGTGGTGGAATCTCCTTTCTTAGAGGTTTTTAAGATCAGGCTTGACAAAGCCCTGACTGGGATGATTTAGTTGGGGATTGGTCCTGCTTTGAGCAGGGGGTTGGACTAGATGACCTCCTGAGGTCCCTTCCGACCCTGATAGTCTGATTCTATGTGCCATAATAGAATATTTTGCTGTTAGTGAGATATTATTGTTGCACTGATTGATGTAACCATGGATTTTGGTAAGGGAAAAAATAGATTAAACTCTAGGGGCCAAAAGAATGCAAAAAATAATAAAAGCCATGCCAAGCACAAGAAATATTCTGAACATTCAATGCATTGGCCATGGTATGCTTCCTATTAGACCCTGCTGAAATCCTATTTATATGGATGATGGCTTTTCATGATAGGGACAGTATATGGCTGAGGTTTTTCCAAAAAATTGCTAGTCTAAAATAACTTTCAGCAAGATTAATCTGAAAATTTAGTTAATAAAACTTTGCATAAGCAATTAAAACAAAGAAGGATTCTCCGTTCACATATGTGTTCCTGTTTCCTCTTTTATCACACAGATTGGTTAAATAATGAAGTAACTACAATTTCTGATTGTTGTTCATCTCTTGAAAAAAATCTCTAACTTGATTTATAAAAATCAATTAGTTTGATACAGTTATGTGATATAGGCAAAAGATTGCCTTCCAGAAAGATAGCTTTCCTCACCTTTGTTTGACTATGACAGAATTCACCAAATAAAAAAACTATTCTTATACAGCAGAACCTCAGAATTATGAACACCTTGGGAAGGAAGGTTGTTCATAACTCCGAAATGTTCATAACTCTGAGGTTCTACTGTAGAAAAAGAAGAGGTTAAAATAAGAGTAAAAATAAACATTGGTGCTTGCTTGTATATGAAGAGGCTCTATTTTGCCTCATATAATATTACATACGCATACTAAACTTGTGTGTATGCTATACCATGGATAGAAATGATCTCTATTTGGCTCATTGTTTGCTCTTGTATCCTCCACAAATATGCTGCTGTTTGCTTTTGTACTCTCCACATATATTGCTGTTAAATGACAAATAATGTCATTTAATAGCAATATGTAGAGATAGCATACAGGCAGCTGTCCAATTTAATTATTATTGTGTTCTATAAATATACCGGGGGAAAGGCCAAAATGAGTATCTTGTGCTATGTTTTCTTATGATGGCTCCACCCAACTTGTCCATTTTTGAACATTCCAGCACACATCATATGATTATCCTGCCTGTGCAGATTAAAAAAAAAATTAAAGCAATATTATATCAAACTAAGAGATAAATATGTGTTGCATGTTATACCATATCAGAACTGTTTGATGAAGTTTAAAAATCCAAGTATAGGATTTGGCTGCTTCTGAAATAGGTCCAGAAAGCAGACCCCTTTTAGTTTCAGATTCGACCCTGCACCAAAAATCTTGTGATGGGTTTTAGATCTGGGATTTGGAATCAAAGCTCCATTTTCTACTTTCAGTTACAGTGTTGACAATCTGGAGCGACTGCTGAAATCATTGTGAGTGGGAATAAAATTTTAACTCAACATCAGTTATCATCACTAGCACAGAGTACACTGAGGTGACAAAGCAACATAAATAAGTCTTTATTCTTGTTTTGTGATGCATCTTGCTGCTAATTAACATGTATAGATATGGCCATTTCATGAGAAGCCCAAGTGATTGATCTGTGTAATTTTTGTGTCCAAAAATAAGCTGCATTGTTTCTTATTACACTGCTCTACAGCCAAAATGCTCCTGAAATAAATGTAATCAAACTTTACTAATTCTGGGTCACTGAGAATGAAAATGATGCTTAAAATTGTTGATTGGCTCTAGTTTTCAAGATATGCTATTGGGTCAGTATATACGACCCTTGACATGGGAATGGCGGAGGATAAGTGAGTTGTAAAGGGAAGGGATCTCAATTTAAACCAGAAATGACTAAAATACATCTTTGACTGGATCTATGAATAAATCTATGACTGGGTTTGGACAGTACTTGCTTTTTAGGCAAAACAATGAATGATGCAATCTGAAGCTGGTATTGCGTCATACATGATATGAATTGCATCATGTTATTCCTAGAAGTCATGGATGATGCAATCATAATGAAGCTTACATCACTCTGCTGAACAAATTGCCCTATATCAGCTCTAGAAATCATACAGTATCGTGCTCTCTTATTTGTCAGCGTTTGATTTTGCAAAGGGACACATTTCTGTTTAGCCAAAGTGAGCAGAGATGCCTCGTACTTGTGTGAACAGGGCAGATAACTTCTGCTATGTTTGTGGTGAAGTGACTTTTGCATCACAAAAGCGTAGTCTAACCACTATGGTTAAGAAAGCTTATCACCTTTATTTTGGCTGCAAAATTGGAAATCAGGACAAGAGGTGGGCCCCACACGTATGCTGCAACAAATCTTTGCCAGTGGTTGAACAGGAAAAGGAAATCTGTGCCTTTTGCAGTGCCAATAATTTGGAGAGAGCCAACAGATCATACCAGCAATTGTTACTTCTGCATGGTGCCTCCAGTTGGGAAAGGTGTGTCAAAGAAGAAAAAGTGGACTGTGCATTATCCAAACATTCCATCAGCTATACGCCCAATACCCCACGGAGAAGGACTGCCGGTTCCTGATACACCAGAATCATTCTCACTTGAGTCAGACGAGGAAGAGGATGAAACTTCTGGTCCTGAACCATCAATGTCACAGGACCCACATTTTCTCCCATCCTCCTCCTCTGAACCACACCTCATAAAACAAGCTGAACTGAATGACCTTGTCAGGGATTTGGAAGTACCCAAGAGTAAGGCAGAGCTGTTGGGCTCCAGACTACAGCAGTGGAATCTCCTGGCAGGTGATGTTAGGGTTTCCATGTTCCGTGACCGTCAAAAGGATCTTGTCCCATTCTTCTTCATGGAAGGTGACCTTGTAGCCTGCAACAACATCGATGGTGTGATGGCAGCCCTCAACATCGTTCACGGTCCAGATGAGTGGAGACTCTTCATTGATTCATCGAAGACGAGTCTTAAAGCTGTTTTGCTGCATAATGGCAATGTTTTGCCATCAATTCCAGTTGGTCATGCAGTCCATATGAAGGAAACCTATGACAACATGAAACAACTTCTGAGGTGCATAAACTATGACCAACATCAGTGGCAGCTTTGTGGCGATTTGAAGGGGGTTGCTCTCTTGCTTGGTCTGCAGACTGAATACACAAAGTACTGCTGTTTTCTCTGCAAATCAGATAGTCGTGCAAGAGATTCCCACTACATCAAGAAAGATTGGCCACTCTGACAGTCATTGGAGCCTGGGAGGAAAAGTGTTCAGCATCCACCACTTGTTGAATCAAGGAAGATTTTGTTACCACCCTTACACGTCAAGCTGGGTCTGATGAAGAACTTTGTCAAGGCCATTGACAAAACACAAGCAGCTTTCAAGTACCTCCGTGGAAAATTTCCAAGGTTAAGTGAAGCTAAGATAAAGGAAGGTGTCTTTGTTGGTCCTCAGATTCGTGAACTTCTTCGAGATGATGCATTTGACCATGCACTGCGTGGCAAGGAAAAGACGGCATGGAAAGCCTTCCAGTCAGTGGCAATACATTTTCTCGGAAACAACAAGGCAGACAACTACAGGTTGTTGGTGGAAAACCTCTTCCAGGCATACAAAAGCCTTGGTTGCAACATGTCACTAAAGATAAATTTTTTGCACTCTCATCTAGATTTTTTTCCACCGAACTGCGGAGCAGTGAGCGACGAGCACGGCGAGCAATTTCACCAGGACATTGCAACAATGGAGAAACGCTATCAGGGCAAATGGAGCCCATCAATGCTTGCAGACTATTGCTGGACAGTGACAAGAGATGTCTCTTGTATTCATTAAACAGAGCAAGCCAAGAAGCGCCGTGTAGACACTGAATAGGACTAAACTATGTACATAATAGTTTTTTGCCTTTTGTTTCATAATGCATTTTATTTATATAACCCTTTTACTGATTTTTAAAGTGTTACATAAACAGGACAGGTGAAATATTATCATGTAAAGCAACCATAAACACATGAAAAGACCTAGGTTTACAATTTATGATTAAAACTCTACTATCTACACAATATATATAGACATAAAATGTAAAAACTTAAATATCTTAGAAACAGTAGCCAATCAGTTGTTTTAATTGTCATATTTGAATTCAGCGCATCAAAATACATAATAAATATCACAGTTTATCTCTGAAGCAGACGACTTCTAAAAAATTGTAGACCAGTGTTATCTTCCACACATTGATTTGCTGACATTTCCTATGACACATTTTCTTCTTTCATTGATTAATCACTGATACTAGGCCTCCTGTGAAGTATAGAGCACCCTTAATTCCCATTTATTTAAGGGCTAAATGATGGTTCTCTATACCTCTCAGTTTTGCACAACACTTAAAAGGCTCTAAGTGACAAAGATTAAATGGATGTGAATTAAGGCAACATGCCCCGTCCAATTCTACTACCAGTTGTATTGCAGTTGGATTCTGTATGCTGTTGCAGGTACTCTTCCATATCCAACTGTTATGCATTCTTAGGACATCAGTGTATATGCCATATACTGAATACATACACTTATAGCAAGAGTCACCGTAGAGCACTGTTCCAAAAAGCCTTATAAATTCTTAGCTTAGGGTTATGTTTTTAATTTTGGATGTTAGTTTTATGGTTACAGGTTTCTTTTGGACGAACTGTAGTAAGTAACCACTGTATATACTTGATCATAAGCCTGTTCATTTATAAGCTGACCTCCCAAGATAAGTAAAAATGGATTTTTTTTATGTCCCATTCATAAGCTGACATTATAATTCAAGGGTTGGAAAACTTTGGCTCCCGGGCCATTAGGATAAGCCACTGGTGGTCCGAAAGAGTTTGTTTACCTTGAGCGTCCGCAGGCATGGAGGTAAGCCTAAGTAAGCAAAGTGTCCCAGCCAACCAGCTGCTTACCCTGACAGGCCAGGACAGCAACTGGTGGGGAATATTTTTTTTGGGCCGGGGGAGAAGCTGGGAGTCAGGGGAGTAACCCCTGTGACCACCCCGACATGGTCCCATCCCTAGCCTGGGACCTCCACACTCTCTCCATCGCATCCCTGCTCCTTAGCTGAGCAGGCCAGGCGCGGATGTCTCTGGCCTGGATGGAGCTGCTCCGATAGACTGAGCAGCAGAGCCGCAGCCTGCTGCAGAAGACCAGACTGGATGGCACGGCTGCAGCATGCTCTGGCGGGCGGGGCTGGGCAGTGTGGTCGCAGCCTGTCAGCCCCAGAGCTGCAGCCGCTTCAGAGGCTGGGGGAAAAGCAGCATGGCCAGAAGTGGAGAGACTCTGGGACCACCACTTCCATTCTGGCTCTGCTGGCTGCGCTGCCTCTCCTTGTCCCCTCTGTTGCGGGGAGGGGGCTGTGTCCCACCTCTCCCTCTCTATATCTGTTCATAAGCAGATCCCCTTCTCTGATGCTTCCCTTTTTACTAATAAAATTCGGCTTATCAACGAGTATATACGGTAGGTTATTTGATATCTGCCTTAATCTCTGGTACTAGACTCAAGTCCTTAAGGTGGAATTACTCCTTTGGAATTAGGTGTTTTAGCTGAGACCCTGACAGAAGGGATTTGTCTACCTGCCATATATGACCATCTCTATTCCACTGCCAGTGTACATGTGTAAACAAAACAGTTATTCTAATAATACATCCAAACTCTGCACTGCTGATTTTTCCTACAAGGGGAAGTTGATCTGGAAGAGCCTGACATCTGCTACAGCTTGGAAGAGGGGTGACCATAAATATACTGTGCTCATTTTTATTGGAAATATGATAGTATGCATTATAATTTTCAACCAAGATTTTTTTAAATCAACCATCATAACTTTATAACTATGTTTGCTTAAGTAAATTACAATAATTAAGAATAATTAAAAGTCAAGTCAGTTTAAGCTAATTAACCTCTTGGGGCTCCGAAATCTTTTACCTCTGAGCTTTGCAATCTACAAAGAAAAGCCCAGATCACAACTAGGCTTATTAATATAGTAAAATATAACTGCAGTTTATCTTAGCATCAGAGATGTTGATTTACAATGGATGAAGGGATTTAAATTCTATTTTATAGATGTCTAATTCAGGGATTCTTTTGGTACAATAGACCAATTTCTTATATTTTGGGTGTTTTTCAGTTATTCATATTATGAATATATCATGTGACTGTGAAGAAGGAGGTAAGCTCTGACCCCTCCACTCAGGTAGGATTTACCTGTCTTGTTACTCTAGTTTCCAGCTGAGAGTTAGGAGTTTTGTTGGGTCCTCAGTTGCGTGTGGATGTCCAGGTAGCAGCAATGGCCAATAGCAAATTTGTTCAGCCGCACTTGGCAAAGAGATTACACCCTTTTCTTTCTAAGGGCTTTTCTCCACTTACCGGGGGATCGATCTGTCAACTCCGGTACTCCACCGGAACAAAAAGCGCAAGGTAAGTTGACAGGAGGGTTTCGCCCATCAACCCAATGCAGTGTAGACACCACAATAAATCAACATAAGATGGGTCAGTTTCAGCTACATTATTCATGTAATTGCAGTTGTGTAACTTAGGTCAATTTAGCCCTGTAATGTTGACCTGCCCTAAGAGGAATTCTTTACTTTGTGGGACCTACAAAGGGACTTAAACACTGAACATCACAGCACCCAAGTTTTTGGTTCCTAGAAAAATCACAGGAGCAGCACTGTGATCCACAAAGCCAAGTTAGGCTAGGCCAGTGGTTCTCAAACTTGTTGGTTCAGTGACCCCTTTTTGCTCTGCCGTATCCTCTCCCGCCCTGGGTATGACTGCCGAAATGTCACTGAATTGAACTCTTCCGGTTTCGGCGGCATTTCGACGGACACACAGTGTTTGTCTCTGTGTTCACCGGAATGCCGCTGAAGGTGTCAGCAGCTCGCGACCCTCCTGGAATCGTCCCATGACCCCCGGGGGGGTCCTCTCTCCCCTTAAAGTCTGCTAATTTATGAAAAACTGAGTGTGGCATTGGGAGCAGCCTCTGATGCTTTACTGTGTAGCTGGCTTGATCCCCAGGCTCAACAGTCATGGAGTGGTTAGATCCAGGGGAAGCAACTCAAACATCCAAAGAGGCTGACAAGGTGCACGACATTAGCTTTACAGGGGAGGGGTGGATGTGGCAGTGACATCACAAAGGCCTTTTGCAGGACCTCAGCCTATTGGGCAAAAATGTTTGGGAGGCGGTGACCTCACAGAGACCCTGACATCAGCCAGGCAGGACCAGAGTTGCAGGGCAGGGGCAGCCTCCAAGACCCCTGTAGCTTTGCTGCAGCAAGTCTCCTTCTTGAGGCCTCTCCTTGAGGACTGAGTGAGAATTAGGATTCATATACATTAGTGGTTTTCAAACTGGGGGTCGTGGGACGATTCCAGGAGGGTCGCGAGCTGCTGACACCTTCAGCGGCATTTCGGCGGACACAGAGACAAACACTGTGTGTCCGTCGAAATGCCGCCGAAACCGGAAGAGTTCAATTTGGTGACATTTCAGCAGTCATACCCAGGGCGGGAGAGGATACGGCAGAGCAAAAAGGGGTCACTGAACCAACAAGTTTGAGAACCACTGGCCTAGCCTAACTTGGCTTTGTGGATCACAGTGCTGCTCCTGTGATTTTTCTAGGAACCAGAAACTTGGGTGCTGTGATGTTCAGTGTTTCAGTGTTTAAGTCCCTTTGTGGGTCTCACAAAGTAAAGGATTCCTCTTAGGGCAGGTCAACATTACAGGGCTAAATTGACCTAAGTTACACAACTGCAATTACATGAATAATGTAGCTGAATCTGAGCCCCTGAATATCTTAGCCCTCGATATATCACAATAGCTAAGTTTTGATCAAAGCAGATATCAGAAAAGCAGGTAGTCTTCATTAGAAGACATCAAGAGATGGAGAATGCACCACTTCCTTTCGTAGTTTGTTCCAAAGGTGAATCATCCTCACTGTTAAATATTTGTGGCTTATTTCTAATATGAATGTGTCTGTTTTCATCTTCCAGCCACTGTTAACACTAACACTGTCTTGTTATGCCTTTCTCTGCAAGATTAAAGAGCCCTTTAAAACCCAGTATTTTCTCTCCATGAAAGTACTTAGACACTTCAAAAATGTCACCTCTTGACCTTCCCTTCTGATAAGCTAAACAGGTTGAGTTCTTTCAGTAGCTCCCAAAAAGGCATTTTTCCTAGGATGGACTCTTGTCTTCCTCTCTAGTGACCTCCAGGGCCAAAGACAGTACCCACCCCATCCCATTGAAGGAGGAGCTCTTGTCTCCATTCCCTCAGTCTTCCTAGGAGAGCTGTTCTTTGGCAGTTTCTTTGTCAAATTTCTCTTTCTGGTTTTGGTGCCTGTATTCTTCCATTCCCATTAGTGGCTACACAGTGGGAGGGGCCCTTTCTCCATCCCTGGCCACCTTAGCTTAGTGTTTCCTGTGCCTAGAATTCAGTTGGCACCAGGTGGATCAGACTGAACAGACCAAACATCTCTGAGGCTCTTACCTTCTAAACAGGGATATTCATTTTCTAGCAATATGAGTAGTAGGAAAGGAGAAAACTCCAGAAAGGTTCCTCCTCATACTCAAGTACATGAATCCTAATTCTCACTGAGTCCTCCAAGAGAAACCTTGAGATGGAGGCTTGCTGCAGCAAAGCCACAGGAGTCTCTGAGGCTGCCCCTGCCCTGCAACTCTGGTCGTGCCTGGCTGATGTCAGGGTCTCTGTGAGATCACCATCTGCTAAACACCTTTGCCCAATAGGCTGAGGTCCTGTAAAAGGCCTTTGTGATGTCACTGCCCCATCCATCCCTCCCCTGCAAGATTGATGTCCTGCCTCCAGCCAGCCTTTTTGGATTCACTGACTGATCAGAATAAAGTGCTCTCAAATGAGCTACAGACCAACAATTGTTCCTAGTCATTATTCAGCAAGTATTTTAGAAAAACTAGAACATTCAAATCATCAACCGTTCAGAGACAATTATTGGAGAGAAACAGCAATATTAATCAAATACCTGATTGGTTATGACTTACATGCAAGATGTACAAAGAGAGCAAAGGGACCAGAGTCCTTCCTGGCAATAGCCTCCTGCTTGGCCAATCAACATGGAGACTCTGACTGATGGGTGGTGAGGGGTCTCATCAGATGTCCTGAAGGGTGGCCCAGGTCACCACCGAAGGATGTCACTCTCACAGCACTGTTCAGCCCAACCTCTTTGTGAGGGCTTCCCACAATGAAAGCAACCCTCCTCCCCAGACACACACATACCTCTTTGGTGGAGGGATGGAAGCAGAAAAAAAGGGAAAAAAGAAGCAAGAGGAAAAAGAGAAAGGAGAGAGGAAAAGGGAAAACAAAAAGGACAAACCCCAATGTCCCCAGTGATTCTAAGGGACAAAGTCTTTGGCAGGAAATCAAATTCTGCCACCCTAACATTGCGATTTCTGTGCCTAGAATTGAACCAGCGCTAAGTGGATCAGACTGAACAGGTTCCAAACCCCTCAGAGGCTCTTACCTTCTAAATAGGGACTGCAAAATCAGTAGTAGGAAAGGAGACAACTCTGAAGAGGTTCATCTTCATGTTCATGTATAAGTCAGTGGTTCTCAAACTTGGTTCGGTGGCCCCTTTTTGCTCTGCCGTGTCCTCTCGCACCCCGGGTATGTTTGCCAAAATGCTGCCAAATGGAACTCTTCTGGTTTCAGCGGCTTTTCGGCAGACACACAGCGTTTGTCTCTGAGTCCATCGAAATGCCACTGATAGCGGAAGCTTGCACTTCGGCGGTTTTTCGGTGGACTCACTCGCATGTTTGGAGCTTCTGCCGAAATGCTGCCGAAGGCATCGGCAGCTCGCACCCCTCCTGGAATTGGCCCGTGATCCTTAGGGAGGTCGCGACCCCCAGTTTGAGAACCACTGGGCTAGGCTAACAATGAATGGAGAGAAATGAATGCCTTAGTAAGTGACCCACAAAATCCAGCACACTAGGAACTAAGCTATCCATTGGGAGATGCTGATGAAAGGGGTGTGTGCTGTATTTCATTTCTTTAATGGGAACCGATTGCTACATCAGCTTGTGATTCATGAGTGGGAGCCCACTGTTTGGAGTCAGGTGGCTTAGGTGCCTAAGCCACTTGTTGCAGGAATAAGTTAGGCACTACTCTTGCTCCATACAAAATGGCCAGATTAGGATGTGGCACTCACCAGTAAGTTTTAGCTCACTTTGCAGGGATGTGGGAGACCCAACTGTAAATCCTCTGCTCTCTAACAGGGCTGCCCACTGCTCAGGAGAGTACTCTAATCACTGGGCTTTGGGATATTTTGGTGTGGGGCTCCTTCAATCTCTCCTTTTGCAGCTGTTCCACTGTAGATAAAAAATGAAGGAGTGATTTCAGCTGTGGGACTGAACTGGACCCTGGGTCTCCTACTTCCCATGTGACTGGGCTACAGAGTCATTCACTCACATACACACCCCCAAAGACTGTTTAAGTATTTATCCACCGTGGATTAGAGAGAGAGGCCAGAGAGAGAAAATGACTCAGTTCAAATCCCTTCTCCTGCTCTGGCAGAGAGGGGTCTCCCACTTCACAAGCAAATGTGAAGAGGGGTCTCTCTCTTCACACAACACACAGTTAACCTGTGGAACTCCTTGCCAGAGGATTTTGTCAAGGCCAAGACCGTAACAAGGTTCAAAAAAGAACTAGATAAATTCATGAAGGATAGGTCCATCAATGGCTATTAGCCAGGATGGACAGAGATAGTGTCTCTGTTCTCTGTTTGCCAGAAGCTGAGAATGAGCAATAGGGGATGGATCACTTGATGATCACTCCTTCTGTTCATTCCCTCTGGGGCACCTGACACTGGCCACTGTTGGAAGATAGGATACTGGGCTAGATGGACCACTGGTCTGACCCAGTAGGGCCATTGTTATCTTATGTAAATGCTCTAAAGCTTATAAAGTGGGTATGATTACCACCACCCTCGCTTCTCAAGCCAGATTTTGAATGGGACTTAATCCAGTAGGTGGTCTTTGACCATGTCTACTGGATAAGGCCCTACACATGATTTAGATGGCCAAAGCCTATCTTTACTCAATTCTTGAACCACTCTGGGCCATAGGTGGGAGATAGGCATCCATTTGCCTAGAGTGGGACAGCAGTGCACATTCATTAGGGATCAAATTTAGGTGCATAGGGAACTTTTATTGTGGAAAACTAGGCACTTTCAGGATTAGGTGCAGCCAAGTGGGAGTTTCATGGATCACAGGAGCATGGTGCACAGGAACATAGGTGCCTAACTCTGGAATTTAAGCACCTACATTGCTTTGTGGGTAGCATCCCTTGACATCATTGTTCATAATATCCAGACTGTATTATTACAGTTCGATCTACATAGGGCAACACTCAAAGACCATTTGGAAATTTCAGCTGGTGCAAAATGCAAATATCTGTTTACGTGGTGTTGCTTCTTGCAGGTGCTGTATTATACCGCTGCTTCAAAAATTATACACTATGTCCCTTTTACACCTTCTCTTGCCACCCTCTTCCTGCTCCTCCACTTCCTGTTCCTATAGTGACTGTGGCCTTATAAATGAAAATGTGGACTTAATCATTATTCCAGTACTATATTCCAGTAATTCCATTGATTTTACCAGGTTTGATATAAAATGACCTGTTGCTTAGATTACACCTCTGGAAAGCCTTTTTGTAAATGTGCATTTGGATCGAGAGTACAGTACCTGACTATGAATAGGCTCCCCCTTCAGCTCCTGCAAACCAAGGCTGAGAAGCCCTCCTGGTGAGTTATACAGCATACACCATCCACTTCACCAAATGTGTTTTTTATTATTTCTTTCTTAAGCTCCAGGTACAGCACAGTATACTAACTGGTGGAAGGGGACCCCTTCCTGCTCTCTGGTTTAGCCTTTGAAACTTCTTGATTTCTCCCTGGGTTCTCCAGCTGTTGAGCTAATTATCCCCTTAGTGCTTTAAGCTCCTTACAGCGTAAGTGATCCCTTCTACTCTTCCAAACCCAATCAAGCTACCTAAATCCCTCCTATTCCAACAACACCCAGTGTCCTGAGTGATCTAAGTGACCAGGATGCTGACCTCCAAAGGATTCTGTGTGCAGCTGCACATAGCACACTGAAGCAGAATAATGGTCAATATCTTTCATGGTCCTTCGAAGAATAAAATGGATTAAATGGAATAAAATGAGATTTTTTAGGGACAACTCTCAGTTCTATATCTTGTTCTTTTTCTTAGTCAGCACTGTGTGGGCTAGCTGGCTGACTTGTCACAATATGTATGTAATGTGACGGAGTCAGACCAGAAGGATATAGGAGAGTGCTGGAAGGCAGGTATATTAGTCAGAGGATGTGCAGGTCCCTGTTCCCTGGATAGCCAAACAAAGGCTACTCCAGGCCAATCAAGACACCTGGGGCCAATTAAAACCTTCTGGAAAGGAGTAGAAACAGCTAGCCTACTTGGGACACCTGAAGCCAATCAGGGACTGGCTGAAACCAGATAAAAACCTCCCAGTTAGTCAGGTGGGTGTGGGTGTCAGGAGCTGTGGAAGGAAGTTATGCTGTTGGTGAGACTGAGTGTTGGACAACATATCATACTGAAGGAAGGAGGCCCTGAGGTAAGGGTGAAGTGGAGTTTGAAGAAGTGGGGACTGCTGTGGGGAAGTAGCCCAGGGAATTGTATTGTGTTTTGTGCCTAAAAGGTCAGCCATCTTGGCTGATACTATTAGGGTCCCTGGGCTGGAGTCCGGAGTAGAGGGCGGGCCCAGGCTCCCCCCTTTTCCATCTTCCATACTGGCCTGTGATGAAGGTAACTCACTAGGTGGTGACTCTTGCCAATTATACTGAGAAAGGGAGGTCACTCTGGGGCCTAGATGAGTTTCTGAGGCCCCTAAATCTGCCAGGAAGTGCAGGACCCACAAGTACAGACTTGGAGCTTTGTCACAGTAAGTTGGGGGTGGGGGGGAGTCTAACTACAAAGGAGGAAGGAAAGTGTGAGCTATTCAAATTTTTGCTTGTCCCTTTTGTAAGCTGTGAACCCTGACATAAATGCAATATGATCCAAAATGCCTGACAGAAAGAGATAGGAGAATGAGGTCATTGACTTTCATGCAACAGAGATACAGGTTTCCTGTATAAGTTATATACAGAAAATAATTTTGAAGCAGCCTGTTTGCTTTTTAAACATGCAGTGTATATTATTTACTTGTAATATCTTTAATCCTTAGTGTTTGTTACACAGGAAGTGCTCTGCATCACCTTTTCATATCATAATAATATTTCTTTGGGTCTTTTCCCCAACATTTATTTAGGCTTCTTGTCCTTTAACAAAACTGATACATTACATATTTTGTGAAAATTATTGATATCTAAACAGCATAGTGTAGATTTCAAGTTGTTTAAATATTTATTGTGTTCAATACCAAATACTATTGGGTAAAAATCTGAAATACAAATTTATTCTAACCATCTTAATCAGTAAATTTTGAACTTTTAGTTTGAAATGGAGCATCTTGTACATAAATGAACCAAATCATATATTCCAATTATCTGATTATTTGAGAATTTGCATAGAAATAAGAAACTATCAGAAATAATAAGATGTCCATTGGCTTTGTTGGACTGTAATGATAACAAGATTTGCAGTTACTTATTTAGTGAGAAATGAAGTCAAGGCTTTGTTTTATTCCATTTGAAATGAGAATATGTCCTCTGGAAGGTTGTATTTATTGCTTCTATCATGGTTTTTGTTTGTTTGTTTTAAAGAAAAGAAATATTGCTTGTTTATTATATCAATTAATACTACATTTTTCAGCATTTAGTTCTTATGTGGATTCCTACAAATATCCGAGCTGAAGCTTAGAACATATGGTAGCTGACCTTATTACAAATAATTACTTTATTATAAAATCCATATATTTTTAAGTGCTGCATGTACAGAAAAGAGTCCTAACATGTTTACCATGGGATGAACTTAGAACCTTTCTCCAGTATTTTAAATACTAAAATATCGTTAAATTTGCTTCTTTAGGAATCACATGTAAACACTGTAAACTAGCTCTGGCTTATTAATTGTTAACTGTTGGGTATATATTTTTTCATACTTGAAAATCAGATGCTGTTCTTGCTCATGCTTTATGGAAGATGGTTCATACTCAGGTATCTAAGAACATAACTGAGCCTTAAATATAACAGTGGTAGCAACTACTGTAGTTAAGATTGCATAATATAATACATTCTGATCCTTTGTTTTCACTTGTTCATAACTTACTAAAATGTTTAACTACTGCACTTGCAGAAAAGAGTTTTCAAGGGGACAAATTTATTAAATCAAATTTAGCTAAGGCTCTACTACTCATTAAGGACTGTGCATTCCAAGTTATATCTTCTCCATTTTGAAGTCACTTTGCCAAAAATATTGTGCCTAGAACTGTTGAAAACAGGAAAAGTGTCTATTCCCTATACCTAACACAAAAATGGCTGAAGGGATTTGCTAAAACTAAAAAACGGGGGTGGGAGTCATCTTTGGATAGAAACCAGTCACAGAATGTTCCATTCAAAAAGTGAATATTCTGAAAAGAGTTATGAATGCTCTAAACCGGGGAGTTATAAATGAAACCCATTTGTAACCTTATTGGTAGCATTAACAACCAAAATCAATAATTTGAGTGGTGCAGACATACTTACTGGATTGGATAAAAATCTAATTTGTACAGATTTCATTTAGAAATCACCTTTTTTCAATTGTTATCACTTCATGCAGCATGACTGCATAATTCTCCGTCATCCATGTTACAGATGGTTGCTAGTTGCTAACAGAATATATGTTTCGACTTATGTGATTTGATTATAATACATTCTCTGAACATATGGACTGTTTACTGTACTAGTTACCCCGTAGTTGGGGCTTATCTTCAGGCTCTTCTTGGCAAGGGGAAGGCTTACTTGCCTCCAGGGGCTCTGTTGGCTGGCAGGTTGCTGTTCCGTCCCCTTCAAACAGGCAAACAATGAAGTCCTGCCTCCTTGCCAGTCAGCATCTGACTGAGCCAGGCTCCCTTCTGTTCTCCCCCACCTTCCTCCCCCAACAGGCCTGGCATTGGCTACAGGTATAGTAGGGTGGGGATAGCTGAACCCACAGGTTTTCTTTAACCCCTGCTGTGCGAGACAGTTATCTTTTCCTGTGGATTTTCTGTTTATGCTGAGATTTGGAAAGAAGAGTTCACTTTTAAATTAACTGTCATGAGGGACACTGCAAAATGATGTGGGGAGTATTGACTGTCATTGAGTAAAAAACATGGGGCATGACGTGAGGGACCTGAGGTCCATAATCTGGGGATAAGAATTACTTTAATTTTTTAATTAGTGATTCAGTTGCTTTGCTTCCTTTCTTTTTATTTGTTTTGTTTTCAGAAGTGTTAGGCCAGAAGACTCTGGAAACCCAGAAAAAGGATTCATTGGGCTGTTTGGAGATTCTGTAGTAAATTCTGTTACAGTAGTAGTGCAATTCAAATATTTTTGAAAATGGCAAATCACCATTATTTTTCATAGGTTAAAGAAGGCAGGTCAGCCACACCATATTAAAGTCAAGGGCCCAGATCTCAAGGGTATTTAGAGGCCGAAGTCTCATTGATCCAATGGCAGTAAGGTGCCTAAAACCCTTTGAGGATCTGGGCCAAAGAACAGATTAAAGAACATATAAAAACAGCCAGGACTAAATGAAAGACCTGATAAATGCCGGATAAATGCTAGCCAAGAACAAATTAGGAGAATTAATATTACATACACAATGCACTAGCCAATGGGTGGAATTTTGAAAAGACTTAACTGCCTTAGGGATAGAAGACATATTCACGTTCAATAGGAGTTCTGCTCTAAGTCACCTAAGTACTTTTGTCAATCCCACCCAACAATAAATACAAATTTGCCATGAAAACTGAATTGAGTAGACAGAGAAACATGAATAACAGCTGCAAAATTTTGAGAGGAAATATGTCAAGAAAGCAGCAGGAGTAAACAACAAAAATAATTTTTGCAGAAGTACCTAGGCTGCAGTTCAGTCTCGAATACGTCCTGCATATTTTCTAGCTCTCTCTTTAGACCTTGGTAATTGAGTAGGAAGTAGCCCATAGAAAGTGATTTGGAAACCCCTCTCCCTCAGTCAATGATCTAGCTACTAAGCAGGCTGGCCACTGAAGGCTCTATCACAATAACATATGTACAAATCTTCATTTTAAAATAACCAAGCAGTTTTACTTTCTCATTATATATTTCTTTGAAATTATGCAAATTAGTAATTTGTAGTCCTACATTATCACCGGTAAGTGTAGAATTATTTTAAAATGAATAGGAATAGTTGGCCAAATTGTCAGTTGTTCTGTGCCAATTTATACCAGCAGAAGATTTGGCCCAGCATCTGCAGTTACAAGGACTGCATACCAGTGTATAAGAGCTGTATTCATTTGCAGGCTTTAACATCATCACATGAACCATTGGTCTTTTCCAATCTGGCAGTTTCTGTGTGAACTTTCCTCTGAAAGTCTGTCCACAGTTACATGGAGTCCAGACTAACCAAACTGCCCGGAAAGGTTTTAGGTTATAGAGTGAGGTAGTCAGGCAAAAAAATGATCATCTGGCGTTCCAACAAACAAGCAGTATGCAAAAGAGCAGTAACAAAACTATCTGTCTAGGTTACTATACGGTGTCACCAGTACTGTGATATCTGAGCTGAATATTATATTTTAGAGAAACATACTGTAAAATTAAATTATACTTTTTATTACAGAGTACATAAGTATTGCAAAAATCTATCCTCTCTCAAATGTATCCTTACAAGAAGTCTTCATTGCATTTACTCACCAGAATCTTTGGTATCTATTTTTATTCTCTTTAAGCATTTAAGCTACCAAGAAACTGAAATTCAGTCCCAAAATAGATAGTTCCTGTAGGGTATCAGTACCCTATCTGGATAAGGCACTGCAGCTGCTCTCTCTCTCAGATAAAGGATTTTTCTTCTTGTACTGAGATTTTTTGTTCAGTTCCATGTGGCAAGGGTGATATTTGGGAAGAGAAAAGATTTTATAGGAGATTGAATGAATGGTCCAAAGGACTGCTAATGGAGTGCAGTCTTTTACTTCTTGCTCAGTAGTTCAAATTAGACCGAATGTCATCATGTGATAGAAGTTGAATTGTATGTGAAATTTGTAGGTAGTCTTAGTTCAGTTTTGAGTGGACAGGTGTTTGCATCAGACAGTTGGTTCTAACTGAACCTTTGTTAGCAATCTCAACTAAGAGGATGAAGATTCAATGGACACAGACTGAACTATTCTCTCACCTGTGGAGTGTGGTCTCTTTCTTCATGTTAGGTCTAGGGTGTACTGGCTAGCCATGTGAAGAAGTGGCTATATAGAGAAAGGGCTGCAAGGTGACCTTTCCTAGTACCTTTCATATATGTTAAATCTGCTTAAGTGTGTAAAGAAATATTTTAACTCTTCCATAGAAAATATTGAAGCAGTGTCTTTTTAAATGTTATCACAAATATTTTAATAGGTGTTGCTAGCCTATTTACTTTATGAATGTCAACTTTTTAGGAAAGACTGTTTCTTTTGCATAACTGTCGTTTTAAATCTGTATTTTCAAGTATGTTTTGGAAGTGTTCCTTCCTTGTGTTATATGCATATATCAACATATTTCCTTTATGTTGAGTATTCAGAATAAGACCCCAGTATTAAATACTGTGAATATTCCTTTATTCACCTGCTGCACGTTTTCTTGTTTTGTGTCTTAGTTCACAGGCTTCCAAGGAGAGTAATGTTTACAGTTCTTTGATATCTTTAAATTACCTATAATATCCTAGACAATCCACTCTTCTATCAAGAATAAAGCTAAATAGTTTTTTAAAATAATATTTAAATAAAGGAATAACATCAATAAGCACAAACATAACAATGTTTTTTTTCATACTGAAGTATGATTTTATTATCAGAAAAAAACAAAATATAGGCCACATTTTGATTTCAGATTTGCATACAAGTCTCATGGAAGCCACATGTGAATACTAAAAATATTCAAAAGCGGAGCCGGGCCATTATTTTGTCACCAGGAAGGGTGTGGTTTACACCCAATGGCACAAGGGGAGTTGTTACACCCCTGCACTATTGTGAGCTGCTGTGCCAGTGGGATCATTCACCCTGTGGGAGAGGACAGGTCTTGCCTGCACCGCTGCCTTCCAGAGGAATCCTGCTGGCGGAGGCTGCTTAAAGGACGTACTCAATTAATGCATGCCCTGGCAATGCCATAAGAAAATAAGAAGGGCCATACTTGGTCAGACCAAAGGTCCATCCAGCCCAATATCCTGTCTACCGCCAGGTGCCCTGGAGTGAGTGATTCTAACAGGTAATGATCAAGTGATCTCTCTCCTGCCATCCATCACCACCCTCTGACAAACAGAGGCTAGGGACACCATACTTTACCCATCCTGGCTAATAGACATTAATGCCCTTTATGTGGCTCAGACAGACCATTTAGAGTACGGTGCCAGCCACTTCTGGAATCTCTGGGTAGATTTTTCCACCATTCTGTTGCATGGTGTGCACTTCTTCTTAGCGTATGTGCAATGTCCCTGAGATAGCACTTGAGCAGGATTCATCACCAAATTTGGTCTGCTGCACTAATATAACCTATAGCAGACTCTAGAATTAATCCAGTCCCCACAATGTACTGGTCTGGTTAAAATATTCTTTATATCTCCATGGAAAGGGGAAAAAAGATTAACTGTAATTGAATTAACTTTGTGGAAAACAACACACAATCAGAGAGAAACACAGGAAGCCTGAAAGAGCAGCTCAAAGCATGGTGTCTGACCTTGGAAGAAACATGGGCAGAGGTTCTTTTTTCAGAGTGCAGGCTGAAAAAAGTGGTCCAAGCAAAAGAATTGTTTCCTGCTACTTGATTCCTTTTGTACTCAGACACAGAGGACTTTGTACGCTCCTTGTAAATAAACAAGATTCCATCAAAGAAATATCTGTCACCAACTTCTCCTCTTAAGTGGAATATCACCAGTGCCCCAAACTTTTACTAGCTGTTTGGGTCAAAAAGGGGCAACGATATATTTGACAATTAATCATAATTTAATGAATGAAAGCCCCAAGCTGAATGTTTCTTAGTTTGCCAAAAGTTCTATAAGGCATAATTAGGTGTTCAGGTTTTCTTGTTTTGTTCGAATTATATTTGTAAATTGTGCTGCTTAATGTTAACCAAACTTTGACTCTCTATTGAATGTTTCTAAAACATACATTCATATTATTTTTTGCCACATAGGCAAAGAAAGACAGATGTATATTATTACTTGCAGATACATTATTGTTGTTTGCTCACTTTTCCTGAAATAGGTTATAGTATTAAAGATAATGGCCATAACTTTATTCATCATCAAGAGAATCTAAAGTTTATAATCAATGTGATATATATATATATATATATATATATATATATATATATAGTCAATGTGATTAAAAGTAATAAGGTTTGTTTCTGATTCATTTTAAGGTTTAATAAATATTGTGATGGCGCAAGGCCAGATGGCTATAGGAAAGTGCTAAGGAACAGATACGTTAGTTCCAGGCTAAACAAATCCCTGGTACCTTTGGAACCAAATGGCAGTTGTTCAGGTTAATCAAGACACCTGGGGCCAATTAAGAAGCTTCTAGAAAGCAGTAGAAATAGCTAGCCTGACTGGGACACCTGAAGCCAATCAGGGACTGGCTGAAACCAGTTAAAAACCTCCAAGTTAGGTGGGTGTGGATGTCAGGAGCTGTGGGAGGAAGTTGTGCTTTTGGTGAGACTGAGTGGTAGACAACATATATGCAAGGAAAGGAGGCCCTGAGGTAAGGGTGAAGTGGAGTTTGAAGAAGCGGGGAATGCTTTGGGGAAGTAGCCCAGAGAATTGTATTGTGTTTTGTGGCTAAAAGGTCAGCCATCTTAGCTGTTATTATTAGGGTCCCTGTGCTGGAGCCCAGAGTAGAGGGTGGGCCCGGGCTCCCCCCTTTCTGCCTCCCCTAATTAATCACTGAGACTGGGAGACAACAGAGACTGTGCCAGGAAGGATAGCTTCTCCTCACTGGCTTATGATGAAAATGGCTCAGAAGGCTGTGACCTTGTCTCTAGAGAGAGAAGGGCTACGTGGAGGATCACAGTGAGCCTCTGAGGCTAGTGAAATCTGCCAGGAAATGCAGGATCTGTGAAGATAAGGACAGAGCTTTGTCACAATATCTAATTAAAGTAATTCATGGGTTAAAACTAACATAATTTCTGCCACTAAAGCACCACATTAATTGTTCCTTCTATTTAACACAAAATAGACTGTATCATGATTCAGCTCCACGACATGTGTTAAAAAGAACTTTCTTGTTTGCATGACCAACTTTTGGTGTAATACAATATCTACTAATTCTGAAAATGTTCTATTTGACATACTGTTGTTCTTGGAAAATTATATTCAGTGCTTATCACACTTGAGTACTGAAGTGACAGAAGGAAATCTGGTTTTATATGTGACAGAAATGAAGCTTCCTCTTTAGTTAAGTATTTGGATTTTGTTTTGCTTTGTCACCATCCCTTGGTTAGAATAATTCTAAGACACTTTGAAGGTCATATGATTATTTTTGCTTGTACTCTACATTCTAAAAAAATTAGGTCAGTTTTGCCCTGAGGGAATAGAGGGTTGGCTTATCAGGTCCACAGCCAGGATATATTTTGCTTTATTTTACAGGCTTCCTAATCTTATACTGTTTTTCTGTGATGACTAGTATAAGTGGGTGTTTTTATCAGGTCCAGATTATGACATTCTGAGGCCTTACAGTATGTGAAGTGTAAGAGGGCCCATACCATAAAAAAAGAAAAATAATTATTTTCACAGAAGGGGCATTGAATATTTAAACACGAAAGCTTTATATCTGTATGTATATAAAGGTGAAATTGTAAAAATAGAATAATCTAACTAAAATACGTCTTGCAATATGCCTATTTCCATTATAGAATAGTTTCAAATTAACATATTTTCATCTATGGTTTCTTAATTAGTAGATATGAAAACTGTATATCTTCAGCAACACAGAGCAGTTACAGTTACACAGGCCAGCTTACTTAATGGATGCAATACAACCTGCAATATGTCTGTTCGCACATCACATTAATTTTAACACAGCATTTTAAAACATTTTCGTTCATGAGTTTTGGAGAGCAAAGTCATTGATGACGTCCTGAAATGATAAGTTACAGAGTTTGTCACTTACAGTGCACAGAGTGCTTAGGGCAGATAGTTTTCCTGCAGCATTTTCTAGGCAGACATCTCTCTTTGCGTTCGCTTCTCTGTCCTCTGTCTCCCCCAGGACCACTAGTTAATCTTGAGTAAACACCTCGGACACACAGAATGACAACAAGTTAGATGCGTGAAAGAGAAAGAAAGAGTTCACAAGAAAAAAAACTGGTAATCTCTAGGCAGGCATTAAGAAAGTGAGAAAAACGATATTCAAGAAAATATGAATATTATAGGCTTTAATAACCTATAAATCATATAAGCACATAGTTTGAAATAACTTGCTCACCAAGTACTCAGAATATTTTAATATATCTTCCTTCACTTCTCTCAGAACCTTTTATTTATCCTTTCGTTAGCACTCTCTGATATTTACTTTGATGATTCCTGAGACTGACGGAGGGAAGCCAACACAAATTTACTCTCCTCAAGATCCACTTGTCCCAAGTCCATAAACTGATAACCTGCAAACTCAGTCATGTGAAGCATGTATAGTACATGAAGCAGAAAGCAGCATGCACACTAGAATATACATTGTACGTATTGTGACGGAGTCAGGCCAGAAGGATATAGGAGAGTGCTGGAAGGCAGGTACATTAGTCTCAGGTCCCTGTTCCCTGGATAGCCAAACAAAGGCTACTCCAGGCCAATCAAGACACTTGGGGCCAATTAAGAACCTTCTAGAAAGGAGTAGAAACAGCTAGCCTAATTGGGACACCTGAAGCCAATCAGGGACTGGCTGAATCCAGATAAAAACCTCCCAGTTAGTCAAGTGGGGTGTGGGTGTCAGGAGCTGTGGGAGGAAGTTGTGCTTTTGGTGAGACTGAGTGATAGACAACATATATGCAAGGAAAGGAGGCCCTGAGGTAAGGGTGAAGGGGAGTTTGAAGAAGCGGGGAATGCTTTGGGGAAGTAGCCCAGAGAATTGTATTGTGTTTTGTGGCTAAAAGGTCAGCCATCTTAGCTGATACTATTAGGGTCCCTGGGCTGGAGCCCAGAGTAGAGGGCGGGCCTGGGCTCCCCCCTTTCTGCCTCCCCTAATTAGTCTCTGAGATTGGGAGACAATAGAGACTGTGCCAGGAAGGATAGCTTCTCCTCACTGGTTTGTGATGAAAGTGGCTCAATAGGCTGTGACCTTGTCTCCAGAGAGAGAAGGGCTACGTGGAGGGTCACAGTGAGCCGCTGAGGCTGTAAAAATTCGCCAGGAAATGCAGGATCCACGAAGATAAGGACAGAGCTTTGTCACAGTATGTACAGATGAAAAGAAGAAAGAACACACTAATACTTAAGAAAATGAAGAAAAACAGGAGAAAAGGCACTATACGACTGTGTGTGTGGACCATAAACAAAAGGTGGCCACCGTCTGGCTATTACCAGCCAAGGGGGATGCTATACATGACATCACTCCTAGGATGAGTCCCATACGAGTATGAGCTTGCCAGGATTGCTTCATGATATTGACATCTCTGACCTCACATTTTTCCTAACTTTATGGGCAGTGAGATTATTTATTTAAATAAGTTACGAAGGCACAGTCAGAATTTTACCAGTAGCAGTTGGTCAACAAAGCACTACCTCAGGAGATTGATAGCAGACTTACTCATAGAAATACTAATTTTACAAGTAGAATTATCATTTTTTTTTCTCAATCTTGGCCTCCCTCTTGTCAATAATGAACATTTTGTGAAGGGTAAGAGTAGGGTTGGGGTATTTGGGTAGCCAGATGTGTATGTTTTAGTCATATTTGAATGAAAATGTCTATATTTAGAGAGAATCTTCTTTTCCCCATATCTGCTTTATTTATCAACAGATTTTGATAACATTAGAAATGGAGTCAGTTTTTTCCTTTCTAGAGGCCCCTCATATTGTGAGGCCTAACTATATCTTAGTTATTTTATGCCTTAATCTGGCCCTGGTTCTTCTGTATGGCCAATCAGATGTTTATTACTGATCAGATCAATCATCATTTTTGTAGCCAGCTATCAATTAAGATTTTCTGTATCCAGTGTGACAAATGTTCTAATTGTGTGTTAAAAGTCTAGTAATCCTTTGCTTTCTTGGTGATACTGGAATTGTTGAGTGTTATGCTAGCTTTGTTATCTATACATAAAATTATTTTTAAATTGTTTACAATTTAATTTGGCACCATTTAAAAATATAATTATGGGTTGATTAGGACGGTTTATTACAGATGGACGGGTTAAACACTTGGGGTAAGAGAGAAAATGTTCATCTTTATTGCTTCTGTAAAACTAGTGGGAGAATACTCCCTTTCATTAGCCTCTGTTATTATTTTTAAAATTAAATTAACATTTCATTTGTATACCATTTCCATCTCCTGTGGTGTTTATTGTATAAACCAATGTTCTGAACCTTACCAAGGTGTCTTCTTAAATGAAAACTGTTGGTATTAAGGTTGGAATAGATGTCCATATGCCAGGTGTTCAGATCTGGAGCAATATCTGAATTCAGCTACAATTACCATAAAAAAAGCAGTGTAAGAATTTAGAAGAGAAGATTAAAGGTCGGAAAAAATCTTGATAGAGAACAGCTCTGTGGTCTTCTCCATTAGCCTGCCTTTAATTTGGTTTGTTTTGATTGTGAAGACTTTGATAGTAAGACTGAAAATAAATTATAGGCAAGAAGAAACATCATTTTCTGGGGTACCCAGTGTGTGCAAGTGGAAAAGTTTTACTTTTAATCTTAACCTGTAGGTCCATGTAAAATTAATCCATTCTGTGATATTATCTATTTTGTGATATCCTTCTATCTTTAATACATATCCACTTCCTTATCTGCAGACAAGCCTACTGATTTTTGTAAATCACATATTAATTTATCCACATTATTGAGAATAGACTACAATGATGCTGAAACAGTGTCAGTGCTCAGTTGATGCAGGGTGCTTACATTTTTCCCAGAAATAAATAAAGAACAAATGAAATTATTTTCATTTTTGAGTGATTTCCTTGTTAAAACAGATAATGTGTGCTGCATTCTGGAGGACTGTTTTGATGTCCTAATTTTCACTTCCAACTAAGGTGCATAATTATTTTTTGGATTATATTGGTAGATATTTTTACTTATACAGAGAAAAAGATTTGGGGATCATAATGAATAATCAGCTGAATGTGAGTTCCCAGTGTGACACTGTGATCAAAAGAGCTAATGTGATCCTGGGATGCCTAAACAAGAGAGTCTTGAGTTAGTAGTAGAGAGGTTGTTTTACCTCTGTATTTGGCACTAGTGCAAGTGCTGTGGGAATACTGTGTCCAGTTCTGATGACTACAATTCAAGAACGATGTTGATAAATATGGAGAGGGTTAAAAGAAGAGCCATGAAAATGATTAAAGGATTAGAAAACCATGCCTTATATATTGATAGACCAGAGGTGGGCAAACTACGGCCCGCGGGCCACATGTGGCCCGCCAGCCGTTTTCATCCGGCCTGCTGCGGGTCCCCGTGCTCCCCGGCTGGGCCCGCTCATGCGTGGGGAGCCGTGGGTTCTTGTGCTCCCCAGCCAGAGGCTGGGCTGAGCACGGGGAGCCGCAGGGCCCCGCGCTCCCTGGCCGGGGCTGGGTGGAGCACGGGGAGCCGCTTGGCCCCACGTTCCCTGGCCGGGGTCCGGATGACACGTGGGAGCCGTGGAGCCTCGCGCTCCTGGGCCGGGGGCCGGGTCGAGGGCAGGGAGCTGTGGGTCCCCTTGCTCCCGGGCTGAGGGCCAGGTCCAGCGTGGGAAGCCGCAGGGCCCTGCGCGACCCGCAGGGGCCAGGTCGAGGAGCACCTGGCTGATTAAGATAAGCGGCGGGTGGAGGTTAGGTGGTGGGGTACCGGGGGGTGGTGGTTAGGGTGGGGGGATATCGGGAGGGGGCAGTCAGAGAACAAAGCAAGGGGGCTTAGATGGGGGGTGCGGTTCCAGGCAGTGGTGGGATCTCGGAAGGGGGTAGTCAGGGAACAAAGGCGGGGGGAAGTTATGGGGGATAGGTTCCCGGGGGGGTAGAGGTTAGGGTCGGGGGGTTCTTGGGAGGGGGCAGTCAGGGGACAAAGAACAGGGGGGCTTAGAGGGTGGGGTTCCAGGGCGGCAGTTGGGGGGTCTCTGGAGGGTGCGATCAGGGGACAAGGAGTGGTGGGGGGAACGTTGGATGGGGTCAGGTATTCTGAGGGGGGCAGTTAGGGGGTGGGAAGTGGGTGGAGGTTGGATAGGAGGTGGGGTCAGGCTTCCCTACCCAGCCCTCCGCACAATTTTTAACCCCAATTTGGCCCTAGGGCCAAAAAGTTTGCCCACCCCTGTGATAGACACAGGGAGTTCAATCTATTGTATTGAGCATAACAAAAAGAAGGTTAAGGGATGACTTGATTATATTCTGTAAGTACCTATGCAGGGAACAGATATTTGATATAGGGCTCTTCAGTCTAGCAGAGAAAGGTATAACACGAATTTGAAGCTAGACAAATTCAAACTGGAAATAAGCTGTAAATTGTTAATATTGTGAGTAATTAACCATTGGAACAATTTACCACGGGCTATGGTATATTCCAGGGGTAGGCAACCTATGGCACGTATGCCAAAGGCGGCACGCAAGCTGATTTTCAGTGGCACTCACACTGCCTTGGTCCTGGCCACCTTCTTAAATATTTTAAAAACCTTATTTTCTTTACATACAACAATAGTGTAGTTATATAATATAGAGTTAGAGACAGAGACCTTTTAAAAACATTAAAATGTATTACCAGCATGCAAAATCTTAAATTAAATTGAATAAATGAAGACTCGGCACATCACTTCTGAAATGTTGCCAACCCCTGGTATATTTTCCATCACTGGCAATTTTTAAAATCAAGATTGGATGCTTTTCTAAAAGACATGCTCTAGGAATTATTTTGTGGAAGTTTTGTGGCCTGTACTATACAGGAGGTAAGACTAGATGATCACAATTGTTCCTTCTGGCCTTGGAATCTATGAAAGATTCTATGAAAGGCTAGGGACTTATGTCCTCATACCCTTAGTCAGTTTTGGAAAAAAAAATCTTCCTTTGAATGGCTATTTTCTGATTAATAGTTTTCTTTGTATTCTTATTATACATAGTGTCACAGATGTGCTTTGTTCTTTGTAGTAAACAGATTAAGCCATACTAATGGCATTTCTTGCCTGGAAAAGCATACAATGTCTAGAAATATGTTTGTGAAATATTATAATTTAGAGAGGCTTCCTTAAGGAATAATATGATGAATACAGGAATTTTGAGAGATGCCCTGGAAGCAGAGGGTTTGAGAATACAGTTTATCTGTGTACAGCAGTTCATTACTGCAGCTCGCTTGTTTTTATTCCTTTCTCATTCACTGGTTTGTTTACTGAACCCAAAGATTGTGTCAGAAGTACCAAATGAGAGAGCATCTGCAGTAATTCTGAGGTTACTTCCTGTGCTTGAAACTAAAAATGTAGGAAAAGGGAGCATGTGGAGCAGCAAGCAAAGACCAAAGGTTTTGTTACGTATTTTATGATCATGATAGTAGTTTGGCAAGTGTAAGAAGGAAAGAAAGCCAAACGTGGAGTGTTGCAACCTCCATCCAGTCTGCAATTGTCAAAGTTGCAGAGAAAAATGTTGACAGATTTGAATTATATTTAGCGACCATAAGGGTAGAAGAGAAAAATGATAGTGTTATCATCAATCTTCTTGCATGTTTTGGGGGCATAAGCATTGGATATTTATAACAACTTTAAATTTGAAGAAGGTTAAAGATTAAAGTAAAGTAAAATACTGATCAAATTTGAGGAACATTGCATGCCAAAAAAGATTGAAACCTTTCGGAGGCACCAATTTTTTTTACGTGCATTCAAAAAAACTCAGCATAGAGCAGTATGTCATAGAATTAAGAAGACTAGGTAAGACCAGTGACTTTGGTGAGTGACAGAATTTCTGGTCAGAGATAGAATCATTGTGTCATTAAAGGCAATATTTTGAGAGAGCCTGAAACATGAAACTTTAGAAAGGCTCTCCAGATAAGCAGAGCAGCAGAAACTGTGAAAGCACAAGCCAAAGAGCTGAATTCAGTGGAAGTGATATAGTACTAAATAAAAAAGAACATAACCAAAAAAGATCAAATCAAAAAGTGGCACCAAGCATGATGAAAAACATCACCAGAAGAGTAGACTGGGTACAGATGGTTATATGTAAAATGTGGATCTCAGCAAAACCCCAAACAAATGTTTTGTCTTTGAGAAGCATTCTCACAAATGTGGGGGGAAAATAATGTTGCAAAATGCTGCATATCCCAAATGCCAGAAAAGTCAAGGGCATACAATGAAGACAACCTGTTGAGGAGTTTTACTTAGACACGTTGGGGTCAGGCAAAGCTGTTGAGAAGGACTGGGTACTGCTGATGAAAGTGAATGAAACAATTATTCTACTCAGACCAGACACAGGTTAATATTCTGTCTGAAAAAGATTACGAGACACTGAAGGGAAGACCACAACGGGGACCAAAAGACTAAAAGTAACTTGTTATTCTGGAATACGTATACCAGTGAAAGGGAGGTGTTCTGCTAGTATGAAATATTAAGACACCATCCTGTTCATTGTGCTACCAAGAAAAGTGACACCACTTTTAAATCTGTCCACCTGTAGAAAAACTCACTCTGGTAAAATGGGTGCTCTTGCTACAATATCAGACTGAATCTGGTGATGAGGCATCCATTTGGGAATATGATCTGTTTCAAGGGTGGAGTTGCTTGCAGGATTAATATATAATCCAGATAAACAGGCAGGTAGCTCCAGTTATCCCCAGTTCTCAAAGCGCCTCCTGAGGGGTCATGAGCCTCTGTGTCCTCTGCGAAGCCGCCGAATTGATTACTTCCGCATTTGGCAGCTTTTCGGCGGACATACCGAGCTCTCCTGTCTGTCCATCAAAGTGCTGCAGAAAGCGGAAGCAATCACTTCGGCTGACAGTCGGGAGCGCTCGGCCTGTCCACCGAAAAGCCACGGCTTGCAGAAGTAATCAATTTGGTGGCGTTTCGGCGGACACAGATGGGTCGTGCCGAGAAGCCACTTCTTAAAAAAGGGTCGCGGTTCTCCCAAGTTTGAGAACCGCTGGTATAGGATTTATATTGTATCCTAAGGTATGGGATTAGATAGTGTGAGGGGTTTTTTTTATTTTTCTTTTCCAATATGAGTGTTATAGTATTGTACATACCACTGCTTTCTTTAGTGTTCATTTGACAAACTTCAGTCTTTTATTCCTGTTTTGAAGTGCATCAGATCTAAAATAGGATCAAGAAATCCAATTTTCCCAATTGTACTTTTGTTAAAAAGAAACTTCATTTTTCTCAGGCAGATAGGTGTTATCTGAATGCATTTTAATATTTTTCTTATAAGATGCCATCTCCTTCTGTGGGACTTGATATTTTTGTAGTTCTTTCTACATATATTCACTTACCAGTGACCAAATCTGAAACTTACAGTCACAGGGTAGCTTGTCAATAGATTGGGCCAACCTCCCATGTGTCAGATCAAGTGAACATAGAGTGAACAGACTGCAAGTGTGAAAAATTGGGACGGGGTGAGGGGTAGTAGCCTATATAAGAAAAAGACCCAAAAATCGGGACTGTCCCTATAAAATCAGGACATCTGGTCACCCTAGGTGAACACAATCCAGCCAATTAAAAGGGGTGGGGCTATGCTTAGGCCTATAAAGGGCTGCAGGAAACCAGGCAAAAGTGGGGAATGTCTGGGCTATGCCATGCCATGAAGGCATAGAGCTAACTTCTGTGGTGAGTCCCTGGAGCAAGGGGTCACGTGCTCAGGGAGGCAAGCCTGCGGACTACTGCTTCAGGAAGGGAGCAGAGCTGACTAGAATTAAGAAGTTGCAAAAAACTGAAGAATAAACATGCTTCAAAGAGATTAGGTATGGCAGCACATTTTTGGCCAATAGCTGCAGGTGGGAAAGAGATGAACCCCTCCTGGTGACGGACAGATGAAAGAAACAGTAAAATGTAGTAAAGCAGAAAGCTGATTGTGAAATGCAATATAATGAAAATAATTCCTTAGCTGTGGTTTCAGACTGATTTTTTTTAAATATTGCAGTTGCATGAATCCCCTACTAAAAGTGTGGTATAGTTAGAGCCCATTGTCCAGTGGTAAGATTCAGAAAAAGACCAATACATAGCTGGCCCACTTCTCTTGCATCCCAATCTCTCCATTAACTAAGGGACTGAGAAGGAGACTGAAGTACCATGGAGCACCACAAGCCTTGAATAGTGTAGGTGAGGCTAATAATGCCACTTATAATGGGAAGAGTCAGGCAGCCTTAATAATAAGACCCTGTTTTGAGTTTCGTATAACGTTACTAGTCTTTAACCTTTCAGGCTGAAATTTTTCATGCTGGATGTGTGCATCTGGTATAATTAAAAATAAAATAAAAATGATGCAACCGTTTCTGATAACAAGGATAGGAGAAAAAAAATTGTGCCCAAGTTTAAAAAATTCTGTTGACTTTTTTTTTTTTTTTTTTTTTTAAAAAAAAATACATTTCTAGTGTACCTGTGTTTTAGAGCAGATAGTTTGAGATTTGGCAGCCTTTGAATTAGGGATTTGTCTTTTACCATCCCCAGGAAAATCACCCAAATTTGGTCAAGTTACAAGCCCTTAAGGTCACAATTTTCATATTCAATAGAGACTTTTTAGAGCTTTGGAGGAATTGTTAGTTTCCTTGGAAGAAATGAACAATTCTGTCTTTTGAGTAGAAAAATATCAAATAGCTGTACCTTTAGAGAGCACCTTCAATTTTGTGCACTGAATGAGGTGGATTTCCTGTGGCAAAAAATAATATAGGATCATGTAATTAAAGACTGCATTTTAATCCATGGGCACAACGGGTCCAAATTAAGATTGCACAGGCAATCTTAATTGTGGCATTTCCTAACCTGAAAGCTTGATTTTTGCAAACTTAGTACTTTTATTTTAATGTAGGTGGTTTTTTTGGGGTGGGGACAGGTGGTGGGGTTGGTGTGCAATAGTATTTAGGTTTAGCAAAATACAATCTTTACTATCATACACGGAAGAAAAGTTACCTGGACAGCTACCTGTAGTTTCTTTCTGAAGATGTGCTTTGCACAAGCTTCAATATTCTGTTTTAATATTTTCTCAGATATTTTTGCAATATATGTTTCATTAATATGCCAATAAGAATGTAAAATTTTTATGACTAATTGATTTAACAGGCATATAGATGTAAGCAGTGTCAGGAATGAGCTATATTCTGACATCTGGTGGCGAACTATGGGAATTGCAGTGAGTCTTAGAAAATAATTCTGGAGCTGATCAATTTGCATAGACACACCCACTGCGCCTAGCCTGAGCCCACAGCAGCCCACATGGCCACTTCGGCTGATGAGGGATCCCCAGTTTCTATGTTATTGGGGCAGGAATGATAAAGTGATGTTACTGTGATTATGTGAATGAAGGACTATGGACATGTACTTGGCCCTTGTTATGATGGAGGGACTCGCCATCATCTAGGTAGCACTCACTGGGCAAGGGCCATGCGTTTCAGAACACTGTGACATGGAGAGAGGTGGTGGACAAGCACCTATACCTTTTGGTGAGGGTTGTGTCTGAGGGCCTCCCAGGCCTATTGCACCCTGTCTCTCTCCACTGTGGAATGTCAGAATTGAATTTTTGCTTCCATTAGGAGCCTGGTTTCAGGCTGCTGAGCTGAAAATTGCTTTGGGCTCACTGGTGCACCTGCACTAAGGCTCCCCTACTGTATGCTGAAATCACCTAAGAGCTAAAGAAATCACTGAGCACTGTCTTAAGTAGGGGGGCCTGAGAAAAGTGCAGAGTGGCTGGTGCAGCAGAGCAGTCTGTGTGTCGGCTAGCAGGACAGCTAGCGGAGTTGTTGGTGCTGCGGGCAGAGTGACCGGCAGGGCTGTCTGTCGACTAGCAGAGGCGTTGGTGCTGTGGGCAGAGTGACTGGCGCGGCACAGCTGTCTGTCGACTAGCGGAGGCGTTGGTGCTGCGGGCAGAGTGACCGGCGTGGCACAGCTGTCTGTCGACTAGCGGAGGCGTTGGTGCTGCGGGCAGAGTGACCGGCGCGGCACAGCTGTCTGTCGACTAGCAGAGGCGTTGGTGCTGCGGGCAGAGTGACCGGTGCGGCACAGCTGTCTGTGTGTCGGCTAGCAGAGCAGCTAGCGGATCAATGGGCAGAGTGGTTCGTGGGACAGCCAGCGGAGCGGAGCAGAGCCGATTGCGGTGAGAGCTGCAGCGGAACCTCACGGAGAGGCAGCGCAGTTGGCCTCGGACCACGTAAGGTGCCCCGTGCCCTACCCTCCAATTCCACCCAGGCTGGAGCTAAGACTCTGCCAATTGACTTTTGAACTCTGCACTGACCAAGAACAGAGACTCTTGGGCTGTTGGACTTTTGGGGCTATTGAGTGACTTTTGGGGTTGTGGAACTCAAGAGCCAAACGGAAGGCCACGGCCTAGTTGCTGGGAGGGGGGCTTCTGGTTCATGGTTTGGTTCATTAACCTTGTTTGTGGTGTTTCCCCAATATAATGCCACATTGTTTCTCCCTGTTATTAAAAGGCTTTGGTACACTCAGACTCTGTGCTTGCGAGAGGGGAAGTATTGTCTCTTACAGACGCCCAGAGGAGTGGTATATGGTTGTCCCAGGTCACTGGGTGGGGGCTCGAGCCGGGTTTTTTTGTATTGTGCTATTGGAATGGAACCCCTGGATACTGAACCCGGCCCTTGTTGCTGCCAACTCTGATGGGCAGAAGGGTTACATATACACACATGCGTTCAGCTTCTAATTCCTTATTCTGTCCTTTAGATAGAAATGAAACACAACTAGATTAGCCACTTAATTACAAAATAAAACCTGCCAGCACTGTTTGCCCAAAAATGTGTTTCAAAGGCTTGAATCTATCCTCATGAGTTTCTCAAATTACCCATGAAATTAATGGATAGAAAACGTTTAATATGCAATGATTGCCAAGTCATTACGTTTAGGTAAACAACTAAAATGTATGATAAAGAAGTAACACTCTAAATTTATATATATATTTGTTCTTGAACAATGTCCTATGATGACTTTGGTGTAATTTTCAGCACTTGTTATGGTATCAAGAGAGCCACAAAAAGTCAGCTGTTGGAGCTTGTGCTTCAGCAAGAGTAAATAGTTTAAGTGAAGTTAGTGCTCCTCTGGAAGAGAGCTGTGTGTGGACAGGTCCTGATTAAGACAAGGCACTCTACGTCCATAGCTAGGTTTTTAGCTCCTGACATCTTGTGATTACATCATAATCTTAGCTTTATTTTTTTTAAAGTATGTTTCTAGACCTTAGAGCTGAGAAGAAAAATCTGGAAAATGTGAACAGAGTGTAACCAAAGCAGCAATATCTGCCTGAGTCTGCAGGCAGCCTAAAACAATAATTCTGAAAGGTGTAAACTGCCCTGTGTAACTCCAATGAGCTGTTAATGCCAAGATCCAGTACTCTGGGGTGCCCTACCAGTTGATTTTGTGTATTGCAGGAGGAGAGTGAAGTGGGCCCAACACATCTACTCTAGCAGACACCTCACCGGCTGAGGTTGAAATATTGAGGAACCACCCTGTTTTGACCACTATCTCAAAGGATGAGGGATGTGGCCTGGTGCTCCCTAAGGGAAGGAACTCCTGCTACTACTCTTGGGGAGGGAATAAAGGGGCCCCATGCTGATGCCCTTGGCCATCTCCATTGCAAAGGCAGGGGAGACTCATAGTGAAGGGTTATGGTTCCGGGGCAGAGCCATAGAGGTCCTTGTGTTGTGCAGTGACTAGAGCACCAGATTGGCTTAAACCAGTCCTGACTGCTGGATCCCCATTTGGCAGTCTAAGCATCAGGTTAGGAATATTAAAAATACACAAATACTGTATACACTGAGCTTTCCTCACCTGAAAGCTTCTCTCTCTCTCCCCCCAGAAGTTAGTTCAATAAAAGATATTTCCTCACTCACCTTCTCTCTCTAATATCCTGGAACCAACATGGCTACAACAACACTTCATACAAGATTGGGAATGTGGCATACAGAGAATGTCTCTTTGGGTTTGGAATTATCCGCCTTTCACTCTAACATAGCTCCTTTCTGTAACAGCCAGGCAGGGGTTGAATAAGACCTGTGGAATACAGTATGTGAAGTAGTCCTTACTACTAAGTTGCCCTGTGAAATTGGTGAGAAAGTAGCTTGCTCCCGAGAATGTGCAAATAATAGTATTCTGTGTCCCAGTACATATATCAAATCCACAGAGGATTTTCAGAAAGGTTAGAATAATCCATTTATGCCACTTAACCTGCAGTAAAAATAATGAACAATGTATCTGGAATTAAAATGTTAGTGATTTACTTACTCAAGGCTTAAAGTGGACTGTGCTTTTGCATCTGTTTAATCTCAGTTCTTTGGTACACACTCCCTCAAGTATTAATATAATTAAACAGTGCCCATCTCTTGCACTTAAAACATGGCTTGTCCAATTGCCAGAATTTTCCAAGAAAATCCTCATTCATAGATTCATAAGTAGCTCGTATTAAGTAAACTGATCTCTGAGGTGTGATTGCAGCTCAGGTAAGCATACATGCACGAGCTTTAATCATGCTAGTGCGGCTAAAAATAGTACAGATCAAATGCATGGACCATGATGTGGGCTAGAAAAGTGAGCATGTATCTAGGTTTATGGGTGGGCTTATACAGCCTATGCTGCATCTTCACAGCTATTTTTATCTGTGCTGGCTAGATTAAAGCTTGCACAAATATGCCTACCTGAACCACAATGAAAACTCCAACTGCAGTGTAGACACACCCCAAGTCAAGGCTGATTGCAAAAGTACACTCTAGCCCTCTGTGGGGTCAGCAGAAATTCACATTAACTATTTAATGGATTATTAATTTAGCAGAAACAACAAACTAATATGTTTGTCATTTTTGGACATGATGGCAGATACAGTATTGTTGTGGTGAGCAAAGGCATAGATATCAAGAGCTGTTGTCAACCCCCTCTCCTCAAATTTACAGTAATCTCTGTCCTGGCCAAAATATTGCTGCATCTTCTCCTCAGAACCTAAAGCCTCAACTGCATATTGTTTACCAAGCCCTGACTGCATACTTTCCAGCCTTCTAGAAACCCCAAATGCTCCCTAGCCAGCAGTCAAAGGCTTCAGCTTTTCTCTAAAAACTTTGACGATGCCTTCAATTTCTGTCAACAGAAAAATCTTCAGCACACAGAAATCTTACAATTTAGGGCAACATAAAATAGATGGAATATCATATAAAAATAAATTAAAACAAAGATGCCACTACAGTACACTAATTAGACTAGACTGGGTGTAGTGGAGTGAGTGGGAGAGAATTTGGGAAAGGCAGGGCCACATAATTGTGGGTTCCTTTATTAATTATTATTGTTGTTGTTATCATAAAACCTAGGAGCCCCCGTCAAAAAACAGGAACCCATTTTGTTAGGTCATTTTTAAGTTCTGTAAAAACTCAGAACAAAAACATGGCCCTGCCCTCTTTCTGTCCTATGATTGCTGAGATGTTAACAGATTAGTCTACCTTGAATGGTTCCTTACAATATGTGCTAACTACTTATGCTAACCAACCTGTTCCACCTTGAATTTTGCTGTGATGCTGAGAGTTTCCAGGCCATGTCTACACTACAAAGTAATATCAGCCTTAACTTACATTGGCATGGTATCGCCATTTTAAAAAACTGTCTCTTGTTATATTGTAATGACAATTTGTGTAACGTTAACTAGACTTTGACACATCTCAGTGATATGAAAAAAGGTGAGAGTTTGAGTTCAAACTTTCAATGCCGTTATAGTTTAGTTTGGAGACACCTTTACAAGTTTCAATAGGTTGCATTGTGTCCTGTAAATTTAAACACAGCTTTCATGTATGAAACAGACTGCCTATAATTAACAGAAGCTGCTGCTATCATGAAAGTACTGAAAAAAGATGTAAACAGTCATGAAAAAAGCTGTATGTTTAAAAACAGCAAGGTATGCTGACTGATTAGCTGTAATGGCCTCCTTCCACCCAAAAGAAGTGTGCACATATAGATATGTACACATATATTATGTACTATGCATACTTTGTGTAACATTAGTTATCTATACATGTTCCTTTAATGCCATAAATTTACATTTATTGGTGCTTATTATTCACCTAAAATATATGTCTAGAAATTATCAAGAAAACCAAAAATTTTACTATGATGCCACATGTTTACTCTTAAAGAATAAATTACAAGTAAAAACTGTTCGCTATTCCAAATAGTGTTCAGATAGTGCTGACTTGCAGATAGTGCTGAGTCAAGTTATTGCCTATGACATTTGCATTCACAGTTGAAGCTAAAGATGCTTACAGCAGAAATAGCATTTCAGTGAAAAGCTTCAAGGAACCGAATGGATTCAGGTTTCAGAGTAGTAGCCATGTTAGTCTGTATCTGCAAAAAGATCGAGTACTTGTGGCACCTTAGAGACCAACAAATTTATTTGGGCATAAGCTTTTCTTGGGCTTTCCAGTGGGTTCTTGCCCACGAAAGCTTATGCACAAATAAATCTGTTAGTCTCTAAGGTGCCACAAGTACTCCACATTCTTTTTGAATGGATTCAGTTGCTTTATTTCAATTTAAAGGGACATTGTCCGCTTAAAAATCATGGGGGCAATTCTTCAATGCCTAGCATCTTTGCAGTCATTTATATCTGTACAAGATGGATGCAAAACACTAACAAATTACAATTCTCTATACCTTTGCACTGACAAGTGTGTTTTAACCACTTTGCACTCACATGAATAGCACAGATAAGGTACAAAGCAGTGGAGAATCAGGGCTCACACTGAAAAGCACCCTTCTACATTTATGTTGATATCCCCTGAGATTATTATAAATGAAATAATTTGATCTTCCTGTATAATGTCTACCTGGCTAAAGCATTTCTTTATAAAGCATCTGTCACTCTAGTACTGAATCTAGATAGTTCACAGAGTTTAAAAAACATGAGTAACGGGCCTGGGAAGTGCTTCTGTTCTCTGTTCTGCTGAGGAATAAAATCAGTGCCCCTGAATTTGAGCACAATTTAGCCCTTTATCTTACTTTAGATTAAATGGTCTGTTAGTTTTGGGTGTGCCATAGTGTTTTCTTCTGCTGTGGCTGGTTAGAGGAATGTTGAAAAGATGTCATTTTTTTCATTATTAATATTTTTTTTCATTTCTCAGCTTGAAAAGCTAAATGTAAGGCAGCCTAACTTTACCCTGATGGTCTGTTTCACATAAAGGTTCTCTGTGTTCTGATTCTGTTCCAAAGACGGCATTAAATATTTTTCTTGAAGAACAACTCAACTGCAATTTACATAACATGTATATGGCAACGTTCCTTTGGTTTTGGTCTTCATAAAAGATTTCACATGATTTACTTTTCGTGTCAAACTTTAACTGACAGTATCCCTTTAATTAAAAAAAGGTTGTGGAGGGGAGGCACCATAAACATCTGAACTTGTGCTATGACAGAACTAATTGACATTGAAAAGAAGTGCTACCTACCTGGTCTGGCTTTGGGCTGCCATTGCTTCATTTTTCCCTAATTCAGGTTGGATCTGCTCCCACCCTTTTAGCCTGGTTTGGATACTGCAATGACTTGACACTCCATCCAAGTCAGAGGAGAAAAAGTCTTCTCCGGCCAGGATATCCCAATCTGAAACAAACACAAGTGTTTTCCTTCCCAAGCTGGGCACAGTCTTTCCTTCCTGAGGGTCTGTCTTCCCTTCGGACTTCAGATGCTTTTCAGCCTAGCCTGTTGGCTTATCTCTCAAACTTACCCCTCCTATGAGTGTCTCCCTTTTGCCTTGCTACAGACTTTTCTGTCTTATCTCCCCACAACCCAGAAGGCCTGGTCTAGCCACATGACCTGCCTGTCATGTGACTGTGCTTATTTTTTTTCACCTAGACAGAGGTGTTACAGGTGGACCTGGACCCATCCCGTTGTACAGGGATAGTCACAACTGTAGAACTCACCCTGTTCTATAATCCATGTCTAATTTGAAAAGGATCTTTTTTTGTATCTTGATTTCTGTGTTACAATCTACAGTGTTTGGCATATGTAACTGAATTTGCTTTTATTTAAGCTAGATTTTATTTTCTCCACTCATCAAACCATCTGTCTGGAAGTGTACAGCCTCCAATTTCTTCTTGTAGTATTATACAGTTCAGTTCACATTTGCTTTAAAAAAAGCAACAGCAATTGTGAGCAGTGATTTGAGTACAACAGATACTCCTTAACCTAAGATGTTTTACAGAGTTTTCTCAGAAAGCTTAGATAATGACAACTTAACAAAGGATACAAGGAATCCCTACTGTTTCAACATAAAAAATGCATTTTCTTTACATTCCCTAAGCTTTTTCCATTTTAATATCAAATTTAGCTTGGGTTTTTGCCTGTAAAGGAACTGTACAGAATGCAAGTATTGGAACTAAATTTTTAAAAGGCCTGCATTCAGTCTCTAATATTGGGAATAAAACTTTTAATTGATATTAATTGTGGGCATAAATGATTTGTTTGTATGTCTAGCTATCTGATATGTTCTCACTTGCCTGGGAATAAATTTTCTGAGCACTGGCTCTGCCAAGATTTCAAATTGCTTGTCACACAGTGTTCAGATTTGGGCGGTTTCATCTAATTTTCAAGTAAATCAGAATGGGATATTTTTAACTTGGAGATGATCTAAGTGAAATATAATTCCTGTGTATTGTGCTTTTTCTGGTATGAGCTGCCTTTTTCAGTGGGGTATGCTTATTTTATATGTCTGATAATGACTTGCTCTGAGTTTTGCTCTGTTTTTAGTTTTGTTCTTTTTTGTATATAAATTAGTATGCTAATATCATCACCTGTCTGAGTTTGAGCAAGAATGGAAACTGACTGCATTCTAACATCTAAGACTGAGATTCCATCCACAATATAGTTTCTCAGGGTTGCCAACCCTCCCGGATGGGCTGTGAGTCTACCAGAATTGTCTTCAATCTCTTGCTGACTACTAAAAGCAATCTGGAAGACTTTAATAGGCTAAAAGTCCGGTTGGTGGCACAGCAGGCCTAAGGCAAGCTCCCTGCCTGCCCTGGATCCATGTGGCTCCTGGAAGCAGCTGACATGTCTGGCTCATAGGCACAGGGGCAGCCTGGAGGGCTCTGTGCACTGCCCCTCCGCCCCACCCTGAGTGCTGGGAACTGAGGTCAGAGTAAGCTGTAGGGGTGGTGCATGCAGGCAGGGGCAGTGCACAGAGCCAGTTGGCTGCCCCTGAGCCTAGCAGCTAGACATGCCTGTCGCTTCCATTCCGAACCCTTCGGCCCCATCCCGAGCGCAGAGCCCACACCCCATCCTGCACCCTATCCCCTGCCTCAGCCTGGCGAAAATGAGTGAGGGTGGGGGAGAGCGAGCGATGGAGGGAGAGAGGAGGGAGGGAGTGGAGGCGGAGCCTTGGAGAAGGGGTGGGATGGGGCATGGTCTCCAGAAGGGGCGGAGCATGGGACGGGACAAAGGTGTTTGGGCTTGTGTGATTAGACAGTTGGTAACCCCCTGGTTTGTATACATTGAGTTTGAAATAGAGACCTGATTTTCAACACAGATGTTTGCTGTAGAGAGATTTTTGTTAACCATATATATCCATGTATAATTTTTGTTCTTAGTACACCTTCATCCCAATAGAAAATTGGCCTGTGTTTGCTGCATATGTATTTGTATAGTGCTTGTGATAAGTAAAATTCACATTCTCCCCTGACATTGCTATAGGATAATAACAGTATTTCCATCAAGAGCTTTACAATGTGAGAATCAAGTGTCTTTGTGGTTGAAAGTTTAGTTAAATATGCACAAGCGCTATCAACTGTTGTGGATTTGATAGTATTAAAGTGAAAATTTAAAGGCAGTGTTTTGCAACTTTTTTATGCTTAAATAATTGTAAGGCTGAAATGTGTCAGAGAAAAATCTTAGGAGGAGTGACTTTCAATGTCCTGATGACAACTGGTTTCTATTTGATCAACGGGTAGTGACTAATGACGCCATGTCTAGTTGGCAGTCGGTATCAAGCGGAGTGTCCCAAGGGTCGGTCCTGGGGCCGGTTTTGTTCAAATCTTTATCAGTGATCTGGAGGATGGTGTGAACTGCACCCTCAGCAAGTTTGCAGATGACACTAAACTGAGAGGAGTAGTAGATATGCTGGAGGGTAGGGATAGGATACAGAGGGACCTAGACAAATTAGAGGATTGGGCCAAAATAAATTTGATGAGGTTCAACAAGGACAAGTGCAGAGTCCTGCACTTTGAACAGAAGAATTCCATGCACTGCTACAGACTAGTGATCGAATGGCTAGGCAGCAGTTCTGCAGAAAAGGACCTAGGGGTTACAGTGGACGAGAAGCTGGATATGAGTCAACAGTGTGCCCTTGTTGCCAAGAAGGCTAACGGCATTTTGGGCTGTATAAGTAGGGGCATCGCCAGTAGATTAAGGGACCTGATTGTTACCCTCTATTTGACATTGGTGAGGCTTCATCTGGAGTACTGTGTCCAGTTTGGGGCCCACACTACAAGAAAAATGTGGGAAAATTGGAAAGCGTCCAGAGGAAGGCAACAAAAATGATTAGAGGGCTGGAGCACATGACTTATGAGGAGAGGCGGAAGGAACTGGGATTGTTCTCTTCTGTAGACTGAAGATTGACGGGAGGGGGGTTGATAGCTGCTTTCAGCTGCCTGAAATGGGGTTCCAAAGAGGATGGGTCTAGACTGTTCTCAGTGGTACCAGATGATAGAACAAGGAGTAATGGTCTCCAGTTGCAGTGTGGGAGGTTTAGGTTGGATATTAGCAAAACCTTTTTCACTAGGAGGGTGGTGAAGCACCTGAATGGGTTACCTAGGGAGGTGATGGAATGTCCTTCCTTAGAGGTTTTTAAGGTCAGGCTTGACAAAGCCCTGGCTGGGATGATTTAGTTGGGGTTGGTCCTGCTTTGAGCAGGGGCTTGGACTAGATGACCTCCTGAGGTCCCTTCCAATCCTGATATTCTAGGAGTCTATGGTTCTATCAGTGGTACCAGATGACAGAACAAGGAGTAATGGAGGAATTCAAAAGGTGGTGCATACACAGTATTTTTAATGTCACAAGTACTATATTATAAAGATCTCCCAATGTTTCTACAGAAAAAAGGAGCAACATACATCTTTGCTTATCAAATTTTGGAGCATGTTAAAGAAAATCCTGGGGAAAGTGCAACAGTGCTGCATTCTCATTGCTATTCACTGCAGCTTTCAATTCTACTTTTGTCATGCACCATTTAATGCACCCTATTGCCCCCTTTATATAAAGTTTTTCACTTAAAGTAGTCATTGAGGTGCACAATGAACTATGCATAATAAAAATAGCATGGCTCAGAACTCCAAAAAAAATTCACCCCGGGGCAGAGACAAAGTCTGGAAAACCATAGTCTGAAAGGCAAAATATTCAGAAAGTTACAAGCAACCGGAAAATGAGTTTAGAATTGAAATGGTTGGACAGTCTCGAATATAACTGTTGCTAGCATGTCAAACTACAAAGACTTTGTATACACAGAGCATGCATCATTTGAGCAGGATCTTCTTATTCAATGATCACTTTTCTGATCATAACTATGAGTGGTTATTATGGGTTGGTGGGGCTAAGTCCTATCAAGGTCCCAGTTACCAGCTCCCATGTACCTTAGAAGTATTTTTAGTGTGGCTGCATTACAACAATTAGGGTTACCAGGCATCTGTTTTTTGACTAGAACACCTGGTTGAAAGGGGACCTGACAGCTCTGGTCAGGACTGCGGACTGGGCCATTAAAAGTCCAGTCAGCAGCACAGCAGGGCTAAGGCAGGCTCTCTGCCTATTCTGGCTCTGTGCCGCTCCTGGAAGCGGCCAGCATATCTAGCTCATATGCAGAGGAGTGGGCAGGGGGCTCTGTGTGCTGACTCTGCCCCAAGCGCCAGCTCCGCAACACCCATTGGCCGGGAACCGTGACCAATCGGAGCTATGAGGAAGGTGCTCTGTGCGCTCAGCTGCCTGACCGTGCCTCCGCCTCAAGACCAGACAGGCTAGCTGCTTCCAGGAAGAACGCGGAAGCAGGGAGCTTGCCTAAGCCACTCTGCATCACCGACCGGTAGCCATCTGAGGTAAGCGCTGCCCCGCACACCAAACCTGCCCCAGGTCAGAACCTCTTCCCACACCCTAACTCCTTCCCAGAGCCCACACTCCTCCCACACCCCAGCCCCTTGCCCCCTCCCAGAGCCAGCACCCCAACCCTCTACCACATCCCTGAGCCCCCTCCCACACTCCAAGCCCCTCGATTCTAGCCAGAACTCCCTCCTGCACCCCAAACCCCTCATCCCCAGTTTTACCCCAGAGTGTGCACCCCTATATGGAGCCCTCACCCTTCCCTGCCAGCACCCCAATCCCTTGCCCGAGCCCCCTCATGCATCCTGAGCACCTCATTTCTGGCCCCATTCTGGAGACCACTCCCTTAGCTGGAGCCCTCACCCACTCCCGCACCTCCTTCTCAGCCCAGTGAAAGTGAGGGAGGGTGTGGGTGAGCGAGCAACAGGGAGGGGGCTGGAGTGAGTTGGGGACAGGGCCTAAGAGACGGACAGGGCCTCGGGCAGTGGCGAAGCAAGGGTGTTTGGTTTTGTGCAATTAGAAAGTTGGCAACCCTAATGACAGGGTGCAGTACCAATTACTGTTAATGGGAAGTGATTGTAGTACATGGATGTCAGACAGTAGATGAAGCAGGCACATGAGCAATACAGGCTTCCATGGGCCTCATTCAAATTAATTCCACGGAGTGTTGGGTCCCTATCTGTGCTCTCTGCAGTCAAAGTTCCTCCCTGATGCATGTGCTCTTCGTTCTCCATCCAGACCCAGCAACAGGTAGGAGAATTTGGTACTTTGGAGAGATGGAGGAATGATTAGTATTCTTATTTTAGAAATGAGTGGCGGGGTGGGGGGGAACTGGGGCAGAGAAGGGAAGAAAAAGTCACTGATAGAGCTGAACTGTGAAGCTCTTCGCTCCTAGGCTGTTGGTGTATCATGGTGGACACTCACCGCTATGGCGCCTCATGCTGGTCATCCGGGAGTTAGCTCAGTTCCAGTCTTGGAGTGCCTCCTCCTGACTGGTGTATTCAGATCTCCACCACTTATAGCACTCCAGGCTCCACATCCCTTCTAATCTCCAGTGCCCCCACGCTCTGGGTCTCTAATTGGATGCAACCACACTGGTGGCTGACTACCCAACCAGCCTCCCTTGGCTGCTTTTAACCCCTTCCTAACCAGAGTGGGGTGACTGCCTGGCTACAGTTGGTTGTTCCACTAGACCATCCTCTGTAGGACATCTATGGAAACCCTGATACACGTATTCTCCCTCAGTCTTCAGGCAGATACCCTAATATAGTAGGGAGGTGTGAACTAATGTACCCCCTACTTTCTCTCAATTCTTTTTTTCTCTGTTACATGGCATGTTCACAAATGTAGCAGGTTCCATCATACAAATAAGCAAATGTGATTCACTACAGAATTTATAGTTGGGAGAAAGTCACTATTACTTTTGGAGTACTTTGCATTGGAAAACTGGTCTGAAAAAAAAGGTGCTCTCAGACTTCGGATCAGTGGGTGAGGTGATAATCTTATTTTGATCAGATTTTAGTGGCTTTTAATGTTCACTAAACAGGCATCTCCTTAGTACATAGACGTTTTAAAAGCCCATCTTATAATTTGCATATTGAATAGGATATACAGCGTAAGGCCCTAAACCCACCAAGACTTATGCATTTGCTTATATTTATGCACAGTGAGTAGTCCCGTTGGAATCACAAGCATAATATTTGCATGATGAACGCCTTGGTCTGTAAAACTGGCTTAGCAATTTTTCTGGCTATTTAAAAACTGTGACTATATCTTCCTGTAATGTTACAAAAAAGGTTAAATTGTATAATCTTATTTCAAATTATCCTCATTGTTAAACACAAAATAACATAAGTAAATAATGAATCAGATTTTTGACATTTAATTCCATTTGTATCATGCTTGGCAAATTTAGAATAGTGAAATTAGAAATATGATTTATCTCTTGATCTGAAGCTGAATATAGCTTTTAGAAGGGCCAGATTAACCTTCCTTAATTTTAACAGAGTTCTCCTCCTAAGAAAAAATTGCCAACATACTGTTTCAATCTTGTTTACAGTATCACCATAGTGTTCAGATATCCTTTTCAACACCAGTTGAAATCCTTGCTCTTTTTGAAGTCAATGGAAGTTTTGCCATTGATTTCATTGGGATCAGGATTTCATCCCATCCTTTTTTGTCTAACACAAAATGTCTTTGAAGCCCTTGCATGCAACTCCTAAATATATTTCCTGTTTTACACAATTAAAATCTTCAACTTAGTCTAAACAAGAGTCAGAGACATGATACTCAAAGTAAATGGATGCCTGCATATGAAAAGCACAAAAATAGCTTGTGATAGTTAATGACCATCTCTCACTGTACTTTATCATTCACATTCTTCATTTTCTACTAGCTTTTAAAGAATAAGTTGGGCAAGTAGCTTAATTACTGAAGTGACAAAGAGTCCTGTGGCACCTTAAAGACTAACTAAAGTATTAGAGCATAAGCTTTCGTGGGCTAATAC
>ML677334.1:4557249-4592769 GCA_007922305.1 Dermatemys mawii | reverse complement strand
TGTCACTTCTGCAATTCCAGACTAACACGGCTACCCCTCTGATTCTTAATTACTGAGACTTTTAATATCTTTCTCTTGTTGAAAAGAATTATTGAAAACATTTGAAATCTTTGCAGAAAGAGCTCTGCAATAATGGAGAGAGATACCAGAAGTTCTCAAATGTGCATTTCACTCTGTTGTAATTCTAGCCTGCTTTCTTAGCAAAGAGCTGCTTATGATGTTTTAGACTTGTATTTGAGAAACCAGCATTCCCGTTCTGTCTCCTGTCAGAGAGGGACATAAATGTCATGCATATTTTCCTGGATAAAGATAGGAGTGCACTTTTAAGTGGTTGGTATGTGAGGGAGTGGTAGAATTTATATTGATTTGTCTGGTTGTTTATTAACAGCAAATATTAGCAGTGCATAGTAATACAGCATGTTAAATGCATAGTAACAGATAATACCTGCCCCTAACAGTTTGTAGTCTAAATACAGAAAAGATCTGTTCATGTATCACATGCTGGGTGATAACAGGAGAGGACTCCATGTTTTGAAAACCAAACAGGACTATTAAAAGATGTATTTATAGAGGTGCTGTGACTGTGACTAAATTCCAGTTAATTACATTGCTGAGTTGCTGAAGTTACTTTGTAAAACATGTAGCTTGTTGCAGTAGAAAAGCGATATTTGTTGTACAGAATGAGAAAAATTAAAAAGTTATACAGGCATGTCACGTCTTACGCGAGGGTTCCGTTCCGCGGTTTCCGCATAAAGCAGAAACCGCATATAGTCGAAACCCCATTGACTTCAATGGCAGGCAAAATTGCCCGCCCTAAAGAAAGTTTTTATATTTTTAATTTTCCCTTTTTTTTTTTTTTTTTTTTTGGTCGACTGCATAAAGCGGAAATCGCGCATATTAAATGCGCCTAAGACTCAACATGCCTGTAAAATGTCACTTCAGGGCTTTACTTTGGCTAGCTGTGTATATAGGCACATTCACTCTGTGCCGAGACAATTTTGGGCATTTTAATCCCAAACTTCTTCAATCACTGCTGTTGCAGTGTGCTGCACTTAGTTGATGCTAGGTAGCTTTGATGTGCATTTACTTTTTATTCTGAACTCGAGCTCCCCATGATACTGAAATTTTGTATTGACTATAGGCCCTATAATGCTATACAAATGCCACAATTGTACATAGTTTGAATTAGCTCGAGATGCAGTGTGGTGAATGACATGGAAGCAAACTGGATTATAAAAATTCTTGCATAAGGATTATAAGGATTAAAATAATGCTTTTAAGATAAATTTTAAATAATTTTGTGTTTAAAGAATAGTAAATGAAGGACTTTCACACTATCTGACAGAAGAAAATTAGCTCTGAGGAACACAAAATATTTTTTTCCTGAAATTAGGGTGGTTTCTATTGTGTGTATTTGATTCCTGATGTAATATCAAAACATTTTTCCTTTCTTGTTTGAATCATAGGAGCTATGCCTGTGCCAGACCAGCCCTCATCTTCTGACAAGACAAGTTCCCTTAGCCCGGTGCTGAATACATCCAATGGGGACGGTTCTGAAACAGAGACAACCTCTGCTATTCTAGCTTCAGTCAAGGAACAGGTACACAAGTATAGTGGCTTTTGATTACATATTATGTCGCACATGCTTGTGAGGCTTATTACTGATGCCATGAAGGAGCAGAAATATTTCTTGTTTTAAAAATCTCAGTTTAGTTTCCTAACGGTATTTTGTGGTCATTGGTTCGGGGAGATGTTTTTCTTCTTTGTTGTTCTGCCTGGTATATTGTATGGTGATCTTAAATGAGACTGCTACACGTACAATATTGTTTCATTTCCCTTTATTACATGTGGAGGTTTCTTCAGTACTGAGTGTAAGAGCTAGGGATGTATGAACCACTGTGAAGAAAGTAACTTTCATTCCAAAGCTTTGTGTAAGGATTGAAGGGAACCCTATCTTGTTTGAAAATATTCTGCGATTTGTTTACATTCACTTGTTTCCAACATGACATGAAAATGTTTGAGACCAGAAGCAGAATTTTCAAAATATATCAAGAGATTTTTCTTTTGGCATTGTCTACTTGGCTAAAACAAAAAAGGAAGTACTAGAAGTCTTGGAAAAACAGATCTCATGATATTCCACTCTGATTCCAATGAGCCACAGGTTTAGATAGATGTGTTTATATGAGCAATTCACTCTTCTGTATATTTTGAAGTTCCTACACAGCTAATGAAAACTAAGTATTTTGAATATATCTCCTTATTCCACTCTAATTTGCTGAGAATTATTCATGGTGAAAGGAAGTTTTGTCAGAGACATTCACTTATGTAAGACTGCCATAGCACTGATATTTTGCTTTTCAACCCCTCTGCCTCCAAGGTAGAAGATACAGAACATAACTGCAGTTCTTGAAGACAGTTGGGTTTAAAAACTGCTTATGGTTTTGATTGTTAGTAGTGCCCACTACACCCCACAAAAATGGGTAAAACACTTAAATATGTAGTTTTGTTACTTTGGACCTTTGATAAATTTTAATGTGACATACAGCGTCACAGAAAAGGGTATTCTGACAGGATATCTGGTTCTAGTATCCTGCAGAGGCAGAGAGAGAGAGAGAGTTGTTTCTGCTGACTCACCAGACTAGCTTTGGCCCAGGAGTTTATGAAGAGTTTGAGATGTTCAGTGAGTCAGTAGGAAATAGGGGCAAGGACAGAGTAACACTGAAAGGAGAAACCCTAGGAACGAAACAAGACCAATCTAGGGAAGAAATTTAAGCTACAATTTACATTTTGTTTTTATCTAAGAATAAGATAAGTTAACCTATTATAAAAATGGCCACACTGGGTCAGACCAAAGGTCCCTGGAGCCCAGTATCCTGTCTACTGACAGCAGCCAATGCCAGGTGCTCTGCAGTGAGTGAACCTATCTAAGTTAGTCATGTGATGGAGTTTTGATTTTAACTGTTTGTGCTTGTTGTGTTATGTTAGAAGATTCATATAATAAAAACATAAATTATCCTTTTTAAAATGCAAAATTATTCAGATAAAACTGACAGCTTCTTTAAGGATTCTTAAAAATTATATTGTACTTTTAATTGAAATAGTGTGTTGTCTTATATTTGTATAATGCTTAGTTTTTTACAACTGTTGTACAATTGGTAGTTTCTATACATAACTTAAAAATTAAAAACATCTCTGGTATGCTACATTAACTTTTAAAGAGATTCATGGTTGTCCTATGTGTTTGATGTGCATGAAGGTTTTCATGCCGTATAACAGCATTATTTGGACACGCTCTCATTATCTAAGATGATATGTGAAATGAATAACTTCCTATACAACCTAACTTTTTCAGAGTAGCAGTATTTTTGCACTTAAAAGTTTACCAGAAATTGAGAGTGGTTCACAGTACATGTGTGTCATGTGACTCAAAAGTGACCTGTGTTTTATTGGTAAAGGCTTTTGGTTTTGAAATAACCCATATTTGGAAGACAAACACACTTTCTCTGGCTTATTTCCTCTTGCACAATACTGTTTGATTCTACCAGGCACATATTGCAGTACTAAGCTTGATGTCCTCAAAAAACAGGAAAAGTCATATTGACCAACAGTCCAGACAACTAAAACATGTCTAATGAAACTGTTGAAACTGCATTAAAAAATTCTGGGTGTGTTTTGTGTGGTAATGAATTGGTAGGGAGATGGACTAGGTGACGTAATAAATGTTCTCCATCTCTGATACCCTGATTTATGAGCTCATTTAACCTGAGATTCAAGATAAATGGCTTCCCATCTCCTAGTAGTAAAAAGCATATAATTTGTCTGTCTAGCCAACACTTTGAGTTAATTTATCCTCTGGCTCTGCTCAGAAGTCTGGCCTTCTTGAAGATTTGGAAGCATGTACATGACTAATTATGTAGAGGAATAAAAACAAACAAAGAAAAAAATGGGACAACCGCTTTTAAAATAAGATTGTCCTTGGCCAAATTTAATAAAATATATTTTATTTCCTCTGGGTGAGACATTATATGTACAATTATTCCACCTAACTTTTTTAAAAAAAATTGGCTCAGCTGCAGAAACTTTTCATTTACTTCTGTGCTCACTTCTATGCTCTGTGAAATTGACATCTGAAGCTGTTTCCCTGAATGACTGAAGCAGGCAGAACCACAGGGCTAATGGTGTCATAGTGACTGTTGTAGGTGCAGCTAACATGAGGGAAGGACAGACATGATGAACTTATACTTTGGTCAGAAAATTGGAGGAAGGGTATATGGAGATTTAAAGATAAAAACACTTACATCTTCTGTTTTTATTTCTTATATAACAAATGGGGAATTGGGAATTCTACATTTTGAATTTAAAACTGACTTAAATCTGACGTACACATATACAGTTTCTCTTGTGCATGATCACACACCTATACCAGCCTACCTGTAGCTGGTAAAATGTGCATGAGTGCAGCAAAGAGATTATTTTTTCTCCCAATAGACTCACTGTGAACAAGCTTCCAAAACATAATTTGAAGTAACATGAACTATAAACGGTCTAAACTGATTTTAATAAAACTTTAAACATATGAGGCTAGTGCATAGGTTTTGCCTTTAAGTAGTATTTTTCATTATTATTATGGCTTCCAATAATCCACATGCTGCCTCAGTTTTACCAATAAGATTATCTGGTCTAGCAGATTGTTTAATATTTCAAACATAAAAGTTTCATATATAACTCAGCAATAATGAGCTCAGAATCTATATCTGCATGGTTTTCATCCTGTGTCTTTATGATAAAGTATAAACACAGAACAAAGGCTTGGATGTTGGTTTTTTTAAAATAATGTCGTCATTTTTATGACTAGCTGTTATACGTAGATTGACATATTGAGGATTGTTTCAGGGATGTTTTGACTGAACAGACATAGTGGGTCACACTCAGGTGTTGGACTGCACCTGGGAACATAAATGAAAATGAATGGCTAAGAGAGGATATAGGGTACAACCTATGGTTTCCTGCTCTGAATTTCCTCAAAATTCCCAGCTGTAGAGGGGACAGTTTGGGGCAGTGTCTGGGGGCATCGCCTGTGTGTTTGTGAATGCTCCCTGACCAGGCTGTTCCAAGGTGCTATGTTCCTTCATAGGGATAATTTTACTGGTGAATATAACATTAATTTGATCACATGCTACTTTTCGGCATGAATTTGTTCCTGTGTCAGCAGTAAATGGCAAGGGGCCTCATTGACAGTAAGTGGAGATCCATATAATGCTTTATAACGCTGTGCAGTTAATATTGTTGTTCCCACCGTTCTTTTCAATACTGAAACACAGGTAAGGTAACTGGTAGGTGAGGTCCCGTGGGAAGAAAATATAGGGGGAAAACAGAGTTCAGGAGAGCTGGGAGTTTCTCATGGAGACAACATTGAAGGCAAAACTGCAAATTTTATGATGCAAAGGAAAGAGAGAGAGAATAATAAGAGGTCAGTATGGTTCCATCTGGAGCTCTTTAATGACCTGAAAATCAAAAAGGAATCCTACGGAAAGTGGAAACATGGACAAATTGCTACAGAGGAGTTCAAAAGAATAGCACAAGCATGTAGGTACTCAGTCAGAAGGGCAAAGACACAAAATGAGTTGTACCTAGCAAGGGACATTAAAGGCAATAAGAAGAGGTTCTTTAAATGTATTAGGAGCAAAAGAAAGACAAAGGGAAGTACAGATCTTCTTAGGGAAGGAGAGCTTATAACTGATGACATCAAGAAAGCTGAGGCATTTAATACTTATTTTTCTTTAGTCTTCACTAAAATGGCTAATAGTGACCAGATAGTCAACACAATTTAATATTAACAACAAGGGAAAAGAGCAGGTTAAAGAATATTTAGATGTTTTCAAGTCAGCAGGTCCTGATGAATTCATCCTAGAGTACATAAAGAACTAGCTGAAGCAATCTCAGATCCATTAGCAATTATCTGTGAAAATAACGTAAGGCCAGGTGAGGTCCCAGAAGACTGGAGAAGGGAAAACAGATGTATCTTTAAAAGGAGAACAAAGAGGACCTTGAAAATTATAGACAGTTAGCCTGACTTTGATACCTGGAAAGATACTGGAACAAATTATTAAACAATCACTTTATAAGTGCCTGGAGGATAATACAATTTATACGGAATAGCCAGCATGGATTTGTCAAGAGCAAATCATGCCAAAACAACCCAATTTACCTCTTTCACAGAGTTACTGACCTAGTGGATTAGGCGGGAAGCAGTAGATGTGATGTATCTTGATTTTTAGTAAGGCTTATGACACAGTCCCACATGACATTCTCATAAGCAAACTAAGGAGATATGGTTTAGAAATTACTATATGGTGGTTGTACAACCAGTTGAAAGACTATACTCAAAGGGTAGTTATGGTTCAGGTCAAATTGGGAGGTGTATGTTATATGTTACTGCAGGAGTCAGTCCTTGTTCCGGTACTAGCCAATATTTTCATTCAGACTGGGATAATGAAATGAAGAATTTGTTTATAAAATCTGTGGATGACCCTGAGCTGAAAGAGGTTGCAAGTATTTTGGAGGACAGGAGTAAAATTCAAAATGACCTTGAGAAATTGAAGAATTGTTCTGAATTCAACAAGATGAAATTTAGTAAAGACAAATGCAAAGTACTTCACTTAGGAAGGAAAAATCAAATGCATGACTACAAAATGGGGAATAATTGCCTGTATGGTGGTTATGCTGAAAAGGATCTGGGGGTTATAGTGGGTCACAAATTGAGTATGAGTCAACAATGTGATGCTGGTGTGAAAAAGGCTGTATCATTCAGGAGTGTTGTAGGTGGGAGATGAGAGGTAACTGTCCTGCTCTGCTAGGCACTGATGAAGCCTCAATTGGAGAATTGTGTTTAGTTCTGGGCATCAGACTTTAGGAAAGAAGTAAGTAAATTAGAGAGAATCCATAAGAGAGCATTAAAAATTATGACATTTTTAGAATACTTGATCTGTGAGGAAAGGGTTTAAAACAACAACAACAAAAAACCTGGGAAACAAGCAGGAAGAATTGGAAGTCCTTGCACAGTCAAGGAATTATGATGTGAATGGAATAACAGAGACTTGGTGGGATGTCTCACAAAACTGGAACACTGTCATGGATGGGTATAAACAGTTCAGGAAGGACAAGCGGGGGAGAAAAGGTGGAGAAGTTGCACTGTATGTAAGAGAACAGTATGATTACTCAGAGCTCCTGTATGAAACTGGAGAAAAGCATGTTGAGACTCTTTGGGTTACGTTTTGAGGCGAGATCAACACTGATGATGTCGTGGTGGGCATCTCCTGTAGGCTACCAGACCAGGTAGATGAGGCTTTTTTTGGAGAACTAACAGAAGTCTCCATATCATAGGCTCTGGTTTTCATGGGGAACTTCAATCACTCTGACATCTGCTGGGAGAGCAAAATAGCAATGCACAGACAATCTAGGAAGTTTTTGGAGTATTGGGGACAACTTCCCAGTGTAAGTTATGGATGAACCAACTAGGGGCCATGCTCTTCTTGACCTGCTGCTCACAAACAGAGAAGAATTGGTAGGGGAAATAGAAATGGGTGGCAACCTGGACAGCAGTGATCATGAGATGTTCATGGTCCTGAGAAGAGGAAGAAAGGAGAGCAGCAGAATATGGATTCTGGACTGCAGAAAAGCAGACTTTGACTCACATAATTGATGGGCAGGATTCCCTCGGGAGACTAATATGAGGGGGAAAGGAGTCCAGGAGAGCTGGCTGTATTTTAAAGAAGCCTTATTGAGAGTGCAGGATCAAACCATCCTGATGTGCCGAAAGAATAGCAAAAATGGCAGGTGACCAGCTTGGCGTAACACAGAAATCTTCAGTGAGCTTAAACACAAAAAGGAAGCTTACAAGAAGTGGAAACTTGGACAAATGACTAGGGAGGAGTATAAAAATATTGCTCGAGCATTCCGGCTGTAATCAGGAAGGCCAAGGCACAACTGGAGTTGCAGCTAGCAAGAGATTTGAAATGTAACAAGAAGGGTTTCTAGAGATACGTTAGCAGCAAGATGGCAGCCAGGGAAAGTGTGGGACCCTTACTGAATGGGGGAGGCAACATAGTGACAGATGCTGTGAAAAAAGCTGAAGTACTCAATCAATGTTTTGCCTTGGTCTTCACAGACAGGATTAGCTCCCAGACTACTGCACTGGGCCGCACAGTATGGGGAGGAGGTGAGCAGCCCTCAGTGGCGGAAGAACAGGTTAAGGGCTATTTAGAAAAGATGGACTTGCACAAGTCAATGGGTCCACATCTAATGCATCTGAAGGTGCTGAGGGAGATGGCTTATGTGATTGCAGAGCCATTACCTTTGAAAACTCGTGGTGATCGGGGGAGGTCCTGGACGATTGGAACAGGGCAAATATAGTGCCCATCTTTAAAATGTGGAAGAAGGAGAATCCAGGGAACTACAGACCAATCTGCCTCACCCTCAGTCTCCAGAAAAATCAGAGAGCAGGTCCTCAAGGAATCCGTTTTGAAGCACTTGGAGGAGAGGAAGGTGATCAGGAGCAGTCAACATGTATTCACTAAGGGCAAGTCATGCCTGACCAACCTGATTGCCTTCTATGATGAGGTAACTGACTGTATGAATATTGAGAAAGTGGTGGTCATGATATACTTTGACTTTAGCAAAGCTTTTTATACAGCCTCCCACAGTATTCATCTAGGTATGGCTTGGATGAATGAACTATAAGGTGAATAGAAAGCTGGCTAGATCATTGGGCTTAACGGGTAGTGATCAACAGCTCGATGTCTAGTTGGCAGCCAGTATCAAGAGGAGTGTTCCAGGGGTTGGTCCTGGGGCCAGTTTTGTTCAGTATCTTCATTAATGATCTGGATGACGGGATAGATTGCACCCTCAGCAAGTTCATGGATGATACCAAACTGTGAGGAGTTAGATATGCTGGAGATTAGGGATAGGGTCCAGAGTGACCTAGACAAATTGGGGGACTGAGCTAAAAGAAATCTGATAAAGTTCACAGGGACAACTGCATAATACTGCACTTAGGACGAAGAATCCCATGAACTATTACAGGCTGGGGACCGACTGGCAAAATGACAGTTCTGAAGAAAGGACCTGGCGATTACAGTGGACGAGAAATTGGATGTGAGTCAACGGTGAGCCTTTGTTGCCAAGAAGGCTATTTTGGAATATTGGGCCTCATTAGTAGGAGCATTGCCAGCAGATTGAGGGAAGTGATTATTCCCCTCTATTCGGCACTGGTGAGGCCACATCTGGAATATTGCATCCTGTTTTGGCCCTTCCACTACAGAAGGGATGCGGACAAATTGGAGAGAGTCCTTCAGAGGGCAACAAAGGTTATTAGGGGACTGAGGAGAGGCTGAGGGAACAGGGGTTATTTAGTCTGCAGAAGAGAGGAGTGAGGGGGATTTGATAGGAGCCTTCAAGTACCTAAAGGGAAATTCCAAAGAGGATGGATGTAGACTGTTCTCATTGGTAATAGATGACAGAACAAGGATCAATGGTCTCAAGTTGCAGTGGGCGAGGTCTAGGCTGGATATTAGGAAAAACTATTTCAATAGGAGGGTGATGAAGCACTGGAATGGGTTACTTAGGGAGGAGGTGGAATCTCCATCCTTAGAGATTTTTAAGGCCGGGCTTGACAAAGCCCTGGCTGGGGTGATTTAGTTGGTGTTCGTCCTGCTTTGAACAGGGGGGTGGACTAAATGACATTCTGAGGTCTCTTCCGACTCTAATCTGTTATCATTCTATGATTCTATTCTAGAGAAAAGAAGACTGGGGGACCGGGGTGATCTGATAAGTTTTCAAATATGTTAAGGGCTCTTTTATAAAGAGGAGAGTGATCAGTTGTTTTTCATGTCCACTGAAGGTTGGACAAGAAGTAATGGGCTTAATCTGCAGTACCAGAGTTAGATTAGATGTTAGGAGAAACTTTGTAACTGTAAGGATAGGTAATATACTTCTAAGGGTAGCTCTAGAGTCCCCAACACTGGAGGTTTTTAAAAATGGACACCTGTCAGGCATATTGTAGGGTTATTTGTTCCTGCTGCAGTGAAGAGACTGGACTTGATGACTTGTCAAGGTCCTTTCCAGCTGTACATTAACATGATGTTACACTAGAACGTCAGAATTGCGAGCACCAGAATTACAAACTGATCGGTCAAACACACACCTCATTTGGAACTGGAAGTATGCAGTCAAGCAACAGAGGCATAAATTCAAAAAAGCAAATACAGAGCAGTACTGTGTTAAAAGTAAACTACTAAAAACCCCACATTTGACTAGATAAGGAAACTATTTCTGTGCTTGTTTCATTCACATTAAGATGGTTAAAAGCAGCATTTTTCTTCTTCATAGTAAAGTTTCAGAGTTTAAGTCCATGTTCAGTTGTAAGCTTTTGAAAGAACCATAACATTTTGTTCAGAGTTATGAATATTTCAGAGTTATGAACAACCTTCATTCCTGAGGTGTTTGTAACTGAGTTTCTACCGTATATACTTTCACACAATCTAATGTGCTTCATCATTGCTTGAGAAAATAGTTAACTGCTTTTCGGTATCCTCAGTTTAATATAGATTAGAAAAATATAGCCGGTTAATGGCTGTTCATATCAGTTGCTTCTCAGCCTGTTTGCTCACTTGTCTTTTATCTTGTGCTGAATATTGGTTTGGTATTATCACTTCTTAATTTCAAGTCACATTTCAATTCTTGAAAAGAAAACAATAAATTGGATATCCACGGTTCTCCAATTATTTTATAGCAGAGACCATCTGTTAATAGAAAAAGTGTTTCATGGACCATTTGGAACACATAGTTACTTTATTAATAGTAGATCTGACTTTTCAAAAGTCATAAGAGGTTAAACAATAATAAGTGTGTGTGGGGGGGAGGTTAATTTGCTTTCTGGGTTCATGTTTTCAAACTTTTCTCAGAAAACATGAGTGCAAGAATACTTTTTTTAAAAATGAAAACTGGGATTAACATGGAATCACAAGACCTACGCTCATGCTTGAAGAAAAAAACACCAAATATGAGGCTCATGGTGAAATCACCACATTTGTCATCACTGGGTAAAATTGTGGATAAAACTCAGGTTTTGATTGGAGGAGAGTATGAGACTGGAGTATGTGTGTGTATGTCTGTGAGAGAGAGAGAGAGAGGAAGAAGGGTTAGAAGCAAAATGTTTTATTGGAATTGCAAAATAAAGAAAATAAAATGCCAAAGTCAGCCATGACTCCTATATGTCTGCTTCCCTTAACCACAAATTTCCCAAAATGTGCTAAAGCTCTCCCCCAGGCTAACATGAGAGGACAGTATGCCATGCCTTCAGGAGTGATCATACGGTGATTATAAGTAGATGTGGCAAATTTCTGCTCTGGAATTACCTACCACCAGTGTATGCAGCATTGGCACATGTTCTGTGCTTTCTAGATGCCTTGAAGGAGGGTTAATGTGTAGGTGGTGTTAAGGGATGGGAGTAACAATGGCTGCTGAAGAAGTTGTAATATTGGGGGCAGATGCAGTCAGGAGAGAACCTTGGAGAAGCTGACTGCCAGCATGGAAGTCTCACATTTTCAGGTGGCCCAGCCTGAGTCTTTTGCAATGCCAGAAGCCACTCCCACTTGAAAAGAGAATGTGGGTGAAAACTTCTGCAAATATTAAGTTGCATAACATTGGTGAGGCTTTTCTGATGCACTTTTTGCTGTGTGTTTAAATAGAAATGTTTAAATATTTTAAATTTTTAATTAAAGTAACTTTGGTTGACTGTATTTTCTCTTTACAGATTACAAAAAAATATTTCAAAGGAAGTCAGGTATTTAGGGAAGAAAACTGATACAGTATCTTGGTTAATTTCCTATCCTTAGGATATAATGGCAGGTCAAGTGTAGGGTAATAATAAAGCATTATCAGAAACAAGTTATAATTAAAATACAGATTAAATAAATCATTTAAAATGTAAACTAGACTGGATGTAAATTTGACCATGTTACTACATAATGAGCACATGGTTATGAAAATGTGGCAGTGGATAGGACACTGCACTGGGGGTGGGGAGACCTGGTTTTTATTCTTGGCTCTTCTCTTGAACTGCTATGTGATTTCATTTGGGCAAGTGTCACAGCGCCTCGGTCTCCCCATGTTTAAAGTCAGTAAAATATGTACCCTCCTTTCTACAGCATTTTAAGATTTTGGAATCAAAGTGATACATTTATCAATCCACATTCGTGGATGTAAAGGCTGGGTGGACCATTAGATAATTGTCTGACCTCTTGTATAACACAAATCATAGAATCACACCTCATTATGCTTGTATTGAACACAATAGCTTAGGTTCAACCAAAGCATATATTTCAGAAAGACTTCCAGTTTTAATCTGGAGACATATGGAATATATAACAACAATCATTGTAGAAGCCTTAGAATAGAAACCGAGAATTACTGTGACCCTTGGAAGCCATGTTTCTAAACAGATTAAATTATGATAAATCCATAGTTTGCCGTCTGTCTCACATCACAGCTATTATTTCCTTTAAAAGTTTATGTGGCTTCCCTTCAAATCCATGCTAATTGCATTTAATCAATAAATGCCTTTCCAAGCTCTTTCTTATCTCCTCTCTGCATAGTATTCCATTATCTTTTGTTCCTTCATTATATAACTCCCTATTTCCAATATATTTTTAAAATATGTCAGTTAGAGATTCTCCTTCCTCTTTCCTTTTTTTCAAAGAGTGTATTGATTTTTAGATATTAATACATTGTAACAGGAAACAGAGTCACCGATACTTTACATTTCACACACCATAAGCACTTTCTAATACATGTAACACATATAATAACTCTCACTTGTAGAGTTCACTGAAATATTTTCATATGTGAAGTTTGAAGAACTGAGCTTGTACCTTCATAATATATCTACAAATTAGCAAAACATCTTTGGTGAAAATGTATGTTTTCTTGGAATAGAGAATTTTTGGAGAAATGGTTTCTTGTAACAGGTTCCTTTTTGTGTAATTCTCAGAAGAGAGAGGAATAAATTGGCACATTTGATATATATCTTGCTTGAATTCTAGCATTATGGACCGAACTGGGCTGGCCTCATGTAGCTCTTCTCTACAGTCTTTATGCATGTTTACAAAATTACATTCTTTTAAACCAATATGGTGGAATATGTTCTAGATCAAGGGTAGGCAACCTATGGCACGAGTGCCAAAGGCAGCACACGAGCTGATTTTCAGTGGCACTCACACTGCCTGGGCCCTGGCCACTGGTCCAGGGGTCTCTGCATTTTAATTTTATTTTAAATGAAGATTCTTAAACATTTTAAATACCTTACTTACTTTACATACAACAATAGTTTAGCTATATATTATAGACTTATAGAAAGAGACCTTCTAAAAACGTTAACATGTATTACTGGCATGCACAACCTTAAATTAGAGTGAATAAATGAAAGATCGGCACATCACTTCTGAAAGGTTGCTGACCCCTGTTCTAGACCCGCATTCTAAAATTGCTCAGATACCTTGTTCAAACAAAATACCCAGTTAGACTACTGGGTATTTTGATTGTCTTAAAAATATTCATATTCAGCCAAGTTGTGTGGCTTTCATTGCCACATTCTGTAGTCTTGAAGCTCAGTTTTAATAAGTGAATCCAGTACTGAGATCAGTTAATTTATTAGGTCCATATATTTAATCAAGGGCCTTTGGGGAGTTCATTCTTGTGATTTGGGGTGCATTTTCTGCTGAACCAGTACCTTTGTTGACCTTTTGTGACTTCAAGATGAAAAATTCCTCTTTGGTAAGAGGCAGTGTTCCATGGCTTGAAGAAGACCTTTGTGTAGCTCACAAGATTGTCTGTCACTACCAGAAGTTGGTCCAGTAAGATATATTCCCTCACTCACCTTGTCTCTCCAATGTTCCTTTTATACAGTTTCCAAATCAGAATAACCTCTTTTAGCCACATTATTACCCTTGAGAAATTCACAGTAGATGCATTTAAAAAAACCCAGTAAATTGTATAAAAGAGGAATGATGCTCCAAACTATTACCACTTACCATCTTCCATCTTAGCACTCCTCTCCAGCCACCCTTCTCTTTAATACTAGAATGATCTGCTAGCCTGGGTACCAGTCTTCATTGAAGCTGATTTATTTGCTCCTGTTCTTGATTTAAACTGTGCTGCCTCAATATTTATTTTTTCTTGCTCAGAAAATATATTAAATTTGGTGATCTCAGTTGGTGTCAGAAATGCCATTCATTTTCCATGGGAGGAAAAAGTAATATTGAAGAAAATAAATCAACTTTACTGTGAACACTAAAGCAAACAATTAATTTTATGTTCTCTGCAATATCTCTGTTCTGGGAATTTAGTCTTCTCCATCTCCTAGAAAACCTACTAACTCCTCTGATGTCGTCTTGTTTTACATATGCAGCATAAGATACTTCACGTTATTTGTCTTTACCTGCACTTGGTGTGCAGTTTTCATTTCATTCTCTATTTTTTGATTATCTTACCATTTCTGCACTGCTTGCAGAACATTCTGGAAACTTTCCTGCTGGTTGGTGTTGGATTCCCTGCCTGTGTTTTTTTTCATATCTTTGATCACTTTTTATACATGCTTGTGCATCCAACCTTGTTCTTTCCTATTCTGGAGTTATTTACAGCTAAATGCAATGCCTATTTTATTTTTTTCTATAGATAATTAATTTCTGAATAAAATTCCAAATGGAGGTAAGATTGAGAGCACGTACTGACTTGGTAAAATACATTACAAGGATGTATAATTTTATAATTTATAATTATCCCCAAATCAAGGGTTATAAATGCAGAAAATTGAGTCAAACTTAAAATTAATCCAAACATGTAATATTTCTGGTTGCAGATTAAACTGGTTTTATTTATACTTTTTTTGGTCTCTTCATGGTGAAAAGAAGATATTTCTTCTTAAATTTTTGGTGGTAGAACACTATTCTTTAGCTTCTGCTGGCGAGGAACTTTCAAATTTGAAGAATAATGGCAAAAGATGATCATTAATCCTTAAAAGAAAAAGAAAGAGCCTAAGCACAATATTTCAGTGAATTTTAACTAATATAGGACATTGTAAAGTGTCAGAGTAGAGGGGTCAACTGCGTGCTAAAATTCTTAGTGTCTACTTTCTACTTCATTTTAGTTTCTAAACTAATTAATAGGTTCACTTATAAATGTTCAGAGAAATCGTTCTGTACTGTGAGTTTGTGCTGTAATTTGGGGTAGGATACACTGTAATTCTCATTCATAACAAAGAGGTGGAATCCCTTCTTTTAGTGGGTAAGGAAAAGCAATATTTAATATGTCAGATTCTATAAGGAATGCAATGTGAATTGCAGGATATGTTTTCTCTTGATCATGCTTACTTGCCCATTGGACTATTGCATGGTGCAATTGTTATTCACCAGTTATTGGTCATATGGTTCAACGATGGCATAGGAAGATCACAACAGAAGCATTTGTCGATGACCTGCTTTTTTGCAAACCTGATCTGAGCCCATCAATGCAGTCACCAAATAGTGCCACATATGGCTGTGTTTTTATTGTGTACTAAGAATTGGACTGAGCTCTCCAACTTGGTTAACTTAAGCCATGTGGAAGAGCTGTTTGATGGTAATGACAGTTATTACTACCAACCTAGATTAGATTTGGTCCAAGCTGCCTAGAAGCTCTATGCCTAATTCTGATCTTACTCTGGTTTGATGGTAATATGACTCCACTGGCTTAACTGGAATTACTCCTGACTTGCACCAGTTTAATTTAAATCTGAAATAGGCTTTCCAGACGCTGTCACCAGGCTCTTGAACTACCCAATCCTTCAGTCTGTATGCATATTGTTACATGCTTTCATTTTTCAACAAAAATTGTCAATGGTGTGGACTGAACGAAGCGAAGGCCCTGGTGTTTGTAGCCAAGACACAGGCAAAATTGAGAAAACCAGTTTGCAAAATTTTAGATGCATAGCTTGCTAAATGTTGGAGGGACAGGGACAGGTATCAGATAAGGAATGGACTTTATCAAGTTGTGTGAAACTGACTTTAGTAAACAAATATATATGGGAGAAAAACTGCTCTCACAAACAGAATTATTTACCAGGAAGGTAAATTGTTTTTTGCTAATTAATAGGGAATAGATGAATTCAGCTCTCACAATGTCTTAATTAAATCATAGATTTGTTTGTTATGGCTATATGTGATTTTAAAAATGAAATATTATGTAATCAGAGTAAGAAAGTACTGATAGGGAATATGTGTAGTACATTATATTCAAATACTTCCTATTCTGGTCGATTGGTATAACTCTAAAACTGTAGTTAGATGCTGTAACCTTGGTCTGGCTCTTGCTCTGTGTATAGCAGGAAAATGCAGCAAGGCTTAAGAAATACACTAAACTCACCAGCCTTCAGATAATCTGCTGTATTTTGCTACTGCACACTTTCTGTCTTGCAGCTATGTATGGAGCCAGATAAGAGAGAGTCTGTACAAATTGTAGTTTTAGCCAATATCATATACAATATTATATATACTATCACATTTTTGTATAACAATGAATTTTATTCATGTGTAGCTTTTTCCAGAGTGCTTTTTAGCTGTTAAACTGCTTAACCAAGGGGAGATGTGAAGTGTTGTAATCTGAGTGTTAGGGGTAGACACATTGCAGACCACAAGAACAAGACAAACACTTTTTTGTTGATGCATAGGTAACACGCCATCTGTACCAAACTACAACTGCTGAAGGATGTGTCTAAGGATTTGCCGACCTCAGAAGTACAATATAGTCAAAACAACAGTAATAAACTGATCACAAACGTTGTCCTCTTTACTGTAGGGTCTGTGCAACATGAGCAAAACATCTTAAAAACATGTCAAAAAGATAATAAATAAGTAATGCAAAGAAAGGGTGACATTCTCGACTCTAGTATATAGAAGAGGCAGAGTGCAGGTCAGATTTTGAGTCAGTTGGCCACCTACACTACTATCTCCCATATCAGTTGTAACATATTGTTCTTTCTTTTTGTACTATGCTGTATTGATCTTTGACTACATTCTTGGATTAGTAAAGATGATTAAGCCTGGCTACTTGATATCTCTTGTTATTGAATTAAAATCAAACCCATCACAGTGTGGAAAAACAAGACATACTCATAAATACATTTTGCCTGACACCGATATATACACCTAGATATTTTATAGTCTTAAAATAATTTTGATATAACTGTTTATGTATTTTAAAATAAATGACATATATGTTGTGCTTACATCAGTAAGCATGCAATTCTTTTCACCACTCACTTTATTTCTGCAGGAAGGCATTTACTGTAACATCCTCTTACATTTTTAGTTTATAGTTATTCATTGAAGTACAACTGTGCTTGAGATGCTAGAACAGGCACTATTCACAAACTATGTCTCTTTCCTTCCCCAGGACAGCTATGTTTATATACTTCTTTTAGATTAGCTTCCATTTCTGCACTTACATCCAGCTTTGTTCACTTCATTGTCAGTTTGGCTCATTATTTGATCTTCCGGTGACAGAGCACTTCAGGGCTACTCTATCTGATACTATAAATAGATTTAATTCTTCATATTAAATCAGCATGTAAACTTGCAAGATTTTCATTTTTGTTAGTTTGTATAATATAATATAATATAAATGGGGATTAGTTATTTTCTATGTCATTGTAATAATTCAAAATTAATTAATCCATGTTTTGAAAAAATTGGCATCTTGTCAGTAGCTTTCTCTAATTTATCTGAGCTCAAAACACCATTTTATCTGCTCAATGCGCATTAACTAAAAATATTACATTTTGATTTTTTTAATTTATCTTAAACAAAGCACAATTTGTGTGTGAAACCACTTAGGATTATACGAGGAGTTGTCTGTTTAGGTGATATATGATGTGCGCCATGGCAGTTAAGTGGCCTTGTGGATTACTATAATGGCTGGTAGTAGGCTTGCTGTTCTGGTGTTGGGGTGGTACCTGCCATAAACTAGAGCAACATCCTAAACATCCTAAAAAAAACATCCTAAAAGTGTAGGGATTGCGAAGGCACCAGGAAGCCTCATCTACATTCCTTTTTCCCCAGATTTTCATTTGTGACCAGTGTGAGGGAAACAGCGTTAGTGCTAGTATTAAAGCACTGTGCAACTCGAGGATTCCCCCACTGAATCCTGTGGCCCAACTTTGGAGCATCTTTGAGTTAGCAGAGCTGAGAAATTACTTAAAATTTTAACCCAGTGAGTGCCTAAATCTTGTCAGTAGCTTGCTCTAATTTATCTGAGCTCAAAACACCATTTTGCACTCACCATTAGTGAGTGCCTAATTTGGTGCCTAAATCATCCAGTAAGCTGTCCTATCTTGCCAGATAATTAGAGACATGGTCTCAAATTATGGGTTAATTAATAAATTAAATTGTTTGGTAGTCTCATTCCAGACCCTTTCTGTGCATGTAACAAAACTACTTCACAGTCTTATATGATTCTACATAAATGGCTGTCTCTTCTTGGGAATTGGACTGGACTTGCTGAGATGATAAGGATTGAAAAGCACTAGAAGAATTGCAGACAGGTTTGTTACTTACCTGCTTGTTACTTTCAAATCAGCAGTGCTATTAGTGCTGTATTTTTAGGTGTGCTAAATTCACTTTGCAATTTTCAGTATAAGAGACTAAAAATATAAGTGTAATGATAGCATGTGCTACAGTCATATATACTTAAATGCTGGAAAACTAAGCTAAAGAAATGACTCATCAATGCATTTAACATTTTGAGCCATTTCTCTAATAACAACTGAATCTTTAAAATATGATGACATGTCCCAGTAAGCATCCACAGTTTATTTATAAAAACATAAATATAAGGCTTAATTTGTGTGTGAGTGAGTGAGAGAGAGAGATAGAATAATAAAAATAGAAAATATGTGAATGAAAGCACTGTTATTAAGAGTCTATTAAGGGGTTGAGTGACTAGCCAATATTTGGGGCCTTTCTAGGCTACTTTGGTTTGGAGAAATTGATTCTGTGAATCAGGTATTTCTTTGATACCTTTCTGTTTATTTACAAAGAATGGACACAATATCCTCTTTCCCTGACCACGGTAGAAACAAGTAACCGTAGGCCTTTTCCTTTCTCAGAAATCACGGTCTGCCTTTCCAGTGAGTTCTGGGCTTCCTCTCAGGCCCACACTCACTACTGCTTCTCTTGCTTTCTTCTAACCTTCTGTGTCTCTCACACACACAGGAAGTCACATGCGACCAATCAGTTGCCCAGTGACAGTAGTGTTAGCGTTTGCAATCGTCCCCAACAGAAACACCTCAGCCTGTGTAGTTTACCTCCTGTTTGTCCCTGCCATCCAGTGCCTTCCTTCAGCAATACATATAATTTACACTTGTTTCAGCTGTCACTACATAAAGGGACATTTGTTCTACTTAGGCTGAATGAAACGTTGGCACACACATTCACTTTTAACCAGGTCTGTGACTGATCTACAGATCAAAGATGCACTTGAGGGTAGCCATTAACAGCTTCCAGCATAACAAGAGAGAAACTCTTAAATAAAAGTGCATTCATATCCAGAAAGTGGTTTGTTTTTGTAACACATTTAATTATATAGCTCCTCATTTAAATAGGTTTGTTCATTTTACAAATGTGATGTAAATGTTCAGTGTAATTATTTACCTGACACAATTCTTTCTATTCTCTTCTTTCCCTTGGTAACCCTAATTGTCAGGATGTCTGCCAGCAAACCAGGAAGGCATGTCAGAAATAGGTTATTATGGGAACCTTCCTTGGACAATAAAGGGTGCTAAAGAGAACAGAATGAATTAGTAAACATAGGAAATTTGTGATGCTTCAAAGGACTATTGAACGAGATAAAGAAAATTAACTATAATTATTTAAATTGAAACTGTTTTAACTTTGACGTGATATTATTTTTATATATATAAAATATAGGTAATTATGCTGGAATCTAAATCCAGGGAATACTTGGAAGACTTGCCTTATTAATGTGATGGATTAAGAACACGGTCATGTTGCAGGGAAGTGGTGAGGCCTCTAGTCTTTCTATAGGTTTTCTGAGGTTTGGGTTTATTGACTCAGTTTGCATAATTCTTATGGTGTGAACTTCAAGGGATTCGTGCTCAGTAGTGGAAAGCTGACTACTGTTGCACAGCTGGATAAACTGAAATTCTTGAGCAACTGCAGTCTTCTCTACAGGATGCAAATGAACATTTTTGGGTGTGGAGGGAAAGCACCATTTTTCACAGAATTCCTGCTGAGTGCTTATGAGTTTTCTCAGAAATTTTGCTTGCTTTGTGCTCTGCTAAACTGAGATTTCATTCTGCAAGGCTGTCTTCTGGTGAGAAGCAAGGTTTCAGTAATTATTTTAAAGATCTGTACCATGATTTCTGACATAGCTTTATATTGTACAAACCAATGTAGAAATTTTATTTCATTGTGTGGTACCAAATAAAGAAAAAACAAAACTTCCTTCGCCAGACAGGGGGATGGGGTGGGTGGATTATTCTTTAAAGCGAATAATTACCACTTGGAAAGAATTGTGGTTTTGTACTTTTTCAAATAGGCTTTTGCTAAAAGATTGCATGAAATGACCCTTTGGCTTATGAATTCAGCCAGTTGGTTCGCTGTCTACTGCAGTAGATAATGAATTAAAAATTCTTGTGATACATTCATTTAGTTTTTAACTTTTTAAAGTAACTTTATTTTGTATTGTACATGGTAGTGTTTGACAGGTTTAGAATCAGAGAACTGTCAGCTAGTAAATGAAGAAATGGTACAGTATTCTTCGGTGGGTCACACTCAAAACATGAATGTCTGGTGAGAAGAGCCCATCAAATAGCATCAGTATTTTTGGTACTGTGAACTTCTTGTACATACCAAAGATTAAAACCTCCGAGCACTGGAGCCTCTCCATTTAAAAATTCAGAACTAATTTGTAGAGATTTTGGATTTCGCCACTTTGTCTTGGACCCCAAGACAGTGGGGTCCTGGGACAGTGGGTTGAGAGACTTAGCCCACAGTGAATCTGCAGGCAATTGTCTTAATCCCTTAAGTGGAGAAAAGTCATCACTGTTTATTTAAGTATGCCAGCAGTCATGGTAAGGGGGAAGACTGGTCTCACCTAGACTTGAAATAGCTAAACTAGTATGTAATTCCAATAAAACTAGACAAGGAGAACACTCTGACTTTAATTATAATGGTAAACTCAGGTGACTATCCAGCATCGGTGGACCTTGATGTTCTTTATCTTCATGTGCCAATTGCTGTTTAAAAGCAGGAGTATGAAATACAGTATAGCCTTTGAGGAGGTTACCTATGCTGTTGCATTCTCCCAAGTACAGTAACAGCTTTGTTATCTTGCACATTGGGGAAATGGTGGGAGCTAGTATATCAAAAATTCCAGCTAAGGGAGAGAGTTTGGGTGCGGAGGAAAGAGGGAACAGAGCTGGGGTGCGGAGGATGTTGGCTCTGGGAGGGAGTTTGGGTATGGGAAAGGATTGGGGCAGGAGGTTGGGATGTGGGAGGGGTTTCAGGGTGCTGGATCTGGGCAACACTCACCTTGGTTGGCTTCCCGCAAGTGGTGATGTCCAGAGAGACCTCCTCCCACACCAAAACTCCCTCCCAGAGCCCACAGTCCTGAGGATATTCCAGTACCCAAATGGAACACCGGGGGTAGGGATGTTGCTCCTGTCAGGGAGACTAACTCTAAAATACTAAAGCTAGCAGAAAAAAAAGGTTATTTGATTGAGGAATTAACAACTTTAGGCTACATCTGTACTTATGTGGTTTATAGAGTACATATGCTGCACACCCCTCTAGCAGAATTATAATTAGCAATGTAGACAATGAGGTATTGCTTAGGCAAATAGAATAAAGACACACGTGAACCCTAGGGTAGCGCTTCTCAAATGCGGCCACCAGCAGATTTTTTTTGTGGCCATGACAGCCTCCATGTTTACATCTCGTGCTGCTGTAGCTCTGTAAGTAGCTATTGGCCAACATCATCGTCGGCAAGATCACAGAGTGGTGTATGGGTGGGTTGAGATTGTTCATGGCAGATGGTGAAAACATGCATGGATATCATAAAGTTTTTCAAAAAATCAGTGCCAGAAAATGAGCATGAATGTGGTACAGAGATGATCCCAAAGGAGCCACTTACTGCTAAGAAAAGCAGAACATGGCAGGAAGAAAACTGAACGTTTCAGGACCAGTGGGAAACGCAGTTTCTTGTGTTTCTGAAGGCATCGGTTTCCGTTTCTGAGAAAATTGCAGTGTGCGCAGTTTGTAGAAAGAAATTCATCAAATTAAAATTTATGTAATGCAGTGACACTATTGCATTCATGCAGCGGAAAGTGAACAGAATTACCAAGGGGAGTTTCAGAGGCGCAAGCTGTTATATGATGCAAAAACTGAGCTTGAGAGACAACAGCGACAGCTCAGAGATTTTTTTGAATAAAGATGATCAGATATGGGTGGGTACTTCTAAAGTTGCACTTCTTTTGGGGAAAGCAAGGAAACCATTCAGCAACAGAGAACTCGTGAAGAAAATTATTCTGGCCATGCAACCAGAGAGATACCACCGAGCAACGACATGTTGCAGAGGAGCACAAAAGATCTGAGAAATTTTCAACAAAAGGGAAATATCTGAAAAAGTCACAGGGAACCCTTTATAGCCTGTGCTTGGATGAGAGCCTTGAAGCCTTGATGTCACAAGGAATCCCAAAGACACTGTTTTAACAGCATTTAAGTAATTAATACATTCAGAATGACAATCATTGACATCGTCCAGGGCCTACAAGAGGAACAGGAATTTTTTAGTTTTTTATGAGATTAGTCAGTTTCTCAGCTGTCAGTATGAGCATGTGCAGTGAAAGGTAGCTTAGCTGTAACCGAATACCTGAACATCCTCTCAGAGGATCTTGAAAATCATTTTAGTAATTGAAACTTTTTCTGTCAGTACACCTTGATGACCCACCCATTCAGCAATTCTGGTTCATGTTTTCTGGCCGCAAACAAACTAACTGCATTGCAAAACAGATTAGCTTCCTTTGACTCTGGATTTAAGCAGCTCAAGTTCTTCATGCTGCAAATGCACAATGATGCAAGAATGAAAACATACTTCAGTGAAGCCTCTGTCACAGTACAGGAGTTCTGGAGTAATGTATGTCTGTTTGAAGATATCTACAAACCCCTAGCTAAAGTTGCTTTGGTTTTTTTGTCCCTGTTTTCTACTACTGAGCTGTGTGAGAGAGCATTAAGTACACTGCATTTTCTGAAGAACAAGTACCAAACAGCATCACAGATGCTAAACCTGAATGCTTCCCTTTTAGTTTCACAGGAGATCTATGATCCTGCAGACTTTCAATTCAAAGAGCTCCTGAAATTTTGAAAGAAATTTTCACACAATTGATGTGTTAAAACCAAGAACTTTATTATTACACTGTTACAGTAAACTACAATACAAAAGGTTTGTTTCTTCTTCTTATCATCATCATTATTATTACTGGATTGGATTTATTTCTTTTTGTCTCTGTGAAAGAGAGAGATTTTGGAGATGTGTTTTTACAGATATGTTTTTCATTATTATTTGGACTTTTATTATATAAAAGCATTTTTAAATTTAGTTCAGAATTGTTGTATAGACATCCACCTACCAAAAATGCAAAATAATGTTCAAAGCACCTTATTTGTGTTTCTATTGTGTTTGAGTCCAGTAAAGAGTAGAGGGAGTTGTACATTATTTTCATTATTGAGTTTGCAACAAAATGCACCCTACATATAAAAATTACAATAACTTAGGCACATATATACTGAAAAGTATTTGCTTTTCCTAAAGATAATTAAGTATTTTAGGAAAAAATTGTAAGAGCTGCCACCAGCAAGAGAAAAGCCACCAGCACTCTGAGGCCACAAAAGATGTGTGGTGAGAACCCTTGTTCTAGGGAACATACCCTACATGGCTCTCTACGTGCCCAGGCAGTACCTCCTCTGTCTACTCTGCTCTTTTTATCGGTGTAGCATCCCACTACTGGAACATTCCCCCACTACAGGGAAAGGCTGTGGCAGCTCTCTGCGGCCAGAGCCATTCCCCATTACCTCTCACCTTCCAGACCCTTTGACTGCAGCTTATAGCTTCATGCACACTACGTGCTTCCTCCAGGGCAAATTAGGCCTTCAGAAAATTTAGCTTACGAAATGATTAATACCTTGACTATAATTCCATGAACAATCCTGCCCCTCATGCGCTAAAATAAATGCATTTTCTGTCCAAAGGATTAAAATAAAAAACAAAACAAAACTGGAAAATTAATATAATTAAGTTACACATGTAGGGATTGTTGGAATAATGAGATTTGCATTTTGGATCTCTGAAAACTACAAGACTTTATTTGACTGAAGGATTGACAGCAGTCTCCGTGACAAGTATTTGATTTGTTGCCTTTCCCTATATTGAAAACGATGCAGAATTACAGTTTACACATCTCTTACATTTGTGTTGGCAGAATTCCCCAAAAGGCAATTGAGGACCAATCTTAAACATTATCTGTTCTGTCTCTGGTGTTTTAAAGCAAACAAAAATGTGCTTCAAATAATGTTAGTCTTAGGTAAGATAATATTCTTTGTAAATTCAGGATGTAGCGTAACTGAATAATCCCTTTTTTGTTGTTTGAATACAGACCAAAGTGTGTGTCTGTTCTTAAATCTACTCCTTAGCTATTGGTAGAACAGTAGACCATGTGTTTGACTAGTATTGATCTGGAAACATTACCCGTAGAAATCCACATCAGATCTTCAGATGTGGACATTTGGATGTAAAAGGGTAGATCTTGAGACAGTTTGGCAAATCTAATGGTTTATAAGTTATCGGTAATTTATTTCTATTAGTAATAGTAATTAGTATTTCATTTAAACCCCCAAGTCATAAACTGTGACAGAAATCACTTAAGGTCCGGTGCTGAGTTTTGTAAGCTTATAATAATCTGTATGGCAGGATTAAGAATGGACAAAATGCATGAACATTCAGCAGCCTCTAGGGTCATTCACCCACAGATATGTCTCAGTAGGTTTAAAGCATGGGCCTGGGTATTTGTTTTCTTTCATTACCAGTGATAGTAAGAGGCTAGTTAAAGTTATATTCTCTTCTTAGTGGGTGCACGAGAATTGCCCCATTAACATGTAATCTGCACAGCATTCTGTCATAGCAAGGCAGCCTCTGTAAATAGAGGTCATACAGGAACTACCTGGAGTGATGACAGTTCAAAACATGGAGGGCCTAATTTTTGGCACCCTTGCTCACATCATTGCTTAAACAACAAACAGTGAAATTGTCTGTGTTATAGGACTGTGCTGCATGTAACTGTAAAAAAAATAACTAAATAAACCGCTGCAGTACTTTTCATGGCTCTCATAATCTACAAGTGAATCTCGTCTCAGGGATTATCATATTGACGGTGATGTGTCTTTTACTAAATAGAAGTGGATCTAATAGTCTGTTCATACAGGGATATTTAGTTTCTTCCACCTTGTTTTGTCTGTTGAGAGTTTAGGTAGGGATTATTTCTTAATCTGTGTATGTACTGCGACTAGCATAGTGGAGCCCTTATATTCATTGTGGCCTCCCAGTTTGAAGGATGGTTCATAGGCGGCTGCTATCACAAATGCTGTTCTAGGATTTTAGTTTTGTAAACTTCTTGGTTTGTATGTGGAGAGCTAATAAAAAGAGCCTATAATTCGTGATTATTGGTAGTTACATCTTTAATGCACAATTAATTACATTCAAGTGGTTTGCCTTTGTAATCCTTTTTTGACCTGAGTGGCTATTTTCTGAATCCAGAAAATTTGCTTTTTCCTGTCAATATTTTCCCTTATGGCTTTTTGAGAACAATGAAAGGACAGAGCAGTAATAGCAGCAATATCTGCCATTCAAATCTTTTCATTATCTTGTTAAGAATGATTATTTTGTATTTATTTACACCCTGTCTACTTTGTAACAGTGAAGCAAGCCACTTGAGTAATAAGGCAAGATCCACTTCAGTAAGCATCATTTAAATATATAAGCTCTCCTTTTTAGCAAGATGCAGTGGAGATGAAGAAGTCAAAAAATATTTTCCAGATTTGACCTTTTTGTCAGATTTTCTATTCTTGTCTGATGTGTTTAGGTATGGTCTAAGTAAACCGGTTAGCATTTTGTTTTAAAATACATTTCTCAGAGTTATCAGAACTGAATACAGTGAAAGCTTTCAGTCCTTAAAACTGATCCCTTGTCATAGAGATGAGGGAAATGCTTCAGTATAGAAAAAGCTGTTCTGCTTGATTCCCTGCAGTAGTAGACTGTAGAGTAAGTTTTACCTGCCAGCAGGGGCAGACAAACAGAAATGGAAGTTTAGTTACATCTAGATTTCTTATCTCAGCAAGAGAAACTTCCAGGGCCATTTCTGTCTTCTTAATGTGGATCTTCAGTTGCAGCAGATGATGTTCTTTGAGCTGTAAGGTACAGGCAATGTTTCAGTTCTTTCATCAATGGTTAATGCTATACTTAACTCTACCTCTTAGGAAGCCACTTTGAAGATAGCTGATACTCGTCTAACAGTAGACACGTTGCTTAGCTTGTGGAGTTTGTTCTTGTCTGTTACAAGGCAAACATGAAAGCCAAGCATAGAATGGCGTAAAAATATATTGGTGGCTTACTACGTTTCCTACTGAGCATTGCCTTTCCTCTGTTTGTAGCATACATCTCTCCAGTTGCTGACTTTTTCACATTGGCTACTATATAGCTATACATCTTTGGATCTGTGGAGGGTGTGGAGCATTGAAAAGTATTTCAAACTACTAAATGATTATATTTTCACATTTAAATAGGTGTCCAATAAAAGAAACTTTATACAAGAAAACTCCTCTGGACTGTTCAGGGTTCCATGCACTTTCCCCCAGGGCTCGTACAATTGGATTGTATAAGCTGGAAATAGTCAATATATTTGCAGCTGCAATTTATATTTGGGGACAGTTTAATTTGCCAAAATCATCTCTCATGCTGAGAAAGACTGAGCTGCTGCTGTTATACTACATCAAGGTAGAGTGCTGTATTAAGAAAATGAAAATTTGAAATACAATTTTCTTTTTACTTAAATGAAGGGAAAGAAAAAAATGACATTTTAAATGGCACCAGTAGAAACATTTGACATTTATATATGAGTGGCTTGGTTGGAAATTGTGTAAGGGTCAGATTGTGACAAGTTCACTCAGAGGTGGGGAGAATGAGCAAGTAGCCCTCCCCCTTTGTGTGCCTGGCTCAAGGACATGTCAACAATTGCAGTGCCTGCATACAGGGCATTGGAGGGGCTGTTGTCCCCATGTATCCCTGCAGAGGTGAATCACCCCAAAGATGTCAGAGAGGAGGCAGTATTGTCAACACCAGACATTCCAAAATCATGAGACAGGTCCCCAAACATCATGAGACTGGCTTTAAAATATTAAGATTTTTAAAATGAACTTTGGATTCTTTTTATTTGCCTTCCGTTTTTTTAACCTTTAGGGTTAACATTTACAAGCTTTTCTCCACAACCATGAGGACTAGAAACTCTATTTAAATGAAAGAAGAGATTCTTATGTAATCACTTGGCTTGTGGAGGTGGGACTGAAAGAAAAAAAAAACTATAGTGAGACTTGGAAACACTTGAGGAGATGTGATCCACTCTGCCCCACCACCTTCTTTTCAGTGGCCTGAGGAGTTTGGGAATATGCTTCACCCATGAAAAGATGGGTGAAGCATACTGGGGAATTCCAAGAAGAATCCTGCCTCACGGAAGCTGAATTCTCAAGTACCCCTTGAGACTTTGCCACAATAGAGACCTGAACTCAGAGCTTACCTATTTATGTTTAGTAACACGTAGGCTCTGCATTTGGTCTATTTTAGATATATTCCCAAAATAACAGTTTTTAAAACAAGTTTTAATTTATTTACAGGCAATTCCTAGCTTTATTGAAGTCAAGCAGAGTTTGATTAGTTGTGAGGTAAACCTTGTTGTAACTTGACTGTTTTCATCTAAATATAGGGATATATATTTTCCTAACTTTCCACAACCATGTAATTAAATTACAATAATAGGACCTGATCATATAGTCTCCAATTGGGCAAAAACCCCAGAGACAGATGTGTAAGACCAGCCTGTTTCACCACCACCAAAGTCCCAATGAAACTGTGTGCAGGAACATGGCTGTGAGTGCTGGGCTATAGACAGAAATGTCCTTGATTAAACAAAATCGGTTGCTAAGTCAAGTTAGTTAATCAGTGCAACCCACCGTGTTAGCACTTTTAATTCAGTTTGAGTGAACGATACTCTTAAATCAATTTGAGTTGTACAAATTTATATAGATTTAGAAGTGTATTTTGTTATATAAATTCAATTCCTGTGACTAGACCAGGTTGGCAAACTACCATTGGTTTAAAAGGTGCTCTTAATAGTTAACTATTAGAATATATTTATAATCAGAAATATTTTTTCCTGACTATAAACACTGATACAAGTTAGCACTATACCAATTCACATAAAGATGTGAAAGCATTAGTTGTTTTTAGGTCCAAGTAAGTCTGGCCTAGCCTTTTCTTTTACTATAGAATAGAGTATGTACTTGAGTACCACTTATTTTGCCACTTCTACATATTTAGAAGGAAGAGTAAAATATATCTTAAATTACCATCATTGCCTGTAGAAGTTTACTCAAAGTAAGGGAAAATAGAGATGGGGGGTGGTAGAAGCAATACTGATATTATTGGTTTCTCAATTTTATTTATTTTAATTTATTTCTTATGATCTTTATGTATACATGAATTTCTTCGTTTGGTGAGTGTCTCACTTCTAAAGAATTACCTGTTGCCCCATTCCCGCCCCTCTGAATCATAATTACAGTGGCTCTGGCAATATTGCATAAGGAAGGGAACACATTAATACAAGTTGCTCAAGGGAAGGCTGATTCCTATTCCTGAAAGTTCTTCCTTTAATACTTCAATTGGTAAATTTCATGCAGACTTTATCCCAAAATGTTACAGTCGTGAAGTAAAAAGAAAAATATTAGAGGGTGAGATAAATAAAGGTGTAGACAAAAGACCTGACATTTTAAAACTGATCCAGAGATAATGGCAGACATATAACAAAGTCAAGAAGTGTAAAGGAGAAGGCTCTCCTATCAATGACATGGTTGTGTTGAGAGAGAAAAAGGAGATTGATACTCAAAATATGGTAAGTGTGATATTCTAAAATATTTTGAGAGCGGGAGAGTGTTACATAAAGATTTTTAGTACTAATAGCAGAACCTGCTGAAATTTGCTTTTAATTATAACCTTAAGGCCAACGTTTTTAAAAACAGAAGCCTAATGATAGGTTCCTAAATTAATATTTAGGCACCTAAATAAGTGGTTTGATTTTCAGTAGTACTAAGCATTCCTGAAACCAATGGTGCTGAGCACCCACCAGTTATTATTGGCTTCAAGAGGTCTCAATACTGTTAAAACTCAGGCCGCTAATGTAGGTACTGTGACAGGGTCGGGCCAGATGACTATAGGAGAGTGATCGAAGGCAGATATATTAGTCCCTGATGAAGCAGGTCCCTTTTTCCTGGGTAAGGTAACGGGCTGTTCCAGAATAATCAGGAACTTGCTGGAACAAAATTAAGCAGGCAGGCCAACTAGGACACCTGCAGCCTATTAAGAAGCTTCTAGAATCAATTAAGACAGGCAGGCTAATCAGGACACCTGGTTTAAAAAGGACCTTGCTTCAGTGACTGAGGGGCGTGTAAGGAGCTGAGAGTGAGAGGGTGTGCTTCTGGAGAACAGAGGAGTACAAACACTATCTGTCATCAGGAGGAAGGTCCAGTGGTCAACCTAAAGAAGGTGTTGGGAGGAGGCCAGGGGGAAGTAGCCCAGAGAGTTGTAGTGGTCACACAGATGTCACACGAAACACTGTAGACAGCTGTGGTCCACAGGGCCCTGGGCTGGAACCTGGAGTAGAGGGCAGGCCTGGGTTCCCCCCCATCCCACTCTCCCCTATTGGATATAAGAAGAATTGATCTGGACTGTGGATTCCACCAGAGGAAAAGGTCTCTGACATGTTTCCCGACCCAGTAGGTGGCTCAGCAGAGACTGTGGGGATTGTTCTCTTTTCCTCCATGTTGGCCAGTGATGAGGCTAGCTGAATGGATAGCAGGTTTTAGGCAATGGCAAAAGTGGCCAAACTGAAGGCTGCCGTGAATTTCTGAGGCAAGTAAATCCGCCAATAAGCACAGAACCCACCAAGGTGGAGGAGGAACTTTGTCATGGTATCTAAATATGAATGCAGGTGATTACCTTTATGTTCATATTTTTGAAGTCTTTGTCTTAAGCTTATTAAACAATTTCTAGATGTTTTTAAAAACATGTATGAGCTTTTTAGTTCTTAAAAAAACAAAAAAAACAAAAAAAAAAACCCTCCCCATAGTTTGTACGGTCTGATGGCCACAGAACTGCTATATAATAATCTAAGACTACTGAGGTATAATAATTTTATTAATGCTGTGTGTGACCTGGTCAGTGAGGTAAAATGAATGCACAAATAAAGGGGGTAATTTGAATCTTCTTTATGAATATGTTGTATTATAGCTTTTTTGGGGTTGTGGGAAAACGAGAAAGGAAGCAAGACACTTGATCCAGATAAGTAACCTCTGAACAAACAAATGGAGGGGCAGCTATAAGACAATGGCAGAAAAATATTAGCTTTGAGTACCCTATAGCTAGTCTCCAATTGTTACCTCCAATGCTGTACTGCAAATTCTGGCAGTGAAGAGAACAAGAGAATTCAAAACAGCCCTTCTCAAGAAAAGGAGGGATAGTCAGTGGTCAGGGGGTTTCAGGAAGAGATGTAGACACAGAGAGAAGCTCTGCAGAGGAATGTGAAAGAAATGGAGTCTTTCCAGATCCAGGGAATGTTAAGCTGTAGGAAAAACTGGGGAGCCTGTAGACTGGTTTATTGGTCTTAAGATCTGTTTTTGCTTCGATTCTAAATGAATAATTACTTTGCCTTAAGAAAGCTATCTAATCACTGGTTACCATTGTCATCATTTCAAGGGGGGAACATACTTGTAGGTGCTTGGAGATAAGTCAGATCTGCTGTGGTAATTACAGTTAATACACTTGGGACTGCATCCCAAAACCCAGTCTGAGTGGGAGAATTGCATGGTTTCATCTCTAGAGAGGTAACAATTGGAGACCTTAATAAGGTTTCATTTTGAGACCAGGAGGTGCAGTTAGCCCAGGAACTGAGCTAAAGGAACTTAGCTGGGTTTGAATGTCTATCTGTAAAGGAGCCCTTTTTTTCTGTCAGCCTCATTCATTTTGTTTTCAGTTACAATCACAGTAAAAATCTTTTAAGTCCTTGTTAAAAATAAATTAAACCATGACTCAGTGGCAAACATTTACTCCTTGTGCTAGAAAATTCAATATAGAGTGTAATTTACAATTAAACTAATATTTAACTTGCTGTCAAAGCTACAATTTAAATAACGATCTTGTTAGAATACTGTCATGCTAGTGTGAATGTCATTTTTGAATCTTCTTTTCTGGGTACTGCTGTGTTTTATAATAATCTCTCACGAAATGGACAATGTGACAGAAATGATGGATTTTTACCTGTGCAAACAACGATCCCATTAGAGTTGTTGCTATTTACCTATCTTTCTAAACTCTGCAAAATGGTTGAGTGGTGTAGGTTACTAATACGTTCTGTTATTACAACTCATTGTCTACCACTGGCTCTCTTTTATGGGGCAACTATAGATAGTGTTCCATGTCTAAGACCCTGTGTGGTTGGCTAGTAAAACTAAAATTCCCCAGAAAGAAATGCAATAAAGAATTAATTTTCTTTTTTTGAGAGTCAATAAATGAAAGAATTAACTCTGTTTCAGTTGTTAAAGCTTAAGGTGGGGTTGATTAAGTTTAAAAGCAGCCAGATCCTCTCTTTTCCCTATCTTGTTCCTTTGCACCACTCCAGTGATCCCAAACAACTGGAAAGCTGGCAGACTATCTACCTGGGGATTCCTGATGTGAAGGAATTCTCAAGTGGCATGGAACCGCTTACTCTTTGCTGCCTCAGCTCCCAGGATAGTGGTGGAGGTTGAGTGAAAGAAGCGTGACCAGAGCACATTGGGGCCATTGTTCTTAAGTGCAACTTAGTACAATCTGAATGCTGCTCTAAGTTGATCTGGTAGTTAATTTGGACCACGGGCTCCATGGATTAGAAACCATAAAGGTAATGTAAAGTCATCTTTTTTCCTGCTCTGTAGTGGTGCAATTTAGAATCTGGCTTGTCATATCGCTACCCATCCAGAAGAGCAAATCCCATGCTTCCAGTTTAAATGACTTATTTCAGGTAAAGGAAAAGAACAAAGAAGGAACAATGTCAAGTTTCCAAGAGAAAGACAAAGAATGAAACATGTGAATACAAAAGTTGGAAAAACTAATCTTTTCCTCATTTGAAAATACTAGTCGTAGTAGTAATTAAGGACATGCTGCGTCTTGTGCCTGATTTTCTGAGGTACTATGTATCCTCAGCTCTTTTACTTCAATGGAAGTTTTTAACATTTTACAGTCTTGATGCCTACAGTGATCCAGTTTTCATTCCTTGTGGACCAAAATAACTCCAGCAGAAGCCAATGGAAGTTTTGGCTATGTTAGAATGTTGGATTGAGCCCATTGTTCTGATTATCCTGGAATAAGGGGTAAAACTGGAAAGATTGTTTCTGCTAAAACAACTTTGAGAAAAAAAAATATCATGATATAGAGAGGACTGTATCATGTTACCTCTTATTCAGTATTCAAGTTACATTATAAAGGTAAGATAGTGTTTGTCCTTATCTGATTTATTTTTCAATTTGCAACTCTAAATTTACAGCTTCAGTTGGCTCTGCGGGTAACTGATACTGAGTAGGTGCTAAATATTTGCCAGAGACTCATTCTTAATTAATTCTCTAAGATTCTGTCTCTGCAGCTGTCCCCACCCTTAGACTAAATGCATAAAATTCACAAGAGAGGTATAATGCGATTTTTCTACTTTATTGAGTTCCTTTCTGAAAATGAAAACAATCATACTAAATTGCAAACAAGTAATTTACACCATCTAAATCTTTATTTTGGTTCAGCTAATCTCAGTGTATGCCTCATATTTTGTTAGATATTTACATATTTGCTTTAGGAAGCATTTCTAATTAAGAGCATTGTACGTTTCAGTGCAATGATCTGTGAAGTACACACAGACTAGATCTATGTTTCCCATACTTTTCTATGTATCTTAGATACTTACATGGCCCCAATGTCCATAGTAACTGAGCACTTCACTATCATTAATGAATTTATTCTCACAACTCCCAAGTGAGGTAGGAAAGTCTCTATCACCGCATTTTAGAGATGGGGAACTGAGCCATAAAGAAACTAAGTGACTTTCCCTGGTTCATAAGGCCTGGGTCTGACATATTTATGTCAGAGTAAGAACTGAACCTAAGTCTCTCACAGTGCAGGCCAGTGTTCAAACCCCTTGATCATTCTTTCGGATTTTTTTATTTTATTTTTGTGAATGCCCTTCAGGAAAACTAAACCTATCACGCCTTTCTGCCATTCTGTCATCTTAACTTATAGATATCCTGCACTCCCCCAACTCACCCTTTGTGATGCCCCCACCTTCCATACAAACACTTGGGGAAATTCTGGTATAGATATTCTGGTATAGATGTTCATTTATTATTGTTTACCCTTTCATTTAATATGGGGGGTTACCCAATGAAATTAATAGGCAGCACACTTAAAACAAACAAAAGGAAGTATTTCACACAACACACTGTCAAACTTTGGAAATGACTGGCAGGGGATGTTGTGAAGGCCAAAGGTATAACTGGATTAAAAGAAGAAAAAAATAGATACGTTTTTGGAGGATAGGTCCATCAAATGGCTATTAGCAAAGATGGTCATGAATACAGTCCTGGGTGTTCCTTACCCTCTGACTGCCAGAACCTGGGACTGGACAACAGGGGATGGATCTCTTGATAACTGCCCTACTCTGACCATTCCCCTTGAACCATCTGGCACTGTCGGAAGACACAGTACTGGGCTAGATAGACCATTGATCTGACCCACTATGGCCATTCTATGTTCATGTAATATGAGCTTTACTCCTGGAGAGATTCTGCACCAAATCTTAAAAGTTTTGGAAAAGTTTGCAAATGTTATTTGTCAAAATAATACAATTTAATTACACCAGTTTCACTTGTTTTGGTAAGTTATTTAAACTACAATTCAGAAAAAGTCACAATAACTGTTCAGCATTTTCTAAACACATGAAAGTTAAGTTACAAATACTTGGTAACTAATACCCTGCATTCCAGTTATAATCCTGGATTTTCATTTAAATTACATTAAATAACAGAAAAAAAATGAAAGAAAGTAGAATGTCATTTTAAATTGCTCAGACTTTCACACATGAAAGTCATACTGTTTTTCTAACCATTGTCCTAGACCTAGCTGGGTACTTTGGGAAGTGCTTGGTTCTGATTGTCCGGGCATTTAATGGACTACTTAGTAAGTATTTTGTTTGCCCTTAAATCTCTCTTTTTAAAAAAAAAAAAAAAAAAAAACATGGGTAAGTACAAATCTAACCCTGTTGTGCCACTTTGGCAAAGAAAAAGAGTGAGAGTGCGTAGGTCTTCCTTGCTAATTCCCTTCAAATTACTATGGCAAGGTAGGGGCCTTAAAACTTTTACAGGTTTTTATGCTCCTGGGAGAACTGACTGAGACTGGGAACAGTTAATTAACAATAGAATAATTAACAATGTTACTATGCAGACAGGTTGCTACATTTGTGCCTCAGAGAATGAGATCAATTAACCATCAACAGAAACATTAACAAAATGTTTGGGGTTTTGTTTTTTTTTTTACAAAAGCTATTTTCTTCAACTTAAAAACAATTTTCAGTAACATGATATTAATATTTAATTAAGTGTTTTTTTCAGTTCCCAAGAAGTTATATTTTACTAGGCAGGCAGGCTGCTACATTTCTCCCTCTAGATCAGAGCCCTCTTCCTGCATAAAAAAACGACCTACCGTCCTCCACACTCCTCGAGCTGCAGTATCATTAGAGAGGGGCTGAGGTCTCTCTCACTTGTTGGCCAGCCCTGCCCCCTGATGGTGGTCAACATCTCCCCAGAGGCATACACACCCTGCCCCTCCTCACCTTGCAGTGATTTTCATCTCTGAAGCAGCTCCAGGCACACTGGAACAGATGCATTGCCTGGGCTGCGGGAAGAGATGTGTGTCCTCCTGCAGATTTCTTTGGCATTTTTTCTGCATGGGGAGGGGGCACAGAAATAGGTGGGCCTGTAGGGGGTCGCCGCTGGGGCTCGGCCCTCTGCGGGGCGGTTGGGC